>CAMZMU010000096.1:86254084-86587450 GCA_947311845.1 Poa pratensis
CTCAGCCTTGTACATTCTAGATGAGAAATCTTTAAGCAAAAAATTAAGGGAAATACATTTACACATACATCCAAGAAACGGCATTGTCTAAATTCTCATCATATCTATTTGTAGCCTCAAATTCGGATGCAAATATTATCTATCAGTCTTAGCCGGCTAGCCCAAATGTTTTTAAATTGGGCCATATTCCCTCAGGCCAGAAGATATTCTAAGGTAGCCTTTTTTAGAAGGGGGGCCAATATTTGCAAAGAAGATTATTTGCTAGTCTTGGGGTTAGTTGGGACACACCACTCTCAGTGCTATTATATATGCCTGCTCTGATCATCACAGCCAATAAGTAATTTATTATTGGTTAAGGTATGGTGTATATACATCCTAATTTCCCGGCAAGAAGCAAGCAACTGGATCTTTGTGTTTGATTTCGTCAATCATCTTCACATACACGAAACTATTGAAATATTCAGTACCCGTATTAGCCCATCAATACTGAGCACATGAAAACACCATGTCTAGTCACGGATTACTTCTGATTTCTTCATACAGACTAATGCCGAACATTGACTTACAGTCCCTTTGGGCTTTGGATGTCAATAGTAAAGGCTCTAGTGCTCTACAATAGTACAGGCAACCCGGGAAATTTTCTTTTCCTCTTCCTCTCCTCTAGCTTGCGGCTTTGAGAGTCGGCTTTGACCGCCCGCGCCACGCCGATCTCTCTCCGCGAGCCGTGCCGGCTGGAGTAGAGCTCGATATGGTTGCCTGGGTCCTCTGTATAGGGTAGATCTAGTGGTTCTCGTCTTAGGTTTAGATTTAGTGTTTGTTGTTGTGTCCTATGTGACGAATGGCGGGATGCCGGGCCTCTCCACGCCGGTGTTGCTGCCAAGCACGGGTTGGCTGGTCTCGTTGCCCTCCGGTAAGCTTCCAGGGTGGAAGTTTGGCGATGGTGCTGCGGTGGCCAAAGGCCGTTTCTTCAATAATGGCAGTTCTTGCCATCACTGGATCTTCAGATGTGGCGTTGTGTCTTCCTCTCTAGCCGGCCGTGGAGGTGAGGGGAGGGGACAGAGCGGTGCTGCTTCCGTTCAATCTGGAGCTGGTGCGGGGGTGTTGCTGCGGGAGTGTTCGAGCCGCTCCTGGTGGTGTGCGAAGTTGCTGCTGCAGGTCTTGGAGCTTCGGAGGTCGAAGGCCGAGGCGTTGAGCGGTGCAAATTCGCCGTCCCTTTCTTTGAATAAGCTCGTTTTATGCAGATTGGCTGCTGGCGGTCAGGATCTGGAGGTACTCGTCTGTACTCGTCGCGGTGACGAGGAAGATGGGGATGTCCAGGCTCCTGGCAGCACGCGGCTATCTCGCGGAGCTTCTCTTGGGAGCTCTTTCGCGGCGGCGTTGTTGTTGCCGTCGTTCACCATGGTCGAAGGGCGACCGCTCCCGCCTCGTTCGTCGGCAACGGCTTCCTCCGTCTAGCGATTCAAGGTTTTAATCAACCTCCAGGCTGTCATGCCATTGCGGAGGCCCCTCAGCTTGGTTGCAGCGTGCTCCTGCCTTCCCGCCCCAAGTGGCGAAGTCCCCGGCGACGGCAAGGTTGGCTGCGGCGAGCTCATGATCATCGGCACTAGAGTTGGAGCAGGACCTGATTGTGTTCCCCTTATTTTCTCTAGGGTCCTAAGTGCAATTTGTAAGGACTTGCGTGTAATTTCCTTTTTCCTTGTAGCCTTATCTGTAAGATGTACTCCAGCGGTCCTTCAGGACCGTCCCCCTTTTCAAAAAAAATAAAAGAACCGGCCGGTATAAAGAGTGAATAACTAGTTACTCAGATTTCACACCATGTTCACACTGATTAGGTGGCTAGCTGCGCACGGCGCCCAGATCGCTTGTGGCTCTTGTACGTCAAGACTGAAATTTTGGAGTCCCAAAATTATTACTTTTGAATTGAAAGTCTCAGAAATGCTAGTCGGTCAAGACTGAAGTTTTGGAGTCCCAAATTATTACTTTTTGAATTGAAAGAGTCTCAGAATTATTAGTCGGTGGTTGGATCATGTCTCCATTTATTTTCCAAAACCAAATTCAGGGGTTGTCTCGTTCTATCAGTAGTTCAACGCGAACACGGAACAGATGAGACATAGAAAACGAGAAAAGTATGAGAACGCGTACATGGTGTAGCAACTTTAGGGAGAGAGGACGCGCTTACAGCGCAGTGGCTTGGTGCAGCGGTGGCCAACCAGCCCGCCCAGGTTCGACTCCTAGAGAGCGAATTTTGGGTGTCTCACGGGGTTTTATGCAGCCAGGCATTGGTCTGCTCCAAGTAAATAATTTTTTTGCCTCCCGTGGGCGCGCCACAAAGTTCTAGCTCAAAGCGCACGCGTTAGGTGGATAGTTCGTAGGTTTAGCTTGCGTAGTGGGGTGCGTGAGTGTGGCGTGAGAGTGTGTAGCGCAAATTCAGATACTACAGCTATACACTAATCGAGTGGCCTCAAAAAAACTTTAGGGAGAAGGAATCCTGAGACCTGAGGTATAAAATCGTGGATGGTCATGGTGTGGTTGTTCAACATAGGAACGAACGTTTTGTTCAAAAGAAGGAAAAAAGAACATAGGAACGCACTTACTGGATCCCCTAGCTGCAACCAAGAAGTGCGTTCGGGTCTGGACTCTGGACTCCGAAGCATGACAAGCAGCATGAGGCCAAAGCAAAAAACAAAGAAACGAGACTAATCCATGAACGGATTATCCAAGAGGCAACTACTACCTCTGGATCGCCCTCGTAGTGTATCCATGCCGGCCAATGGTCATGCATGTCAATTTTTCGCGTGGAAACTAATCCCTGAATATATTTTCGGAGTTGTAGACGATCGTCTAAAGGATTCAGAGGAAAAACTACACGCTCTCGGGCTTGTCACGGAGAATGGCACCCGTCGAACCGAGGAGCCAAACGAAAATGACACACGGCCAGGCAGACGAACAAAACTATTTAGTTGACCGTACTGTATTAGTAGCAGTTACCTGGCCATCGGCCGGGCCGGGCCGGGTTTCGGGCCAGGCCTAAAAAAGCTCACGGGCAAAATCCCAGGCTCAGGCCTGGCCATGCCATCGGACCTAGATTTCAAGCCCAGGCCCGTCCCATGACTATAAAATCCCAGGCCCAGGCCTGGCCATGCCATCGAGCCTACCCATTGCCATCCTTAGTAGTGGCGTGAGAGTGTGCAACACAAGTTCAGATACTACAGCTGTACACTAATCGAGTGGCCTCAAAAAAACTTTAGGGAGAAGGAATCCTGAGACCTGAGGTATAAAATCGTGGATGGTCATGGTGTGGTTGTTCAACATAGGAACGAACGTTTTGTTCAAAAGAAGGAAAAAAGAACATAGGAACGCACTTACTGGATCCCCTAGCTGCAACCAAGAAGTGCGTGAGGCCAAAGCAAAAAACAAAGAAACGAGACTAATCCATGAACGGATTATCCAAGAGGCAACTACTACCTCTGGATCGCCCTCGTAGTGTATCCATGCCGGCCAATGGTCATGCATGTCAATTTTTCGCGTGGAAACTAACCCCTGAATATATATTTCGGAGTTGTAGACGATCGTCTAAAGGATTCAGAGGAAAAACTACAAGCTCTCGGCTTGTCACGGAGAATGGCACCCGTCGAACCGAGGAGCCAAACGAAAATGACACACGGCCAGGCAGACGAACAAAACTATTTAGTTGACCGTACTGTATTAGTAGCAGTATTGCTGGCGTTGTGGAAGTAGGCTCCATGACTATTTTCAAGGAAAGGCAAAAGATTTGCCCTATTTCATTAAATAAGGAGTTTGGTACAAAGTTTAGTGTTATAGACCACCACCCTAAATAACAGGTCTAATCTCCCGGCAAAAGGTGACCCAAATGCTTCGCCCCCGCAAACACCCAATTTCTCGTCTCGAACTTAATGCGGGCGAAGATGATCGTCGGAAGGGTGCTAGTGTGCTTAAAAACACCTGCATTACGTTCAGTCCAAATTTCCCAACTCACAAGCTTGAGTAGAGATGGGATGGCTTTCCTCCGGCTTCCATTGGCGATGACCAACTGCTCCCACCAAGTTTTGACGTCGGTGAAGGACGCCCACTCCGGAGGGTTGAAATCCCCAAGATTGATCCAATTCTTGATCATACCCCAAAGGCGAATGGAGAAGCGGCAAGTGAAGAGGAGGTGACTAGCCGTCTCGTCCTCGCGGCGGCAAAGGGGGCATAGCCGGCCGTTAGGCCACCCTCTCCGTTCTAGGCGGTCCGCCGTCCACGCGCGGTTTTGGATGATAAGCCACGCAAAAAGCTTACACTTCAGAGGAGCCCAATTCTTCCACACCAAGTTGTCCATGGACAAGTCAATTGCGCCTTGTATGCCGAGGAGCAAGAATAGATGCCCGAGGTGGTGAGCTTCCAAGTAATCGAGTCCGGGACCTCATCATCAAGTTCAAGTTGAGAAGTGAGTTGCCAAAGCTTCGTAAATTCCTCTAGGTGGTTGACCGATAGCCCCTCGGAGTAGTCAATATCGTGCACCCACGTCTCGTCGGTTAGAGCCTCCTTAACGGACCAATTCTTCTTCGTGGAGATGTTAAAAATGAGAGGGGCAATGATTTTGGGGCTGGTGCCGTCCACCCATGGAGAGTCCCAAAAAGAAGCCTTGGCACCGTCGCCGATGGTCACCTTAGATAAGGCATGGAAGAGGTCGAACTCATCTTTCTTGCAAGGGCCTCCATCCCCACCCAAGGTCTCTCCGGAGCGGTCCAATCAAGCCACGCCCACCTAATGCGGAGCGCCTTCGCAAACTTGTCCATGTTGAGCAACCCAAGACCCCCAATGGATGTAGGCTTACACACCGCCGTCCAATTGACCTTACACTTCCCACCGGAGACTTTGTCGGTGCCCGCCCAAAGGAAGCTTCGAATAATCTTCTTGAAGAATAGCATAGTTCCCGGTGAGATCTCAAGAACGGTGAGGGGTATATAAGTTTTGAAGTGAGAACCGATTTGGCAAGAGTTTTGCGACCCGCAATGTTGAAGCATCTACCCACCCAAGGATTAAGCTTAGCCACCGCCTTGTCCTCGAGGTATTGGAAGTGGATCCTCTTCAATTTCTTCACCGCAAGAGGGAGCCCAAGGTAGCATATCGGAAAGCAAGTGGTGGGAGCCGGAAGGTCATGGAGCACGTCCTCAAGATCGACATTATCGCAGCGGATAGGTGTGATCGAGCTCTTCGCAAAATTTGTCACAAGCCCCGTAGCATCTCCAAAATTGTTTAGGATGTGAGCAAGAGCCAAAATATCTTCCCGAATAGGGCACATGAAGATCACCGCATCGTCCGCATAGAGGGAAGTGCGAAACCTTGCACCCTTGCCGGGTAGCCGGTGATGAAGCCCTTGATCCGTAGCCACTTGTAGGATGTGTTGGAGGGGGTCAATGGCGATGTCAAAAAGAAGCGGCGAGAGGGGGTCACCTTGCCGCAGCCCCCTCCCATGCTTAATTGGAGCGCCGGGGATGCCATTTTGAGCACACGCGAGGAAGCCGTGGAGAACAAAGCCGAGAGCCAATCTCTACATCTCGGAGGGAAGCCAAGGTGAACAAGAAGCTCCAAAATATATTCCCATTTAACCGAGTCGAACGCCTTCTTGATGTCAACCTTGATTAGGAGGGAGGCCTTCTTCCTCCGGTGAAGCCAACGAGCATAGTTTCTAACAAAAAGGAAGTTGTCATGAATACTTCTAGTCTTGATGAAGGCGCTTTGGGCTTGCGTAACGAGATCATTCATGTGAGGGCAAAGCATAGAGATAGAATCTTGGCCACAATCTTGGCGATGCCATGAATGAGGCTAATTGCCCTAAAGTCGGTGATCTCCTCCGCCCCATCTTTCTTAGGAAGGAGCACAACATTAGCGGAGTTGAGCCAATGGAGGTTGTTGGTGTGGAGATTAGAGAACCGGTACATGACCACCATAACGTCCGCCTTGATTATATCCCAACAAGCTTTGAAGAACTTGCCGGAGAACCCATCCGGACCGGGAGCTTTATTGGAGGGCATGGCCATGATGGCTGTCTTCACCTCCTCCTCCTCCGTGAAGGCGTCGTCGAGGCCCTCAAGGTTGTGAGTAGGGAGGTTTAGGGCGTCCCAATTTAGAACACGAGTTCCCAGGCCACGGCTCCCAATAGCTTCGACGAAGTGATTTTGAGCCACCAATTGCTTTTCATCGTGAGAAGTGACCCACCCTTGATTGTTTCGAAGATTGTAGATGAAGTTTTTCCTCCTCCTAGAATTTACTTTGGCATGGAAGTATCTTGTGTTGGCATCACCATCCTTGAGGTTGCTCACCCTAGCCCGTTGTTTTTTCCTAGATCTCTCAAGGGCCGCCAAGGCAATGACCTTCCGCTTAAGTCTAGCACGGATGTCGCCCTCATCCGGAGAAAGATTCCGAGTCTCCATGGCCATGTCAAGATGTAAAATGACAAGAAGCACCATGTGGAGTTGAATTTTAGTGTTAGCAAAGAGGCCACGGCTCCAAGTTTTTAGCTTCCTCGCGGTCCGGTTGAGCTTGTCATGGAGGATATGGTAGGGCTCGGTGTGAGGGGAAGGTTCGGTCCACCCATCCTTGACCACATCAAGAAAGCCAGGCATGTGAACCCAAAAGTCTTCGAAGCGGAAAGTGCTTGGCTTCCTAGGTCCCCGACAACAAGCAAGGAGCAAAGGACAATGGTCTTCGAATCCATATTTGTCAAGGAAGTTCCAAGAGTTCAAAATAAATATTTCGAACTTGCTTTAAAATTTCTAAAGTAATGGCAATTGAAATTAACCAAAAATGCCATAAACCAACATATAAAACAAATGTGGTTCAAAACATTTTTGTTTGACACCCCAATTTTTGTGGAGCTTCTATATGTTGTGGGGAGGCTACCTGATTTTTGTCATATTTTTAAAAATGTTTAAAGCCTCAATTAAATTCTGGAAATGCTACTGGTTTTTAAAAGAAACAGAAAAGGGAAGAAAACAGAGAAGCTCAGGGGGCTTTTTGCAAAATGTTCATCGTCTTCTGTAGCGACCGCGCGCGCCGTGCTCGAGCCGCGCCCGCTCGCCGCCGTGCCCTCCACTGCTCCCCTGCTCGACGCCGTCCACCACGAGGGGATAAGAGCACCACCGAGGCGTGCATTGCTCTCTCTCCCCGATATTTTCCCTTGCTCTCACTCCCTCTCTCTTCTCCGCCATGGCCGTGACCTAGCCAAGGTCGCCGCCGCAAATCGCCGTCGCCTGAGAGCACGCAGAGCAGTTCGAAAACCGCAGGGAGCTCCGCCGCGTCGTCCTCTCCCTCCTAGTCTGAGGAATCGAAGAGGGGAGCCCGGGATCGCCGCCGCATTGCCGTCTTCTTCCTCTCCGGCCGCCGGACGTCGAGCAAGCTCACGACCGCCCCCGACCTTCTCCGTCAACGCCGCGAGTACCCACGCATCGAGGGTGAGCTCACGGTCCTTCTGGACATCTCCGTCCCCTCCATCTCCCTCTGGTTCGTCGCGTAGCCGTAGTTGCCGCCGTAGCCCGTCGCCGGAGCATTTGCCGGCGACCATTTGGTCTGAGGCGCCGCCAGTAGGTAGCCCGTAGCCGTGCGCGTCGAATGCCGCCCTTAGTTCGTCCCTGTGCGTGCTCCTCCGCCGGAGCCGTGCGCGTCGTCGCCGCGGCCACCGCGCACAGAACGCGCCGTTCCTGGCAGGGCCGTGGTCAAACCCCGCCGTGGGCCGCGCTTGCTTGCGTGGACGCCACCGTGGCGCTGGGAACCACATGTCAGTGGCACGGGCTAGCCCAGCCCGTGTGCAAAACGTTTCGGTAGATTTTCCTGGGAATTAAAATAAAAGCCAAATTCAAATAGAAACTTGTAAATTCAATAACTTTTGGAATACTTGTCCAAAAACTGCAAATAAGATATCAAAATGTTCAGAATAATAAATGGAGTCTATTGGTATAACTCACACATCCCACTAAATTCATTTAGTTGCTGTTTTATTAAATTGAAGAAAAGGGCAGAAAAGAAATAAATCTTGGAAAATCCATATCTTTTTATTGATAGATCAGAAAAATGCAAACTTGGTCTCTAAATGACCAGGGGAAGAAACTTTACATTTTTCATGTCACTTGCAAGTTGAAATGATTACTGGAAATAATTGTTTCTTGCCTTTCTGTAAAATGGCAGAAATGAAAATGGTGTTATAAAATTGATAACTTTATAAAAATTGATCCAAAAATTAAGTGTGATATACCAAAATGTGCAGCAACAAAAGTACTTCAAGTTCCACTTCTTTTTCAAGCATGGATAAATAGTTTTAGTGTTGTTTAAAATGAATTACTAAAATGGCAGCACTAAACCGAATATTGAAAATGCAATAACTTTTTATTGGTTAAACAGAAAAATGTGTTCTTTATATCAAAATGCTCAGAATGAAAGTGTTTGTACTTTAGCATCATCCCCATGCATGGTTGAGCAATATTGCAGTACTGCATATTTTCGAAATTGGCTAATTCCATTAAATTTAAATATGGGGATTAATCCAAATAATGCAATAATTATATTTGGGACCCCATTTAACTTGTTGGTCATGTTGAATACTTCCATGGTGCATTTAAAATGTCATATCATCATGTGCTTGTGCATTGCACTTGTTTTATATGGTGTGGTATTTGATTGTGCTTTCCGGTGTTCTTATACATCGATAGATCCAGGAGTCGGGGTTTCTCCACAATACCCTGACGACCCGTATTACCAGCCTGCTGAACAAGGCAAGCGTAATCCCCCCTCTGAGCATGTCTCCTCCTATGTTTTCCGCAAATATTTTCTCCACTATATTATTGCATGCGGTTCCAAATGTCAATTTGGTTGGATTAGAGTATCCTATAGTTGCATTATGTTTCCGATGCCATTACCTGTTCCCTCCTAATATCCATAGGATTGCTTTGTTGGCCTGAGTTACTTAACTTTGCACTGTATATGCTTAGCCATGCTTAGTTGTCCGGTGGATATTTCGTTGTTGGAATTGTTGACGGAATGTCCGGATGATGGTGGAGAAATGTGGATACTGATAATAAACATGCTTAAAGGTGGGGATGAGAGGCCACATGGAATGTGGTGGGTTGTCTCGTTCTCGCCGCCTAGATGCGAGTTCTCGCCTACGAGCCAAGATGAGCGTGCAACCATGCGTGGGCATATGGAACCTCGTCGACCGACTAACTTGTGGCGGACTAGCCGAGGGTCCTCTAGTTTGTGCTTCCATTTGCGTGCGTGAAGATGGTGGCCAGGACTGGGATGAGGATGGTGGTGTTTAGGAAAATGAGTGGCCACGGGGCAGGGTGTTGGAGGCACTGAACCTGTCCCGTCCTCACTGATGATCCTGGGTTAGTCTCAAGCAAGGTAAAGGTTGTAACCGCTCCCACTCAGCCGGCTTTCCCCGGAAGAGAGCTAATGTTCAGGCAATGAGCCGGACGGTACGCATGGATAAGAAGCTGGGAGGGCCCTCGGGAGCCTGGCGACTTTCACATTGTACACCCCTGCAGGGATAAATCTTTTCGAAAAGCCGTGTCCACGGTTAAGGACGACTTGGTGCCGGATTCAGAGACCATAGAAAACTTGAACGGAATGATTAAAACCTGAGTACTAAAGGTACTACCAAGAATGCAAGGTTGACTTCCTCGAGGGTGATTCGGGGAGGTGCCTCTGTAGATAGGTGCAGTGATGGATGGTGGTTGTTGTTGAAGATGATCAGAAGAAAAGAGTTTACTTCTTACCCCTTTGAAAATATTCTGATTAGTCGATGCCTTGGAGTTATGTCTTTTCTAAAGAAAACTAGCTTTATGCAAAACAGCCATAAAACCTTTGTAAGCCAATCATCGAGCTAGTAGCTCTAGTAATCTTGCGAGTTCGTCGAACTCAACGTCGTTTGCTTTGTTTCAGAGGAGGACTTCATCGACCTTGAAGGTGGGTTCTTCGTGGACGTCGACGAGTAGTCTGGGGTTCCCAGGTGGCAGCTTGGGACATCTCGGAACATCTGGCGCTGGGAATGTTTATCTGTAGGCCTCTTAGGCCATAATTTGGATCTTGTTGTTAGAACAACTTAATTTGCTTCCGCTTGATGTACTGTTGGGTCTGTGACCTCTGGTTGTAATATTTGCTATCTTTCTCTATTATAAGAGTTGAACTATAATGCTTTGAGTCGTAGAGTCTGTAATGTGCCAGTTGTTCCACAAGTCTTGATCTCTCTATTATGCATTGATAGTTGTGCCTGCGTTAAGGCATCAATCGGGTGTTGCGTTGCCGATGATCCATTCCGAGCAACGCCTGCCAAAGGTTTTGGCCGGGGATTGGTAAACCCGTAACCTCCGTTTGTATCGCTTAACCGGTGACACACAGCATCACTGTATAGTTCCGCGGTCGGGGCGCACAAGTTGGTATCAGAGCATGACTGCCTGTAGGAAACCCTTCTACTGGTCGATGTTGAGTCTAGTGTTGTGAAAATTATTTATAACCTAAAAATGAGTTGTGAAAACCATCTTAGGATTCTTTTTACTCCTTACCTGGTTACACTCTAATCTTGGAGCCATCTTACCTCTATTTGATTTACCGAGGTGTCTTGGCCGTTGTTTCAAATTAGGGTCACGGGGTTGGGTTCCTATCCGTTCTGTGCTACTTCGTCAGTTGATTTACTTTAGTAAATCTAACTTTGAACTTCTCCTGTTACAGATGGTTCGTTCCGGCTTGGTGGTTCGTTTGACTCGCTGCGAGGACACCCGCGGGTTTCCCGCCCTGCTCGCCGCCGCAGTGCACGGCCAGGATTGCCGTTGGTATCCCGAGTACGTGGTGTACCAGGAGTACCTTCCCTACCACCAGGGTCAGTTCTTCTGCGAGTGCCGCCTCCTGGATGATGAAGGGAATGCAGCGGAGTACATTATGGAGGAGTGGGCCTCACAGTGACACAAGCTGTGCATGAGGCTGCACACACCGCCCTTTCCACTTACCGTGGTTACTGCCCTACCTTGCTAGTGATGAGTCGATTTCCGTCACTTTCCTGCATCAGCACAGGGTGCAGAGGGTATCTATCACGCTGTGTACTCTGAGGGTGAGGGTGAGGAGGATAGTGCGCACCGCGCACTGATTGAGCTAGTCCGGGCCCTGGACCTCCGCGCCCGTCAGTGGTACACGTACGCGATTGCTTCACGCGAGAGTCACCGGGCCACTATGAGGGATTGGAGCCGTACTTCCTCAGCGGGGCGCTTCCTCGCGCAGCCCTTCGGCCCCGTCCGTTGGTGCTACCTGACGATATGCGCAGCAACCGAGTTGGGGGTACCGTGCCGTCTCCTGGACCCCTCCGTCAGCCTCGGGGTAGCCTCAACCTGCCGCCGTATGGCAATCAGCCTCAGAGTTCTCGCGAGTTCGACACCCCACCCGTTCGCTTCCCGGCGAACTTCTGGGGAGGCTACTAGTTTCTTCTCGCTGAGTATCGAGGAGAGTACCTTGCCTTCCTGCGTGATGTGCAAGATACTCAGTATCAGTATCTAGTTGTTGCTTTATTTCTAAGGGAACTTTGTCATGTATCAGACTTGGTGACTTGTATCATCCGTGCTTCCATTCAGTGTAACGGATACTAAAGCTTGTATGCTGGTACTCTTAAATATCACGTATGGTTTGTATTACAGCTGGTGTATGTTGTATGCGTGTTTGTGTCCAAATATGCTGTCGCTAGTTGTTGGATGATACGTGAATGTCATTGAATGTATGGCTGGTATTCCAAATAAGTTACTGCTTCTATCTCAACCATTTTTCGGAGGTAGATACTAATTGTGTCATTGTCAAATCTCCAGAATGGCTCGAGGAGGCCGCGGAGGCCGCGGTAACCACAACAATGATGAGGATGATCTGCCGCCACCACCCTCGATGGCTCAGGTCTTGATGGCCATTGAGGAGAACCGTGGGCGCAATGAGCGCCTGTTGGAGCAGTAGTGCAGCAGAATGCACAGAGGAATGGCTGCAACACTCTCACTGAGTTCCTGCGCTCGCAGCCACCCACCTTCGCTGATGCTAAGGAGCCACTGGAAGCTGATGACTGGCTTCGCGCTCTGGAGCGCAAGTTCTCCGCGCTGCATGTCCCAGTGGCTGAACAAGTCAACTTCGCCACCTACCTCTGGGTGCAGCTGGCTGTTGGTGGGAAAGCCATGTGGCTTTGTTCCCGCCAACCATGTCTTCACTTGGGCTGATTTCCGCACAGCCTTCCGTGCGGAGTACATTCCCCAGCCGATCATGGATTTGAAGAGGAGGGAGTTCCTGGACTTGCAACAGGGACGTATGGACCTCCGAGCTTATGGTTGTCAGTTCAACCATCTCTCTCGTTACGCCCCTCGGGACGTGACCAATGATGCCGACAAGCAGGAGTTGTTCCGCAAGGGGCTTGCGCCGAGGCTCCGCTATGAGTTGCTACCCTTCAGGTTCCAGAACTACCAGGAGTTGTTCAACCAGGCTCTTACTCTTGAGCAGGGAAGGAAGGAGTTCGAGGCTTCCAAGAGGCCCGCACAGGGGGACCACCCGAGTTCCTCGGTTCTGGGAACAAGAAGCGCAAGGTCTTCGTTCCCTATAGCGCTGTGCCGCGTGCTCCATTCATGCCGAGGGCCGCGGGATACAGGCCACCACCGCCGCGCCCCACTACTCCGACACTTGGGGCGAGCGGAAGTGGGTATCGCCCACCTGGACTTACCTGCTACACCTGTGGCCAGGCGGGCCACTACTCCAGGGAGTGCCCCCAGAAGACACCTATTTCGGGGACACCTGCACGAGCCCCCGCCACTCCAGCTGGCAAGGCTGGCCCTAACACGCGTGGTCGCCTGAACCACGTCTCTGCAGAAGAAGCTGAGGAGGACCCCGGCGTCCTCATGGGTGAGCTACGAATCAACGACAATCCCGCTACAGTTTTGTTTGACTCTGGAGCATCGCATTCATTCATTTCTATAGCATTTGCAAAAGATCACAACATACCTTTCGAGAAGATGAGACGTCCTTGGTGATCTCCACTCCTGGCTCCAAATGGCAAACCGATGGGGTTACTCCTGAAGTCCAGATTACTATCGGTTACTACTCTTTTCCTTTCGCTTTGGTAGCTCTGAGGTCAAGTGGCATTGATGTCATACTGGGCATGAACTGGCTAGCCAAATACCGGGCTAATCTCGACTGTGCTGCCAAGACCATCACCGTGACCACTTCTTCCGGTGACAGTGTTAAGTATTGGTCTGCACTATCAAGACCTCCATGTTCAGTCATACCCAACTCACCCGAGATCTCCTTTGCTTTATGGAAGGCGAATCCCCTCCTGAAATACATGAAATACACGTGGTGTGTGACTTCCCGGATGTGTTCCCGGAAGATTTGCCTGGCATGCCCCCTGATCGATGTGTGGAGTTTGTCATAGAGTTGATGCCGGGTACTGCTCCGATTTCCAAGAAACCCTACCGTATGCCGGTGGAAGAGTTGGCTCTGTTGAAGGAGCACATTGATGAGCTGTTAGCGAAGGAGTTCATTCAGCCTAGCAGTTCACCTTGGGGTTGTCCGGTACTCTTTGTCAAGAAGAGGGATTCAACCGTTCCTCGTTTGGTCTCTGATTATAGGCCGTTGAATGCGGTGACAATCAAGAACAAGTATCCTATTCCCCGGATCAATGATCTGTTAGATCAGTTAGCTGGTGCAACAGTATTCTCCAAGATGGATCTGAGGTCAGGGTACCATCAGATAAAGATCAGAAAGGAGGATATCCCAAAGACGGCATTCGTTACTCGCTATGGCCTATATGAGTATACTGTCATGTCCTTCGGCCTCACCAATGCTCCAGCTACCTTCATGAGGCTCATGAACTCTGTCTTCATGGATTATCTCGACAAGTTCGTCGTCGTCTACATCGATGACATCCTTTTATTCTAAAACCGACGAAGAGCATGATGAACACCTTCGGTTGGTTCTGACACGACTTCGTGAACACCGTCTTTATGCCAAGTTCTCCAAGTGTGAGTTCTGGTTGGATAAACTTGTCTTCCTTGGTCATGTGATATCCGCTAATGGTGTGGCAGTCATTCCCGACAAGATTCAATCTATTCTGGATGGAAAACTCCAATGTCAGTCAAGGACATTCGTAGCTTTCTCGGATTGGCGGGTTACTACCGCCGATTCATCGAAGGTTTCTCCAAGATAGCCAAGGCCCTGACTGACCTTCTCAAGAAGGGTAAAAAGTTCAGTGGACGGACAAAGCTGAAGAGAGCTTCAAAACACTGAAAGCCAAACTCACGTCTGCGCCTGTGCTCGTCCTGCCGGACACCAGCAAGGATTTCGTCGTCTTCTGTGACGCCTCCCTGCAAGGCTTGGGCTGTGTACTCATGCAAGAGGGCCATGTGGTGGCGTATGCTTCCCCAACTTAAGCCGCATGAGCACAATTACCCTACTCATGATCTGGAACTTGCCGCTGTTGTTTATGCTCTGAAGCAGTGGAGACCATACCTGTTTGGTAACCGTTGCGAGATTTTCTCGGATCATAAGAGTCTGAAGTACCTCTTCACACAGCCAGATTTAAATCTCAGGCAGAGGCGTTGGTTAGAGTTAATCAAGGACTATGATGTGAGTCTGAACTATCAACCCGGCAAAGCCAACGTCGTGGCTGACGCGCTAAGTCGGAAGTCCTATTGCAACAATCTGATGATTGAAAAGGCTCAACCTGCTCTTTGTAAAGAGTTCGCCCGTTTGAACCTGGAAATTGTTCCCTCTGGCTACCTTGCAAATCTGGAGATCAAGTCTACTCTTGAAGACCAGATTAAGGATGCTCAAAAGCAGGATGAGGGTATCCTTCATATCAAGGAGAACATCGCTAGCGGGAAGGCCAAATGTTTCTCAGAGGATGAATCCGGAGCCGTTTACTTTGGTGACCGTCTGGTAGTGCCAAAGAACCGGAATTTGAGGGAGCTGATCCTCCAAGAAGCTCATGAATCACCTCTCTCCATTCATCCCGGTAGTACCAAAATGTACCAAGACCTCCGACAACGATTCTGGTGGACTCGTATGAAACGGGAAGTCGCCAAGTATGTTGCTGAATGCGACACCTGTCGTAGGGTAAAGGCTGAACATCAAAGGCCTGCCGGCACTCTTCGCCCTATTGCAGTCCCGAGTGGAAATGGGATGAAATTGGTATGGATTTCATTACTGGACTGCCGAAGTCTCCTAAGGGAAATGATGCCATCTGGGTAATAATTGATCGATTATCAAAAGTGGCCACTTCCTCCCTGTTCGTGTTGACATCACAGCTGCTAAGCTGGCAGACCTGTATGCTTCTGGATCGTCGTACTTCACGGCGTTCCCAAGAAGATAATTTCTGATCGTGGAAGCCTATTCACCTCCAAGTTTTGGACTAGTTTCCAAACTGCTATGGGCACCCGTCTCAACTTCAGCACCGCGTTCCATCCTTTCGCATTCCATCCTCAAACTGATGGTCAGACCGAGAGAGTGAACCAAGTTTTGGAAGACATGCTTAGGGCATGTGTAATCTCTTTTGGCAAGGGTTGGGAGAAGTACCTTCCTTTCGTGGAGTTCTCCTACAACAATAGCTATCAAGCTAGTCTGGGTATGGCTCCATTCGAGGTTCTGTATGGAAGAAAATGCCGCACTCCGCTGAATTGGTCCGAGACCGGAGAAAGGGCACTCTTTGGTCTAGATGTTATCAATGAAGCTGAGGAGAAGGTGAGAATCATACGAGAGAATCTGAAGATTGCCCAGTCTAGGCAGAAGAGCTACTATGACAAGCATCACCAGGAGATCCTTTATGAGATTGGTGAAAAGGCGTATCTCCGCGTCTCTCCACTTCGTGGCATTCGCCGCTTCAGGATCAAGGGAAAATTGGCCCCTCGCTATGTTGGCCCTTTCACCGTTATGGCCAAGCGAGGAGATCTTTCTTATCAGTTGGAATTACCGGTCATCTTCCCAAATGTGCATGATGTGTTTCATGTATCCCAACTTCGCCGTTGTTTCAAAGATCCTATCCATGGAGTCAATTATGAGGAGCTGGATATCCAGGAAGATCTCACTTATCACGAGCATCCTGTAGGGGGGTAGAATTGTAATAGCCACACTTTTGGTACTGTAAAATTTGAACCAAATTTTCACTTTTCTCTTCATGCATGCATCATGGCATCATTGGTTTAAGTTCTCAAGTTAAAACCAAGTGATGAAAACAAATTAAAACAAACTAGTCGTCAACCCGTGCATCCGCACGGGTCACTATTAGAACGTTAAGATAGAATGTGCACAAAATTGAGAACTCGATTCTTACACATGATTATAAAAAATTTGATCTTTTTTCTTCAATTTGTTCTTGATCTGTTGTTTTGTACAATTTTACAAATGCATGTATGTGTACTGATGAAAGAAAAATTAAAACATAAGTAAACTTTATAACACATAACCAATATATAGGCATGGATTTAATCCATGAGAATTTTTTACATGCTATTGGAGGTCCATGGTAAAAAAAATGATGATACAACACAACATTTCAATCAGTTCACAATTGCATCAAATATCCTACAATATACAACGAGGCATCCGATACAATGACCAACACCACCTAGAGTGCCATGAAGCATCCTCGATACACTGCACCACCATCATCACATCATAAATTTCCACCAAGTAAACATGAGATGTAGCCACTGCAAAAATCTTCTAAGGAGAGCAATATAGCCAAGGAGCTGGAACATAACGTACCTTCCAGGCCTCAGTTAAAAATAGTCAAAATGGCATATAGTCTACCATTAACATTCATGGTAATTCGTGACATAAAATAATTTCAATCCAATAATATGACTTCAATGTATCAGTTAACACACGTAGGGAAAACAGGAGCATAGGCCTGAGCTCCCCTATCAGGAGGTATAATATGTTTGACGCGTAGAGTGAGATAAAGGGGACTGCTCAGGAGTGCCTTGACATCTATAGTTTCACTCCTTCAAACCTTTCAAATATAATTTAGCTATATTTTAAGCATAATCACTTGCGGATGTATAAAAATTATACTGTTGCTGATGCATAATTAGTTGTATATGGTAGAAGTTGTTCATTTTTTAGTTTCGACACTCCATTGATATCTAATAATTGCAATATAAAAATAGAATGAATATATGAAAAACTATGGAGACCGAAAGGTACTATGAAGGCTTACTTTGTTACCCAGTGAACTACCGAAGGAACAAAAACTGCCTTACCTATACATGCAAATTCCCAACGTACTCATTTGTTTTCCTTTATTAATTGGTTGAAAGTACCAATACATCATCAATCTTTTACTTTCATAAATATTAGCAAATTGTTGTTCTCATATTTGTATATAAGATTATTGTTTTCGAGATATACAAATGAAATTGACATAAATGTATCTATATCTACCAAATCAAATAACTTATGTTAAGTTTAATAAGCATACTCATATTTCATAATGAAATATAATTTTTTAACAAAACCTATATTTTGCACATGGGTCACAGAATTAAATAATTGAGTTTTCTTGATTTTTTTAATTATTGTCCTCAGGTTAGCAGGACTTCATGGAGAATTAATTGCTGAGTATAATCTACATGCCACCAGGACGAAATAAGACTGGCTCATATAATCAGGAAAACTCGATTAAAACTCAAATTACCCCGTCAATAAGACAACCTGAAGTGTGATTTATCCCCATACTTTGAATGCTAGCAACACCTTATAGACGCATAATTTACATGCTTCATGTCACAGATAGACGATAGGAACAATACCCCGTCAACCATTTTTCACCTTGATTTTTAAATCGGACTGTCATCTTCGCAAGCTGACAAAGATATATAATGTAATTCTCTTCTTATCTAACGTCAATAAGTTTTCTTTCAGGCAGCAAATGAGAAATATCAACCTTTCAGTTCTTACTAAGATGTTGTGAATCAATGTACGCTGTAGAAACAAATGAATAGAAAAAACAAACTCGGCAGACCCGAATCAGTGAGCTGCGGAAGTTTTTTTTTGCCTTTTATATTGATATAGAAAGAGCAAACAGGTGGTGGCTGAGGCCAAAAGAAAAAAAGGCCATTCAGGCCATTAAAAACAACTTAAATAGGGAAGGAGATGCGACATAGGGTAAGCTAACGAACATATAATAAAAATGTAATAAGCTGACCATATAATTGTTTAAAACTGACGATCAAATGCTAAATACTTAGAAAACAAAGTCAGCACACTTTGCATTTTAAACCTACAATATTAGTAGCAAAAATTATCATATTCATGTTGTATTCCTTTAGATTAAAGTTTAGTTAGCTGCAAGGCATTGGGACCTTTTGTTAATAAATATTAGAGACAGATATTTCCGTCCATCATCCATGTTAAGTTATGTCGTCAATGAACATAAAAATATTTCTGGGCCATTTCATAGGCTAAACATGCAAAGCTAGAAAAGAACAGTGTTGCAAGTGGCATCAACGTAAGACATTGAGGGCATAAATTTTAGTTGAAGGCAATCCATCCACAGGTAGATCGTGAGAGATTTTTCAGCACTACAGCCAATAGAATTTACCTAGCTCAAGCGTACAGAAAATCCATACAATTTTTTTCTTGTTGTGTGCATAAATAATGGAACCATGGATGGACATATAGTAAATGTCTCCTTGTAAGTTCATTAAATTTTAATCTGCATCTCACGTAAGTAAAATTGCCCTATTTGTTTGAAGAAAAATAGCGAGTTTTAATTGACACGCTATATTACCAGAGATTCCAAACCAATGCAAAGAAAGTGGCTAGAAATTTGACACATTGATATATACTACAAACACACAAACCTTCGACCAAACAGATAAATATCTCACCGCAATTGAGTGAATCATAAGTATTTATTCAGAAAGTGAAATTAGGCCAAGAGGAGAGAGAAACCAAGAAGCACCTGAGAGATTTTAGTGAAGGAATATGGAGAAGTTGGCTTCGGGTATTCCTTAATCAGATTGTACGCGTCAATACTTCTGAACCTCCATATACTATAGAAAAAATCTTGGTACCTGATGAGATCAATCCAACCCGTGAACACAGATCTGCAAAGCGGGCAACAAAAATTAACCCTGAAGTTCAGAAGTGGTTACAACAAAGCCAATCATGTACAACGTTTGAGGCTTAGGCTACAGTAAGCATCAACTTGCAGGTGCAGTATGAAAAAACGATGGCACGCCAGACTGCTTTGCATATGCCTGATAGATTAAAAAATGCGAGGCACATATGGTAGGAAGAAGCAATGCATATTGCTTACCTCAGATTCAAAAATCTGGAAACGGTGATCTAGCTAGCATGCATGGCTCATGGTCCCGTATTGCTAATTGGATCGCATCTTCTCTTGACTTCCCTGTAACAGCTCCTTCCTATAATCCTCTTACCATAATACATTATTCAGTTTGTTCTAGAATTCCAGTGCACCTATCACCTAAAAAATATATATACCAAAAACTATCTGCACACATAAGAATTATTTGTTGACAGATATTAAATCTGCTAGGTGGAGAATTAATGGTACAAAACTTTGGAATCTCAGGATCAGAGTACTTTCCGTTTGTGCTAGTCATTCACAATCAAAAGAAAAAATATAACAGAGATCTATAGAAGAGAATATTGATACCGTGACTGCTAGTGAAGAGTTCTAATTAAATTCACCAGCTTTGGGCCTTAATCCCATAAGCTTCGGAGCTGATTTTGGCAGAGAGAGAACTTGCGTGCAGATTTAAATTTGGTTGCCGACGGTGACGCTCGAGCAGCGGCAGAGAAGGGGCTGGACCATCGAACCAGCCTTTCATCGGCAGGAGATTCTAGTTGGACTAACAGGATTAGGGAGTCAAATACAGGCTAGATTGGATTAGACTCGTACAGGCTAGATTGGATTAGACCCGTGCAGATTATATGCATCAAACCTGTGTAGATGGCACGTTGAAGCCGGCGATGGGATGGCCTGCACGGAGAGGAGTAGATGGCACGTTGAAGCCGGCGATGCGATGGCCTGCACGGAGAGGAGACGTGTACTGGCCATTGGGTCGCTCGGCGATGTTCCGGCGAGGCGAGGCGAGGCGGCGGAGAAAAGAAGGCTGCTGGGGAAGATCTTGAGACGTGTTCTGTTTGGCAGCTTATACCAAGTTTTTTCTCTGCATATGTCCCGCGGTAGAGTTTTGCAATGAAACGTCTGCTATTACGCGAGGTTTTCATCTAACGGCTGTAGACGGCTGATTAAAATATCGGACGGACTAATTAGTTAGTTTTGTTAGGATTAACGTGGTGCTTCGTATGGTGCCTCCAATTAGTAAATATAAGATGGAAACAAGGGCACCAATTAAATTCACTCCTTGCAATTCCAAATGTGCTTGTTTCTGGCAAACACAAATACAAATGCTAATCCATATTTGTCAAGAAAGTTCCAAGAGTTCAAAATAAATATTTTGAACTTGCTTTAAAATTTCTAAAGTAATGGCAATTGAAATTAACCAAAAATGCCATAAACCAACATATAAAACAAATGTGGTTTAAAACATTTTTGTTTGACACCCCAATTTTTGTGGAGCTTCTATATGTTGTGGGGAGGCTACCTGATTTTTCTCATATTTTTCTAAAATGTTTAAAAGCCTCAATTAAATTCTGGAAATGCTACTGGTTTTTAAAAGAAACAGAAAAGGGAAGAAAACAGAGAAGCTCAGGGGGCTTTTTGCAAAATGTTCATCGTCTTCTGCTCGAGCCGCGCCCGCTCGCCGCCGTGCCCTCCACTGCTCCCCTGCTCGACGCCGTCCACCACGAGGGGATAAGAGCACCACCGAGGCGTGCACTGCTCTCTCTCCCCGATATTTTCCCTTGCTCTCACTCCCTCTCTCTTCTCCGCCATGGCCGTGACCTAGACGAGGTCGCCGCCGCAAATCGCCGTCGCCTGAGAGCACGCAGAGCAGATCGAACACCGCAGGGAGCTCCGCCGCGTCGTCCTCTCCCTCCTAGTCTGAGGAATCGAAGAGGGGAGCCCGGGATCGCCGCCGCATTGCCGTCTTCTTTCTCTCCGGCCGCCGGACGTCGAGCAAGCTCACGACCGCCCCCGACCATCTCCGTCAACGCCGCGAGTACCCACGCGCCGAGGGTGAGCTCACGGTCCTTCTGGACATCTCCGTCCCCTCCATCTCCCTCTGGTTCGTCGCGTAGCCGTAGTTGCCGCCGTAGCCGTGGCACACCTCCGCCGTAGCCCGTCGCCGGAGCATTTGCCGGCGACCATTTGGTCTGAGGCGCCGCCAGTAGGTAGCCCGTAGCCGTGCGCGTCGAATGCCGCCCTTAGTTCGTCCCCGCGCGTGCTCCTCCAACGGAGCCGTGCGCGTCGTCGCCGCGGCCACCGCGCCCAGAACGCGCCGTTCCTGGCACGGCCGTGGTCGAACCCCGCCATGGGCCGCGCTTGTTTGCGTGGACGCCACCGTGGCGCTGGGAACCACATGTCAGTGGCACGGGCTAGCCCAGCCCGTGTGCAAAACGTTTCGGTAGATTTTCCTGGGAATTAAAATAAAAGCCAGATTCAAATAGAAACTTGTAAATTCAATAACTTTTGGAATACTTGTCCAAAAACTGCAAATAAGATATCAAAATGTTCAGAATAATATATGGAGTCTATTGGTATAACTCACACATCCCACTAAATTCATTTAGTTGCTGTTTTATTAAATTGAAGAAAAGGGCAGAAAAGAAATAAATCTTGGAAAATCCATATCTTTTTATTGATAGATCAGAAAAATGCAAACTTGGTCTCTAAATGACCAGGGGAAGAAACTTTACATTTTTCATGTCACTTGCAAGTTGAAATGATTACTGGAAATAATTGTTTCTTGCCTTTCTGTAAAATGGCAGAAATGAAAATGGTGTTATAAAATTGATAACTTTATAAAAATTGATCCAAAAATTAAGTGTGATATACCAAAATGTGCAGCAACAAAAGTACTTCAAGTTCCACTTCTTTTTCAAGCATGGATAAATAGTTTTAGTGTTGTTTAAAATGAATTACTAAAATGGCAGCACTAAACCGAATATTGAAAATGCAATAACTTTTTATTGGTTAATCAGAAAAATGTGTTCTTTATATCAAAATGCTCAGAATGAAAGTGTTTGTACTTTAGCATCATCCCCATGCATGGTTGAGCAATATTTCAGTACTGCATATTTTCGAAATTGGCTAATTCCATTAAATTTAAATATGGGGATTAATCCAAATAATGCAATAATTATATTTGGGACCCCATTTAACTTGTTGGTCATGTTGAATACTTCCATGGTGCATTTAAAATGTCATATCATCATGTGCTTGTGCATTGCACTTGTTTTATATGGTGTGGTATTTGATTGTGCTTTCCGGTGTTCTTATACATCGATAGATCCAGGAGTCGGGGTTTCTCCACAATACCCTGACGACCCGTATTACCAGCCTGCTGAACAAGGCAAGCGTAATCCCCCCCCCCCCCTGAGCATGTCTCCTCCTATGTTTTCCGCAAATATTTTCTCCACTATATTATTGCATGCGGTTCCAAATGTCAATTTGGTTGGATTAGAGTATCCTATAGTTGCATTATGTTTCCGATGCCATTACCTGTTCCCTCCTAATATCCATAGGATTGCTTTGTTGGCCTGAGTTACTTAACTTTGCACTGTATATGCTTAGCCATGCTTAGTTGTCCGGTGGATATTTCGTTGTTGGAATTGTTGACGGAATGTCCGGCTGATGGTGGAGAAATGTGGATACTGATAATAAACATGCTTAAAGGTGGGGATGAGAGGCCACATGGAATGTGGTGGGTTGTCTCGTTCTCGCCGCCTAGATGCGAGTTCTCGCCTACGAGCCAAGATGAGCGTGCAACCATGCGTGGGCATATGGAACCTCGTCGACCGACTAACTTGTGGCGGACTAGCCGAGGGTCCTCTAGTTTGTGCTTCCATTCGTGCGTGCGTGAAGATGGTGGCAAGGACTGGGATGAGGATGGTGGTGTTTAGTAAAATGAGTGGCCACGGGGCAGGGTGTTGGAGGCACTGAACCTGTCCCGTCCTCACTGATGATCCTGGGTTAGTCTCAAGAAAGGTAAAGGTTGTAACCGCTCCTACTCAGCCGGCTTTCCCCGGAAGAGAGCTAATGTTCAGGCAATGAGCCGGACGGTATGCATGGATAAGAAGCTGGGAGGGCCCTCGGGAGCCTGGCGACTTTCACATTGTACACCCCTGCAGGGATAAATCTTTTCGAAAAGCCGTGTCCACGGTTAAGGACGACTTGGTGCCGGATTCAGAGACCATAGAAAACTTGAACGGAATGATTAAAACCTGAGTACTAAAGGTACTACCAAGAATGCAAGGTTGACTTCCTCGAGGGTGATTCGGGGAGGTGCCTCTGTAGATAGGTGCAGTGATGGATGGTGGTTGTTGTTGAAGATGATCAGAAGAAAAGAGTTTACTTCTTACCCCTTTGAAAATATTCTGATTAGTCGATGCCTTGGAGTTATGTCTTTTCTAAAGAAAACTAGCTTTATGCAAAACAGCCATAAAACCTTTGTAAGCCAATCATCGAGCTAGTAGCTCTAGTAATCTTGCGAGTTCGTCGAACTCAACGTCGTTTGCTTTGTTTCAGAGGAGGACTTCATCGACCTTGAAGGTGGGTTCTTCGTGGACGTTTCCCAGGTGGCAGCTTGGGACATCTCGGAACATCTGGCGCTGGGAATGTTTATCTGTAGGCCTCTTAGGCCATAATTTGGATCTTGTTGTTAGAACAACTTAATTTGCTTTCGCTTGATGTACTGTTGGGTCTGTGACCTCTGGTTGTAATATTTGCTATCTTTCTCTATTATAAGAGTTGAACTATAATGCTTTGAGTCGTAGAGTCTGTAATGTGCCAGTTGTTCCTCAAGTCTTGATCTCTCTATTATGCATTGATAGTTGTGCCTGCGTTAAGGCATCAATCGGGGTGTTGCGTTGCCGATGATCCATTCCGAGCAACGCCTGCCAAAGGTTTTGGCCGGGGATTGGTAAACCCGTAACCTCCGTTTGTATCGCTTAACCGGTGACACACAGCATCACTGTATAGTTCCGCGGTCGGGGCGCTACAACCAAGTGAAGCGCCGGTTTTGAAGGTGGATTTCTTTTAGTTCACAATCATTGAGAGCCGCCCGGAATCTATTCATTCTATTTCTATTGATGTTGTTATTATTCTTGTCTCTCGTCCGCTGAATTTGATTGAAGTCGCCAAGCAACAACCATTTCACCCGGATCCGGCTTGAGGGCGACAAGCTCTTGGAAGAAGCTATCTTTTAGCGCATCATTGGTAGGGCCGTACACCACCGTTATCTTGAACACCTCATCATCACGCCTCGAGGTCACCGTGGCCGAGAGTGAGAAGGATTGAAGTACCACATCTGGTATATCCACCGCATCGAGATCCCAAAGCAAGAGGATCCCCCCCCCCCTCGTGTGCCATCTGCCGGCTTTTGTCCAAAACCTTGGAAGCGCAGGCCACCAATGGAGGCAGCAAGAAAGGAGTCAACAAACTGGAGCTTTGTCTCCTGGAGGCACACAATGTGACAGGAGCAGTTGGTGATCGTCTCAAGCACGGCCGAACGACGATCGGGGTCATTCAGTCCACGGACATTCCAGCTAGCTATGTCGATGAAGTAGTCACTCATTGGAGAACAAGGAAGACCCCAGGGGCGTGCAAGCAGCAGGAAGGCACGGGTCGCAACAGCAGATTAAGCCAAATGGACTGGGTACATGCCCAGCAATAAACGACAGCAGTGCAGGTAGCATCAGCGAAGGTCTCAGAGTGCAAACAGCAGCAACACAAAGGTTCATCAATCCTGCTAGCTAGGCGATCAGCATCAACATAATTCGGTAGCTTAACATGATAATAAAGCAGACCCAGAGGTGGCACAAGCGGCGGAGGCCTACGCCGGCGCGGATGCACCAGAAGCACCCAGCCCAGCAGCGTCCGGAGGAGCCTCGGCATCACCATCAGCAGCATGCTCGATCGCCGCCGCGCCGCCGTGGGCCAAGAGAGCTTCCTCCACCGCCGTAGCTAGGTCACAGTCGAGGCGGAACAGGGCCCTCAGCGCCGCCACAACAATATCAGGTAACTTGCCCTGAAAAAGTTCAGCGAACTTGGTTATGGCGTTCTCAGTCAGCATCTCGCCCTCCTTGAGGATCCCCAAGCGCTTGCACAGGAGCTTTTCGGTGAGGGCAGCGACAGGGGCCTTCTTCACCTTGTGCTTGATCTTGAGACACGCGCTGGAGCGTGGCAGGGAGAACCCCGTCACTCCCGCGAGCGTCTTGCGTCGAGATGCCGGCGGGGCCGGCCTTGTCGATGGAGAGCGTTGGGGCAGTAGCGGAGGCTGGCGCAAGGTGAACAGCGGCTGGGGCAGCTTGTTGAGACCTTAGGCTGGCAGTGCGAGCCAGCGAGGTACCATCCCCATGAACTGGCGTGGACGTAGACGAAGTGTTGTGGGAATCATAACCCAGTAGGCCCATGGAGAGGGAAGCATGACCCGCCAGGCAGGAGGCCTGGCCAGGCCAGCTAAGCATCTACATGGGCCAGGTTACAATGACGAGCCGGGGGCTTGTCGGTAACCCGGCAGTAGAAGGAAGCTACCAAAAGACCCGGAGGCGGTGCGCGCCACGGAGTCCAAGTCTTGGAGGACACGAAGGACCTAGAGTAGGACTCCGAGTTCGGGCTGGACCCGGGCTTACCTTGTAAAGGACCAGGAGACCCGGCCACCTATATAAGTCGGCTCCCTGGTCGTAGATAGATACGCTCAATTGCTATCAAGCAAATCCTTGTAAACCCTAGACTCGAAACCCGGCGGCGTATCGCTCCCTGGTTATTGAGTTCATTATCATCAATATAGCAAAGCAGGAAGTAGGTTTTTATCTCCAATGGAGAGGCTGAACCTGGGTAAATCTCGTGTCCCCATAGAGCTAGACTATCTCCTGTACGCCAGAACCGCCATGTCCCCCAACTCAAGTTACCCCTTGGTAACATCTGCTGTGACATTCCCACGACAGTTGGCGCCCACCGTGGGGCCTGCGTCTAAAGGTGTCTATATCACGGGAGAAGCTCTGCGAGGCATGCAGAACCTAGCCATCGGCGAGATCACCTTCAACTCAGAAGGAGAAAGCATCGTTGACGATTTCGGCTGGGAGACGGAGTCAGATCTGCTGGAGACAGGTGAGGTCATCCCGATCGGCCAGATCAACGTCTTCGTGGGCACGATACGTGCAACGGGACTCGCCATGGAAGAGATCGAGTATGACTCTGTGTCAGGAGCCGCCACCATCGTCCAATCGGACGGTGAGGAGTCAGTAGGCACGGCAGAGATCGAGCTAGCAACCACCACGCAGAGGGAACAGCTGGAGGAGCCGGCATGGACCCCACGTGACGAGATCGAGTATGACGAAGATACGGAGTCAATCTTACCCTTGTTTGAAGATCGATATGGGTACGGAGTTGAAGAAGAAGAGGAGTATGAATCGTCCCCGGGTCCGATGCACCGGGTTGTAGTTTATACAGCACCTGCGATGAACCTGGACCCGACATCGATCTCAGCAGCGGCAACAGCAACAGCCGCCGCGATGACCCATGCCCAGCAGCAGCAGCACCAACTACCACCAGTGATTCAAGAGCTGCCGTAGGCCGGGTCGAAGGAGAAGCAGCATCGGTTAGCAGCGAAAGTGAAGGAATAGTGCGACGCCTGAACACGTTTGGTTTCTTGATGAATAGAGCTCCAGGAGAAGGAACGTCCATGCACCAAACCCGCCAGTTCTGTTGAGCAACAATTTAGTGTTAGATCCTAATGTACTCACGGGCGTGGTGACTCCTGAGAATGCAGCGACACGTGCCAGGGAGCTGGACACGGCGCACAGGGCTCTGGAACAGCAGCGACGCGAGGTCGCAGCAGAAAAGCAGCAGATGGTGGCCAGGCAGCAGCAGTTGGAGGAGCATGAGAATCGCCTTCGACACAATGCAAGTGTTTTGGAAAACCGCCACAACGATCTGACCAGGGTGCAGAACAGGAGGCATCAGAGCCGGCTAGGCCTTGGAGGACACCAAGTTGACCCGGCTAATCTGTTTGCGACGCCACAGGATCAACCCACCAGAATAGTGCAGGAGGTCCCAGCTGTAGGAGCCGGCGCAGGACAAGTTGCAGGAGCCGGAGCAGGAAGACCAGGCGCAGCGCTAGCCGGGTCACCTCGAGTGCCTACTGGAGGAACCGGAGGCAACAATGGAGCCATGCCACCACCTGCTCCCAGATTCCACACGCCGTCGGGTCACTACTCGAACCCAATAGATAACGTGTATGCCGCAACGCTAGCGCTCGACCGTATTCCATTGGGGAACACACCAACAGAGTTGGAGGCCCGGCGCGCCATAGAGATGTTGCATACAGCCGTGGCTCAGCAGGCCAACTATCCAGACAATAGAAGTGCGCTTCACTCTACGCCATATAACAGCCGATCTAGGAGCCGGCAGGGAGAAAGCACAAGGCAAATTCAGTCCAGTTCAGCACGGCGAAGGGCAGCACAGGAGAATCAGCAACCACCGCCCAGGCAGCCAGCTGCCGCGGCTTCGGCTGCTTAGATTATCGTTGACAATTCATGTGCGAGGCGCGCAGCAAATTCCGCAGTACCTGCCGGAAGAGCCGGTGGGGCGCCCGCGGCCGCAGCAGCAGCAAGTTCGCCAGCGCCAGGTGGTAGGGCGGCTCCTATCATCGTGGAATCAAACTTAGCAGGACCAAAGTGTCTCTCAGATGCAATCAGGTCCGAGCCCTTCCCCGAAAAATTTAAGGAGCCCAGCAAAATTGCAAATTACGATCCAAGCATGGACCTGGTGACATGGTTAGGCAGTTACGAGATGGCTATGTGTATTCGCAACGCTTCAGAGAACCTTTGTGCTAGATATATGTACCTCATGATGACAGATGGAGCCGCCAAATTGTGGTTTAACAGCCTCCCAGAAAAGTCCATCAAGACCTGGAACGAGCTAAAAGCAGTATTTATCAAGAACTTCTAGGGGACCTGCAAGCGGCTCTTCACCATCGAGGACTTGGATAGGTGTGTGCAGAAGAAGAACGAGTCAGCCCGTAGCTGGATGCGCCGGGTCACAGAAATCCTTCATTCATCTACAGATATTTTACCAAGGAACGCGATTCAGTCAATGGAGAAAACCTGCAGATATGATCCATTAATTCAGAAGCTGGGTCGCATGAAGGCAAGCAGCCGGGTCTCAGAGATCACTATGGGTGAGTTGATGGACGCGTGCAATAAGCACGCTTCCACAGACAAAACTAAGGATGATAATGAGGAAGAAAAAGGGAAGGGCAACGCAAACAACGGAGGAAAGAATCAAAATGGTGGCGGACAGAACAACAACAATGGCAGTGGTAATCAGAACAAGCGCCTGTATGGTGAAGGAAATTCAGACCTGGTTACTAATACCAACTCAGGGTATCAGAAACAAAGGAGAGATGGAAATTATCAAGGCAATGGAGATAACTACAACAGAGACAATAATTATCGAGGTCCGCCACGTCCAACCAGTCACTTAGAAGCTTTCAGTATGTCGTGTCCTCGCCATAGCAGGAACGGTAGACCTGCCAATCACTCGTTGGAGCAGCGTGTGGATTTACAGAGGTGGAAGAACGAACCAATACAACAGGCTCTGGATGGCAGTGGCCACGTGTAATATCCCAATATTTTGGAATGTTTGAAAAACACTAAAATTTGAAACTTTTGTTTTCATTAAAAGAAAACATTAAAATATAATAGAAACCAAATATAGAAGACATTTGGCCTCTTCAAAAGTGTAATAGTTTAAATATCCAAGTAATCATTAATTCAAAATTTGAGTTTAGTTCAAGTTCTTTTATTCAAGGTATTTTCAAAGAAACCTTCACTTCATAAAATGTTTATATTCCAAGTATTGGATTTTAAATATTTAACTTTAGCAATTTGTTAAACCCAAAAACCATATTTGCAAAGTGCTAATATTATTTATAGTATGCCTATTCCTAATTTGGTTTTGGTTAAACTATATGATTTAAAATTAGGAGTTTGTTAAACCCTAAAACAATAGCTATAAAGTGTTTTAAATTACTTAAAGCTTGTTCTATTTTAAATTTTGGTTTTGATTCAACTATATTTAATTGAAAAATAAGTATAAAATAGCTATTTCTCAACATTTACATTTGTGATATTTTTATAGATATTTATAAAACCCATGATATAAATGGGTATTTGTATTTAAATAATTTACCAAAGTCCAAATAAATAAAATGTTTTGTCCCAAATTAGTTTATTGAGTTTATCATTTTGAATGATATTTCTCATATTAAATTTTCTGGAATTATTTAAACATTTTGGGATATTATATACCCTTATTTTAAATTTCCCAAATAGCCATATAAGGCAAATTTGATCAAAAAGTTATTTTGGTAATTTTTTTTATCAAAAATAGTTCCTAAATGTCTATGTTGACTAATGGAAATTTTACAAATTTTTACAAATTTATTTGACTTGATTTGGAGGCTTAAATCAAAATCTATAAAAGAAAACAGAAAAAAAAATGCTGACGTCATCGTCATCTTCAAACTGCGGACGGAAATTACGCCCGACACATTCAACCGTGGCTGTTTCTTCCCAAATCGATTCCGGGCGATTTAATGCCCCAAATCACGCGTCGTTTCTTCCTATAAGAAGCCCCGGCCCTCCTCTCCATTGCCCCTCTAACTCCCGACCGAATCGTGCCCCCAGGCTGGAGAATTTGCTCGCCGGAGTTCCTTCGGCCACCACCGTTTTTCGTCGATTCCGGCGAGCACAACCAGTGCCTCTCCCTCTCGTTTGCACTCTCGACTCCCCTAATCTGTGCGCACCTCCTAATACCCTCCTTTGATTTTTCCCCGCAGCCAAACCTCGGATTTTTCGCCGTCACCTCCATCGCCTCTGGCGCCTCGCGCCGCACGTCGTCGTCGTCTTCCCGGAGCCTGTAGACCACAGGAGCGCCGTCGCCGTCCAAATCCCGAAGCTCGCCGCGCACCAACCTCCGTCCGCCGCCCGCGACCCCGTCTGTGTCCGCGTCCGCCCGCGACCGTCCGCCGCCCTCGACCGCGTCCGCATCCGCCCGCGACCGCGTCCGCCCCGCGATCGTCCGCGTCCGTGACCGCCCGCGTCCGCCCGCCGGTACGGACCAATCAGATCGCTCCGTTTCATTTAAATCGTTTTAAATTTTCAGAAAATTGTTAAAACTTGTTAATTCCATATCAAATCAACCGTTACTTTGTTTTCAGTGTTTTTGTAGTCTTTGGATTCGTATGAACGTGTAGAATATAGTGGTGAAGCTCACAGGCTGCATTGCAGTGTTAAGCTAGTTCATATCCAGGCTAGGGGAGAAAGCCATACCACTTTACCGGCTCTTGAAGAAATCAGATAACTTTGTGTGGAACCAAGAAGCGGACGAAGCGTTTGAGTCCTTGAAGAAATCATTATCAGAGGCGCCAATCCTGGCCGCCCCGGCTCCAAAGGAACCCATGCTGTTATATGTTGCTGCCGGGCCTCGAGCAGTCAGTGCCGTGGTCGTGGTAGAACGCAAGGAGGAAGGAAAAGAATACCCGGTTCAGCCTCCGGTTTACTATGTCAGCGAGGTCCTAACAGAGTCAAAGCAGCATTACCCACATTGGCAGAAACTTGTTTTCAGAGTTTTTATGACAACCCGGAAGTTGAAGCACTATTTCCAAGAGCATCAATCACAGTGGTTAGCTCTATTCCAATAGCAGAAATCATCAGGAACACGGAAGCCACTGGGCGCATCGCCAAGTGGGCAATAGAGATGGGTCCATATCACATTGGTTGGAGCCACGAACAGCAATCAAGTCATAGGCTTTGGTTGATTTTGTCAATGACTGGGCACAAGCAAATGCGCCTCCAATTTCGCCAAGTATCAAGTCATGGATCATGCACTTTGATGGATCCAAACAGCATGAGGGCTCAGGGGCCGGCGTTGTCTTAACTTCGCCCAGAGGAGATAAATTGAGTTATGTATTGCAGATTCACTTCGATTGTTCCAACAACGTAGCTGAATACGAGGCCATGTTGCACGGTTTGTGTTGGGGGGATCATAACCCGGTAGACCCATGGAGGGGAAAGCATGACCCGCCAGGCAGGAGGCCGGGCGAGGCCAGCTAATCATCATCATGGGCCGGAGAGCTTATCGGTAACCCGGCCTATGCAATGAAGGATCTAGAAGACCCGGAGGCAGTACGTGTCACGGAGTTAAAGACTTGGAGGACACGAAGAACTACAAGAGGTAGAATAGGACTCCGAGCGCGGGTAGAGCCCGGCCTTACCTTGTAAAGGACCAGGAGACCCGGTCATCTATATAAACCGGGTCTTAGGTCATAAATAGGGCGATTGGCAGAAGTAGAGATACGAGAGACACACCCATTGTAACCTTAAACTCGTGACTCGGCGACATTGCTGCCCGGGTCTCGAGATCTCCCATCAATAGCACACAAGCAGGAAGTAGGTCTTTATCTCTTATGGAGAGGCTGAACCTGGGTAAATCCTGTGTCCCCGTTGAGCTAGACAATCTCCTGTACGCCAGAGTCGGCATATCCCCCAACGTAAGTTACCCCGGGTAATATCTGCCGTGACAATCCCACGACAGTTGGCGCCCACCGTGGGGCCTGCGTCCAAAGGTGTTTACATCACGGGAGAAGCTCGGCGAGGCATGCAAACCTCGCCATAGGCGAGATCACCACCAACCCGAAGGAAAAAGCATCCTCGACGATTTCGGCTGGGGGCCGGAGTCAGATCTATTGGAGATGGGCACGGTCATCCCGATCGGCCGGGTCAACGTCTTTGTGGGTATGGTATGTACATCTGGAGTAGTTTTGGAAGATAATGAGTTCCATTCTGTGTCAGGAGCCGCCACCATCATCCAATCAACGGTGAAGAGTCAGTAGGCACGGCAAGATCGAGGAGGCACTTACCATGAAGAGGGAACAGCTAGAGGAGCCGGCATGGACCCCGCGTGGCCAGATCGAGATAGATGAAGATACAGAGTCAATCCTGCCCCTGTTTGAAGATCGATATGGATATGGAAGTGAAGAAGAAGAAGACTACGAGTCTTCCCCGGGTCCAGTTCGTCGGGTCACGGTTTACACGGCGCCAGCGACGAATCTGGACCCGGCTTCGGTGACAGCAGCAGCCACGGCAACAGCCGCGGCAATGACCCAGCAACAACCTTTGATGATTCAAGACCCGCCACGAGCCCGGGTCGATGGAGATGCTGCATCAGTTACCAGTGAAAGTGAAGACGCTGCGTGACACATGAACACATTTGGGTTCTTGATGAATAGGGCTCCGGGTGAAGGGACTTCCAATCCTCCAAACCCGGCCCTGTTTAGTAAAAACTTGATATTGGACCCTACTGCACTTGCGGAGGTGGTGACCCCGGAGAACGCTGCTGTACGAGCAAGGGAGTTGGACACCGCACACCGGGCCTTGGAGCAACAACGGCGAGATGTAAGCAGAGAAGCAGAGGATGGCAACCCGGCAACATCAGTTGGATGAACAAGAAAATCGCCTGTGACACAACGCAAGCGTCTTGGAGAACCGCCACAACGACATGACCCGGGTGCAGAACAGGAGGCATCAAAGCAGGTTACCCCTTCAAGGTGACTTTTTTTTACCATGTTACCGTAGGGGAAAACCCCTACGGTGTTAAATTTTCTATTAAATGTGGTGAATATTTGCAGATGGGTAACACACAGAATTACATGGTCAAAAATCCTCAAGGGGGAAAAATGGGGGCACAAGATGTAGGTTGGTAACATCTGAAGTGAAACACGAAAGGACCCAATCAATCAAAGGCTAGACTCCAGAGTTCTTCACCCTGTACTGATGAAGCAGCGTATCATTTTGGAACCTGATCTTCCACCTAGCTGCGGAGGGGTTTTGTAGCTTGAAGATGAAGTCGTTTTTCTCCTTCCAAATATTCCAGTGAGCGCAAGCAATGACCTCCACAAAACAAGGACCACTAAAGCTTTGTTTTGCCCTCTCTAATCTCTGATTAATCTGAAGTGTGCAGTCCCACTGAATCTGAATCTTATCCCAGCAGCTCACCGCAAAGGGACATTCAAGGTGACTTTAAATCCGGCTAATTTATTTGTTACTCCGTAGGACTAGCCAGTCAGGATCGAGCAGGAGGCACCCGTTTATGGAACAGGAGAAGGACAAACCGGGGGAGCCGGTAGAACGAGACTCGGCTCTGTTCTAGCCGGGTCACCACGTGTGCCTACCGGAGGAGCCGGAGGAAACACTGGAGCCATGCCACCACCTCCACCTAGATTCCACACTCCGCCGGGTCACTACAACAATCCAATGGATAACTTGTACGCCGCAACTTTAGCGCTCGACCGTATTCCTTTGGGAAACTCACCTCGAGAAGTGGAAACCCAACACGCTATAGATATGTTGCGCACAGCTGTAGTGCAGCAAGGCAACTACCCTGATAATAGAAGTGGTTTACATGGAACACCGTACAATAGCCGCTCGAGGAGGTGCCAGGGAGAAAGCCCGAGGAATATTCAGACAAGTACAGCATGGCGGAGAGCAGAGCAGGAAAATCAACAATTGCCGCCTCCGCCGCCCAGGCAAGCCGCACCTGCAGCATCGGCCGCACAAGCAATAGTTGATAATTCAAGAGCAAGGCGTGCAGCAAGCTCTGCAGCGCGCGCTGGGGGAGCCGGCATAGTGCCTGTAGCAGGGGCAGCAGTGAGTTCACCTGCGCCGGTGGGAAGGCCGATTCAAGCAAATTTGGCCGGGCCAAGGTGTCTTTCAGATGCTATAAGAGCAGAGCCTTACACGGAAAAATTTAAAGAACCCAGCAAAATTGCAAATTATGATCCTAGAATGGATCCAGAAACTTGGTTGAGTAGTTATGAGATGGCCATGTGTATTCGCAATGCTTCAGAAAATCTTCACGCCAAGTTCATGTATCTTATGATGACAGATGGTGCGGCCAAGCTTTGGTTTAATACCCTCCGTGAAAGGTCCATCAAATCTTGGAGCGAGCTCAAGGCAGCTTTCATCAAGAACTTTCAAGGAACTTGCAGGCGGCTTTACACAATTGAGGACCTGGATCGGTGTGTGCACAAGAAAGGTGAATCAGCCCGTAGCTGGATGCGCCGGGTCACAGAGATCCTTCATTCATCCACAGATATCCTTCCCAGAAACGCAATACAGTCCATGGAGAAAACATGCAGATATGACCCCCTTGTTCAGAAATTGGGACGCATGAAGTCCTGTAGTCGGGTCGCAGAAATCACCATGGGAGAGTTGATGGATGCATGCACCAAGCACGCTTCCACTGATAAGACCAAGGATGACAGCGAGGAAGAAAAAGGGAAGGGCAATGTGAACAATGGAGGAAAACCCCACAATGTTGCAGGACAGAACAGTAATAACAACAACAACAATGGTGGAAATAAGAACAAGCGGCCGTATGGTGAAGGAAATTCAGAGCTAGTTGCCAACGCAAATACCGGGTTTCAGAAGCCCAGGACAGAAGGAAATTACAATGGAGGAAATAATTATCGAGGCCCGCCACACCCAACTAGTCACACAGAGGCCTTCAGGATGTCGTGTCCTCGCCATAGCAGGAACGGCGGACCCACCAATCATTCCTTAGAGCAGTGCGTTAATTTACAGAGATGGAGAAACGAGGAAATATAGAGATTGTTGCACGGCGGCGGCCGTGGTGGAGGACCCGGCCAACGGACCTCCACCAGGGGCAAACGCAGGAGCTGGCAACGCAGGAGCAGGTCAGGGTAACCAAGGAGGATTTCAGCAGCAGCCAAAGCAGCTTGGTCAGTATCATGTCCATACCACTGGTACGTCCAGGAGGGAAAGGAAAGTAATTAAAAGAGCTGTCAATGTTGTTTCCGCTGCAACCTGCAGGTATTTGAGGTGGTCAGAGCACACAATAACGTAGAGTAGACAGGATCGCCCGGATATTGTAGATCACCCGGGTCTGCTAGCCTTGGTGGTGGCACCACAGGTGCATGGTTATGAGTTGAAAAAAGTTCTGATGGATGGTAGAAGTAGTATTAACATCTTGTATTGGGACACTTTCATGCGTACGGGTCTCAGGGAGTCACAGCTGCAGAAAACATCCACAGTTTTTCATGGTATAGTTCCAGGCATGTCAGCTTGCCCAGAGGGAAAAATCTCGTTGGAAGTTGCTTTTTTTGACCTAGAAACCGTTGGGGAAACCCCTACGGTATTATTTATATATATATGTGATAAAAGAGAGTGCCTAGAGATTAGGCAAAGTCATATAGAAAAGTACATGAGGGGGATGAGGAAAAGGAATATACATCAAGTGACCCAAAGTCACCTTAGAGAGAAAAAGAAAAACCAAGAATTAAAAAGCGTTCAACCAGATGGATAAAGCCTCTCTATGCGAGGCCTTCACTCTATGTGTCACTAAACCCAGGTCCTGCTTGAAAATTACCTTCCACCTTAGAATAGATTGTCTTTGGCCCTCAAAGATTTTTTGATTTCAAATTTCCAAATCCCCCACAAGCACAAGATTGGAAGTTGCTTTTGGCGAGTCTAAGGACAATTTTAGATCAGAGTGGATTACCTTTGAGGTGGTGAAGTTGAAAAGCCCATATCATGCTTTATTTGGTAGGCTGGCTTACGCGAAGTTCATGGTGAGGCCGTGTTATGTGTACTTGCAGTTGAAAATTCCGGGTCCTAAGGGGATCATCACTATTCATGGAGACAAGGCCATGGCCACAGAATGTGACGAGGGAGATGCCGCCCTAGCATAGCAGGCCTGCGCAGAGGAAGAAATTAAGTACTACAGATCCAAAGTGGACCCGAACGATCGCACAACCCTGAAGAGGCCAACTATAGAAGATAAGAGGGCAAAATTTAAGGCGGCCCAAGATACAAAGATGGTAGATTTCGTCCCTGGCGACTCTTCCAAGCAGTTCGCCATAGGGTCCAACTTAACTGATAAATAGGAAAGCGCGCTCATCGAGTTCATCCGTGAGAATCGGGATGTTTTTGCATGGAAACCTAGTGACATGCCAGGCATACCGACTGAACTCGCTGAGCACAGTCTACATGTTGACCCAAAAGCAAGACCAGTAAAGCAAGGTTTGAGAAAAATGAAGCAAGGTTTGGAATACCCGGTTCAAAGGCCGGTCTATTATGTGAGCGAGGTCTTATCAGAAGCAAAGCAGAGATACCAACACTGGCAGATGCTAGTTTTTGGAGTTTTTATGGCAAGCCGGAAATTGAAGCCTATTTTCAGGAGCATCCAATCACAGAGGTTAGCTCTATTCCAATGGCAGATATTATTAGAAATTCAGAGGCCACTGGGCGAATCGCCAAGTGGCAATAGAGATGGGGCCGTATCACATCAGCTATGAGCCTAGGACTGCTATTAAGTCACAAGCACTGGTGGATTTTGTTAACGATTGGACACAAACAAGTGCACCATCACTTACGCCAAGCATTAAATCGTGGGTCATTGATACTCGATGACGTAGTTACCTGCGTCAAAAGAATATGGGTTAGGTTGAGACTCCAAGTGCAGAGTGTGTAGTAAGTGGAAGACGTGTTTTCCCCACGAGGGGTGACTCGAGGGTTTAATATCGATCTCTCGGGGAATCAGTAGTGAAGATTTATCTTTCCTATCCTTCTTTTGGTTACCTACAAAACAAAGTAAATGTTTTGGTCCTCAACCTCACCTAGTAGTTGTCAAGCACAAGGTGTGAGAATGATATCAAGATAATATGCAATGCAAACAAGAAATAAATAGGCAATGGTGGTAAATAAATATGCAAGGATGGTGGTAGCAATGATAAATGATATTTTTGGGTTTTATATGATGAATGCAAGATGCAAAAGTGTTTTTGTATTTTCGGATTTTTAAATGGCAGAAAATGGTAAAGTGGTAAAAGTGGTTGGAAAGGTGTTTCTTATGATCAAAAATGGACCGGGGTTCATGGTTTCACAAATGCACTCTCTCTTTAATAAAGTGGTAGACAATGGAACACTAGAGTTGACATATGAGATTGCAACACAACAGTTTAATGACAAGTTATAATTATATGGGCATCACGTCCTAACATAGAGACCTTTTGGTTATTAGCCTCTCTTATACTCTACCAAGATGCGAACTAAATCATAACACCTCAGTAATTAAGATAACTCAGAGTATAGCAATAAGTATCATGACATGAAGTTAAAATAAGAACATGCTAGATCTAGTCATGGAGTAGTGGCAATGGTCACACCCACATCTCCGGTAGCATGGTATTTCTTTTTATCCCTAGTGAGGCAACAAAGTAAGGTAAAGCACCCAAGTGGATCGTAGAACTTTCTCTCACGTTCATTGCACTAGCCACCCCCCGTTACTCCAACTAATGCACACGTTCCCCCTCACACGCTCTCATAAACATGCTTGATCATGACAAGTAAATAAGAACGGAGTACATAATATGCATATACTTTCATAACTGAAACAAAACCATTGCAATCTCAAACATATATTAACTCATAAAAAGATCCACCACAAAGGTATTACATAGATGACCGTAATCATGTTCAGCAGCTCATACGGTACTAATTAGTGAATCTCAAGAGAGAGAGATACATAAGTTACTTCCACAAACCCATAGTCCAGAGGTGGACTACTCCCTCTTCATCATGGAGACGGTGGAGAAGTCGTTGGAGAAGATGGAGACCACCCCGGCAGCGCCCCGCCGGAGTTTTCCCCCTCCAATCTGCAGCTCCAGGTCTCTGTTTCGGTGTTTCTGTGTTTCTGCGCCGCTCCTTTCCGAAGGGCGTCGGGGACTATTTTTATAGGCGGTTTTAGGTCAAAACCGAGTCGGTGGAGGAAAGATCGACGACAACGGAGCTCCGAGGCCCAAAAGGAGGGGTCCCACGCGGCCCATGTACCTGGCCGCGTGGGCCCACCTATCTTGGCCCTTGGGTCTCCGCTTGTTTGCTTCCTTCGCTCCCAAGTCTTCTTACTTCCAAAAATTGACGCTCGTAAATTTGTAGGTCATTTGGACGTCGTTTGGGTCCCTGAAACATTAAAATATAGAAATAGGGTTTTCTGCCTGTGCAGGGTTAATTCCATAAAAATAGGAAACATATCAAATATTCCCAAAATCATTATAAAACAGTGATATAACCCTTATATGATGCAAATATGACTGGAATATAAGTAAAATAATGCAAAGTTCATGTATGCATTTTACATGCATCAACATTTTGACGGGTCCAAACAATACGAGGGCTCGGGAGCCGGCGTTGTTCTAACTTCACCCAAGGGAGATAAATTGAGTTATGTGTTGCAAATTCACTTTGATTGCTCCAACAATGTGGCTAAATATGATGCCTTGTTGCATGGCCTGCGCATGGCAAAGGAGATGAATATCAAGTGTGTCAAGTGCTACGGAGACTCGGATCTTGTGGCACAGTAGGTATCAGGAGCGTGGGATAGAAAAGATGCAACAATGGCAGCGTATAGAAGGGAGGTGGACAAGGTGGCCGGGTTCTTCTCAGGCTATCAGGTGGATCACATTGATCGTAGGAAAAACGAGGCAGCAGATGCATTATCAAGACTCGGCTCGCGTAGAGAGCCGGTTCCACCAAACGTTTTCTTGGATGAACTGTGGAGCCCATCAGTCAAAATTCAAACAGAGGAAGAGCTTGCTTACCCGGATGATCCAGAATCAGAGTTTGTTGCCACTTTACACATTATTCAGGAGTGGACAGAGCCGTACTTGGCGTATCTTTTGCGGGGAGAGCTACAGCAACAGGAAGTTATAGCGCGGCAAATCACGCGCCGGCCAAGTCTTACGTAGTCATTGATGGTGAGCTTTACAAGCGAAGTGCTACAGCATGTTCCAGCGTTGCGTGTCGTCAGAGGAAGGCCGGCAAATTCTGAAGGAAATTCACGAAGGTGATTGTGGTCATCATGCATCCACAAGATCGTTAGTGGCAAAAGCTTTCAGACACGGGTTTTTCTGGCTCACGGCGTTGGCGGACGCGGAGCGCTTGGTTAGCAGATGTGATGGGTGTCAAAGGTATGCAAGACAGAATCATGTGCCAGCTCAAGAGCTGAGGACAATTCCCCTGACTTGGCCATTTGCAGTCTGGGGTATGGATATGGTGGGCCCCTTTCAGATGTCCCTTTGCAAGCAAACTCACCTCTTAGTTGTTATTGATAAATTTACCAAGTGGGTCAAGGTTATGCCGGTCACAAATTGTGAGGCAGCCACAACAGTGCAGTTTCTAAAGAAAATCATATATCGTTTTGGATATCCCCATAGTATAATCACGGACAATGGAACTAACATGTCCTTGGGTGAAGTAGCCAAGTTTTGTGGAAATAACGGTATTCGTCTCGATGTTGCTTCAGTTTCTCATCCACAAGCCAATGGTCAAGTGGAACGTGCAAATCAAGAACTACTCAGAGGATTGAAGCCACGTCTCCGGGTCCCGTGTATCCGGGCTGCTGGAGCGTGGGTAGAGGAGTTGCCCTCCGTAGTTTGGGACATCAACACGACACCTAATAGATCCACACAGATGACACCATTCTTTATGGTTTATGGTGCAGAGGCGGTTTTACCAAGCGACATTATTCATGACTCGCCAAGAGTGGCGGCTTACGTTGAAGTGGAAAACGAGCAGACCCGGCAAGATGCTCTGGACCTATTGGAGGAACCCAGGGAACAAGCCCTAGAAAGATCCGCAATATACCAGCAAGATTTGCGGCGTTATCACAGCCGCCGGGTTAAAACGCGCAATTTTCTGGAAGGGGACTTAGTGCTGCGATGGACGCAATCAAAAGATGGGATGCACAAGTTGTCTCCTCCCTGGGAAGGACCCTTCATTATAAGCCGGAATTTGCACAATGGCTCATACTATTTGGTGGAAGCAAGAGAAGAGTCAGAGTATCTGAATAACACAACTCACTCCACAAAATCATTGGAAGAGCGCGAGCGGCCGTGGAACATCGCCCAGTTGCGCCCATACTACACTTAGTATCAGATCAAGTTATTAAATGTAATACACGATGTAACAGGCAGCAAGTTTCAGACGCGCTCTTTTCCTTACCAGGGTACCTAAGGGGATTGGAAGGTTTTTAATGAGGCGGCTTGCTGACCTAACCTATCATATTAATAAAGTGAAGGTTGAAAGTTATTTTGCTTTTCAGTTTTTTACATTTATATTGCATGCATTTACATATTGCTGTTATTTGTATATTTTCAGTTTTTTATATGTTGCCACTATTTTGCGTACTTTAAAATTTGTATGCTCTGTTGTTTACATGTTTAGTTTTTCGTATCGATATTATTTATGTGTTTAACTATTTGTATAGTTCTCCTGATTCAATTTTCTATGTTAGCTTTTGTATTTATATATTTTAAAGTCGGCGCGTTTCAGTTGAGACCCGCCGTTGCACAAGCAAACTATATTTTAAGTCTTGGGGCTGATTACTTGAATAGTATAGTTGTATACTCGAGACCCGGCCTTGATGCCACTTAGGACATGGGGGCTGATTATCTTTTTAGGTACAGCTACAATCCTATGGCCCGGCCAAATTTTAGAGCCACTATTTTTTCTTGGTTATCTAACTTGAGCTTGATGTGACTCGCACTTATATGGCCTCATTGCTCACCTATAAAATCAATCAGTCATGATGCCCAAGGGGACTTGTCTGACCCTGTTTTTACTAGTGAAGATGTGATAGTGAAAATCCATGCGAAAGCCGGCTCAAAAGTTCAAAGAAACCAAAAGGGTCATCCAAAACCATAAACTTTGTAGAATTAGCGAAAAGCAGTAAAGTTCATTACATATCAAGCAAAGTTTCAAGGTGTACAGGCACACCATCAAAATAATATAGAAGTACTTAAGGTATTACATAATTGCCCATCAGGGCCAAATATGATTGTTTTTTGCAGAGATAAAAGCATCTGCACAAGTTCTCAAGCATGGCTTCAGGAGCCGGGTTATCGGAGGGAGTGGCGGCTGGGCTGTCTTTAGCAGTGTTGTCTGGGTTATCATCCTTGGAAGCTGCCGGGTCATCTTGCGCCGCCTCTGCTTCTTTGGTCCGGGTCTTGGGGGCTTCTTCTCCGCGCTAGGTAACAAGGAAGAGAGACTCGAAGGGGTTCTCATCATCATCTTCAACTGCAGCACGGCTCAAGGTGGCACAAATGGCGTAGAAGAGCTTGGAGCAGTTTTGTCTCTGGCAACAGAGTCCTTGTAGCTTTGGAGAAGATTGATGCGGGCCGGCTCAGCGTCCACCACTTCTTCATTATTCTTGTTATAGCCATACTGCAGGGAAGTAAGCTTCATGCTGTTGGCTATCTCAGTGGCCACATACCGGGTCTGTTTCACAGCCCGGGCGTAGGATTTCTTGTCAAATTGGCTGCCATCTGAGTTGTACTGAGGGAAGCCCTTCACAAGTGGCGCCGGGTAAAAACTTGGGTGATATGCCTTAGCAAGAGCGAGACCGCGCATCACGCCGGCTCTGCAGGAGGACCTGTTCCACAATTGAAGCCACTCAGGCATAGTTGATAAATGACCAGTACTTCGGAATAAGTGCTTGGCGGGTTCTCCCAGTTCCTGGCGGCTTTGATGACTTCGTAGCTACCAAAGTATAGTTGGCGCACCAAAGTATACAGCATTTCACTTTCTCAGCAGCAGTTTTGCGAAGAGCAGAGTCTCGTGGGCCTGCAGAAGAGAAGATCAATTATTTGGAGATAAGAAGCTGGGTTTCAGTTAAATCTGAATGGCAATAAAAATATTTACCAACTAGTGAGGCGACCATGAAGTTGATTATCTTCTTCAAATGGCTCAGCTCTGCAGTGGTGGAATCTAACTGCTTTTGCACTTCTGAGAGCTGTTCTTTCTAGTTTTCTTCGTGCTCCTCCATCTCCTTCTTCAGGTCAGAGTTCTCCTGGGTCAGATTAGTGACAGAATTTTCTAGGGCTTGCAGTTGCTCAGCATCTGCGAGCCGGGCTTGGGATTCAGCTTTCACTACATCCTTGAGCCGGGAAATCTCTTGGTCGGCCTTGTCCACGTGCTCCTGTTTAGAAAAAGATAGTATATGGTCAAGCCCCGAGTTACTGCAGGAAAGGTAACCCGGAACTTGGGGGCTACAGAGTTGAAATTTAAAACAGAAGGCTTAAAATGGAGCCCCAGGTGGCTGTAGGATCGCAACCCGGCACTTGGGGGCTACGCGCACAAAGTTGGAATTTTTTTAAGTGTGATAATAGTCCCTGGATGCTGCAGGCAGACAACCCGGCAGTTGGGGGCTACAGTATTTGAAGTTTATTTGCAGATATGTGAAGTTTGTGCATCGTTGAAATTTTTAAGTCCCAGGCTGCTCTGAACAGACAACCCGGCACTTGGGGGCTACAGGATTGAAGTTTCTATTCTCTAAGGCATTTGTATTATAAGCACCAAGCTCGTCAACAAGTGACAATCTTAGAGCTTGGGGGCTACTTAGAGTATAGTTATGTAACAAAAAGTAAGGACAAGTAAAAAGAGTACCTGGTAGTGCTTCTGAATCAGAGTGACCAGCTCAGTCTCAAGGCTTTTGTAATGAGCAAGCCGAGAAAAATATTCTTCGCAAAGGGCCGGCGTGGACATAGAATCCAGAGCCGGCAAATCATGGAAAAGAACCGGGTTCTTGCCTCTGGCAGATGTGACCGGCTTTACTTCAGGAGTAGTGACCTTGGTCATCACATTGGAAGTACCAATAACTAGGCCTTGCTTAGACCCGGTGATTTGCACCTCTTCGTCATCCTCTTTGGTGCCAGACCCTAACCAGGGTGACTGAGCATCTGGAGATCGTGCTGGTGCTGCTGTAGGTGGACGCTTTGGAGATGCAGCTAAGTTCTCCATTGGCTCTTCTCTTTGAGCCGGTTCTTCGATGTGTGCCTCCATAGGAGAAGGCTCTGTCGTGGCTAGAGGAGGAGACGCGGCTGGTGGAAAATCGGCTCTTCATCCAAAGAAGCTTTGGCGCTGAAATAAAGTGAAGTTGTTTAGTTAAATATACAATGAAGAGAAGCGATGTATAGTGGTAAATGAGCGTGTCTTACCCGATGTTGATCTGGAAATCCTCAGGTGTGCTAACACTATCTGAGGAGGAAGCTGACAAAGAGTAGGATTTAGCAGCCCGGATTTTGCCAGCTAAAGGATGCTTAATACAGGGGATCTTCTGGATTGACTTGGCCCAGCTGGATAAAGAACATGGAGGGATACCTGTGTTCAGAGATCCCGGGCTTGCCGAAGAACGGGTCCTGCGCTTTTTGTTGGCCTCAGCTTCCTTCGCAGCTTCTTTCTCCTGTGGTTGATCTTCAGTTTGAGAGTTGTTCATCATATAATTAGAAAGGCGAGAATAAGGCACCTTTATAACCGTAGCTCGGGTTCTCTTTTGAGTTGGAGGTTCAGGGGCTTGTGGACCTGGCATATCAGCAGCAGCCGGGTCAGAGGGGCCTGGAATAAGAAATGCCGGATTATCAGTAGAAGAGTCCCTGTGAGCGACCTCACTGAAATCAGGCCAAGGTAGAGTCGGCATGTGGAGTCAAGCTCACCTTCTTCTTCTTCTTCATTTGTGTGCGTGTCTTCACCATCAGGAGAAGAGACGGGGGTGTAGTCCACACGCCACCATTCCTGGTCCTAAGGAAAAGCAAGTATAACCCGGAAATTAGAAAATACCCGGTCAGATGTTGTGAAAATGAAAAAAGTGTATAGAAATGTACCGTGGGAGGTTTGTTCTTGGTGCTGAACAGGGCAAGCCCGGTCATTGCAATGGCTGTTTTGTTCTCGCCAAGAAGTTTCTTGGCAGTCTTCACAAGTTGGTCTTCAGTAAGCGTTACTTCAGAGTAATGCATATCGTCAGTAGTTTCGCCGGTGTACTCATGGAATAAACGGGTCCTGATGCTCAAGGGTTGGATAAACCAACCGACCCAGCACTTGACAAGGTCCGTGCCCTTAAGACCATGAGCAAGCAGAGCTCTGGCCCGGCGAAGGAGAGAGTCAACCAAGACCCGGTTGGCATCTTCTGCGTAGCTGTTCATCTTGGGGTCATAAATCAAAGGAGAATTGCGGAAGGTCGGATACCGGGCCTCGTCAGTGGTGGGTGAAGTGTCTTTGCAGTAGAAGTATGTGTTTTGCCATCCCTTGGGATGGCTGGCCAAAACAAGAGCCGGGAAAGTGCACTCTTTCCGGCGATGAATAGAAACACCCCCGTATGGACCCAGTGGCTGGTCTTTGCGAGAGGGGTTGCAATAGAAAATCTCGAGACTCGGGGCCATCTGTAGATAGTCCTCACATAATACAACAAAGTTGCTAATATTCAAGATGGAATTGGGAGTAACATCTAAGGTAGTGAGGCCATAGTATTTGAACACTTGGCGAAAAAACAGAGAACCCGGAGGGCGGAGACCCCGGGTTACATGATCAAGAAGAACGACAATTTCACCTTCTTTGGGTTCGGGGCGGATTACTTCCCCAGGGGCGCGCCAGTGGATTTCATCCTCGGGGGAAGCTCGCCGCAGTTTTGGTGAACTTGGAGCGTGAGTTCTGTCATAGTGGATTTAGTCCAGTTCGCCGGAGCTGAGGGATTGACCACGGCGAGCCGGATGCGCCGCCGGCGTGTTTCTTCGCGGCCTTGGGTCCCTTGGCCTTGATCTTGTCTCTCGCCATTGTTACTGACTTGAGGTGAGCCCGATCTCAGTTATGCGCTAACCCTAACAATGCGGATGCGTCGCGTGGAGGATGTAATGATGCAGCGGTTGCGATTTGACCAGAAATCGGAGGAGTGGAGTTGCTAGATGGCCTAGGGATGGCCGCAGCAACGCTCGCGAGTTCTTCGGTGCTTGATTTGGAGATGGGATTTGCGGCGGCTAGAGGAAGAAGATGAGGAGGCCAAGGGAAATGGGGAAAGTGATTTCCATTTACCCTAGCCCTATATTTATAGCCACGGTGAAAAAAGCCCTGGGGGCATAAGGGTAAAAAAAATATAGATAGATAAGGATCTTTGACTGCCGGTCAATGACAAATGGATAAGACAAAAGGAATATCCTCTGAAAAGATATGGAATAAGATTGATTGGAGATTGATCGGTGTTTTTACTAAGTGCTAAAATATAAACCGGAGGCATATGCACCCGGTATGATATGGCCGGGTTATGATATGGACCGCCAAGCAGAGCCGGCCTAGCCAGAGAGGAGGCAATGTAACCCGGTATTTAACGTATTATGTGTTATTCTTGTTTTCAGGAGGTTAACCCGGACAACCAAAAATGGCAGCTCTGATCAAAGAAACGAAGCTTACAGGAAAAGGAGGAGCATGCCAACCTGGTGACCAAGTTAATGGGGGCTACTGTTGGGGGGATCATAACCCGGTAGGCCCATGGAGGGGAAAGCATGACCCGCCAGTAGGAGGCCGGGCGAGGCCAGCTAATCATCATCATGGGCGGGTTATACTGATGGGCCGAAGAGCTTGTCGGTAACCCGGCCTATGCAAGGAAGGATCTAGAAGACCCGAAGGCAGTACGCGTCACGGAGTTCAAGACTTGGAGGACACGAAGAACTACAAGAGGTAGAATAGGACTCCGAGCGCGGGTAGAGCCCGGCCTTACCTTGTAAAGGACCAGGAGACCCGGTCATCTATATAAACCGGGTCTTAGGTCATAGATAAGGTGATTGGCAGAAGTAGAGATACGAGAGACACACCCATTGTAACCTTAAACTCGTGACTCGGCGACATTGCTGCCCGGGTCTCGAGATCTCCCATCAATAGCACACAAGCAGGAAGTAGGTCTTTATCTCTTATGGAGAGGCTGAACCTGGGTAAATCCTGTGTCCCCGTTGAGCTAGACAATCTCCTGTACTCCAGAGTCGCCATGTCCCCCAACGTAAGTTACCCCCGGGTAACATCTGTGTGACAATCCCACGACAGTTTGCGTATGGAAAAGGAGTTGAACATCAAGTGTATCATGTGCTACGGAGACTCAGATCTCGTGGCACAACAAGTATCTGGAACTTGGGATCGAAAAGACACAAACATGGCAGCTTATAGAAGGGAGGTGGACAAGGTGGTCGGGTTCTTCTCAGGCTACCAGGTGAATCATATTGACCGCAGAAAAAACGAAGTAGCAGATGCTCTAGCAAGACTCGGCTAAGGCAGAAAGCCGGTTCCACCAAATGTTTTCTAAGCAGAATTGTGGAGTCCATCAGTCAAAATACCAACGGAGGAAGAACTCACCTGCCTAGACCCGGAATCAGAGTTGGTTGCCACCTTACACGCCATCCCAGAGTGGACAGAGCCATACTTAGATTATCTCTTGCGAGGAGAATTGCCAGATCCGGAGGTTATAGCCCAGCAGATTGTGCGCCGGGCCAAGGCGTATGTGGTCATTGACGGCGAGCTCTTCCATCGAAGTACTTCAGGAGTATTTCAGTGTTGTGTATCACCAGAGGAAGGCCAGAAAATTCTCAGAGAAATACACGAGGGGGGTTGCGGTCATCACGCTTCCACCTTGTCCTTAGTAGCAAAAGCATTCAGACACGGATTTTATTGGCTCACCGCGTTGGCAGATGCAGAGCGGTTGGTGAAGAGATGCGATGGATGTTAGAGATATGCAAGGCAAGTACATGTGCCGGCTCAGGAGCTACGGACCATACCTTTAACCTGGCCTTTCGCAGTTTGGGGTCTTGACATGGTGGGCCCCTTTCAGATGTCCCCTTGCAAGAAAACCCACCTTCTAGTCGCTATTGATAAATTTACAAAGTGGGTTGAAGTTATGCCAGTTACAAATTGTGAAGCAGCTACAGTAGTGCAGTTCCTGAAAAGAATCATACATCGCTTTGTATACCCACACAGCATCATCACGGATAATGGAACCAACATATCCCTTGGAGAGGTAGCCAAGTTTTGTGGAAACAGTGGCATACGTGTCGTGGGTTTGTCACGTCAGATGTCATGGATGACTTCGTAGGTGTGGGATTGCGCGATCAATCTCTCCGAGCTAAAGATCGCAGGGCACGAGGAAGACAATGTTTTTTACCCAGGTTCGGCCCCTCAATGGGAGGTAAAGACCTACGTCCTGCCTATCCTAGATTGGTATTGATATGAATATGGTGTTACAAGGGGTTGGCGATCGATGTGTCGGGTCGCCTATCTCTGGATGTATGAGAGCTTTTTTAGCTTGGGATTCTAGTCCTTTGAGTCCACCTTATAAAGACGGTGGCTCGCAAGGTTACAAGGAAACTTCTCTCCCAAGGAAAGTATGAGCCGAGTCCTACTTGGAGACTAATCATATGTCTTGTCTTCCAAGTCAAGTTATCTTCGAGCTTTGGATCCTTCCTCATGATTCGAGTCAGCCCACTTTCATGTAAGCACAATAGTGGTGCGACTGTGAATAAGTCGCGCTTTGCTTGAATAAGTCGCGGGATAATTATTCCCCCGACATTAGCCCCCAAGCTTTCGGGTGATTCGTAGAATCAGGCGGAAGATTCTGTCTTGATGATGATCTTGCGGGCTTGCGTATGTAGTTCTCGCCGACTTGTCGATGTTGCACTTGGCGATTCGCTGATGATGAGTGGCACGCGTAGCGGCTTATTGAGCCGCTGATGTAGAAGCGATGAGTTGCTATCTTTGCGGCTTATTTAGTCACTATGTTGCCAATTGAGCACTTCTGTCTTGGTTGCATTGAAACTGCAGAATCGCGGTAAGTTTTCCGCGAAGCACTTGGTGAAAACCACCTTTTCCTGTTGGGTGTAAGACTGAGCTGAAATCATAAGAATAATAACTTATGAGTAACAAGATATATCAACCAAATGTGTATAAGATGCTGAGTCATAGACATCGAAGCATAAAAGACCGTAAGCATAAATAAGCTGGTCAATCATTAGAATAATAATCTGTCATGTTATCATGACGAGCCATCTGAACGCATGTTGAAACATGGTGGCTCAAGGGCATATAGCCACAACCTGTATTTAAAGATTTCAGAGTCGCTTATTTGACTCGCAAATGGATATATATATTCTCATGTGCTGCAAAAAATGAAATCTGCATATAAACATGGTATATGAGTATAATAAAGACCGTCAGATATGGTGGATGTGTAGCCCCCGAGGGCCGGGTTGCATGCTTGATCATGCTGCTCGGGACTCAAAAATATCTCAACTTAGACAAAAACTTAATTGTCCTAGCCCCTGGGCGTTAAGCAGGCATGATTTCATTATCCTGCTTGATCGTATATCGTTACAATTTGATCTGCAACAGATTGAGCAAATATTGTTGCCGCAAGTAAACAATAATATTTGGAGTCGGGCAAAGCCGCTTATAAACTCCGAACTGTGAAATATTAGTGGAGCTGCTAGGAAAAAAGATAATCCCAGTCGAACTCTAGATATAGATGAAAGAATCATCCTTAAAAATTCCACTTAATGTGACTGTAGATAAAAGATAATGGTGGCTTCAACAGCCGATATCAGGGAATGATTATCCCAATCATTAAAAAATCTGGTCATGCCAGTTCAAACTCATTTGGCCGAGTTATATGTTCCTGAAATTCAAAAGGCAAAGCCCCAAGAAAGCAATGATAACTTGATGATAATATGTTAGCCTTGGCGGCTGGTAATAATTATGATAAAAAGTTAGTACTCCGCATAATAGCATATGGTACCCTGCATGATAGCATAGTATAATCTGCATGATAGCAAATGGTTGCATAATAGCACTTAGTTGCGTGATAGCAACTGGTAAGATGCATGATAGCATATTGTACGATGCATGATAGCATATGGTACTTGACTCAGTATTTCCCAGATCTAATGTGTGTTCAGGGTCGAGAACGGCCATGATAGGCATCAGACTCGATTGACGCCACACGCGGGTACTTTAGTCCTTCTGAATTATCTCTATTACCATTAAGTAGGTCTTCGCGCGGCTCAGTATTTCCCAGGTAAAAACGCGTGTTCAGGATCGAGAGCGGCCATGATAGGCAATCAAGCTCGATTGACACCGCGCCCCAGTACTTTGCCGCATAGTGCAAAGATACTTCTGACTTAAGGTGAGAATAACCAGGATTATTGCTTTTATCGGCTGCAATAGCCGTGACGAGCTCTAATTAGCTTTGATGATAACCAGCTCTGATTAGCTGTAGATGTGGTACAGCGAGTCACCTGTTTTAACTCAAATATTGATAAGATAATGATTCATTAATGACTCATAAACTGATGTAATAATGAGTTGTTTGCGACTCATAAAATGATATGGGGGTAAATCGCTATGCGACTCATAAATTGATATGACAATAAGTCGATGATGATTAATAAAATGATATGATGATAAATCACATAAAGATACGTCATGGACTGACATAATGATAAGTCATCGAATATTAATGCTTGAACATTTAGTGGTGATCTTGATATATTAAGATGTCTATATGTAGGTGCAAATAAAATCCAATGCAAGCCTAGACTGATAAATGCAATGAGTTATAAAGAACTCTGATTTGACAAATGTATTGCGGGTTGTAAGAATCCCGACTTTGAGATCGAAGTGGATATAACTAAATCTCAAAAATAGATATAAATTAAAGTCTGCGACATGATATAATATGAATCGCAAAGACATTAATAAGAGGCATAATAACCTAGATATGCAGCCACCGAGATAAACTCGAAGGTACCAATTAATCATATGAATAAAAGACAAAGCTGTAAAATTTGGACATGATAGCGACTTATCTTGTTTTTATTCTCCTTGCGTTGATGGCGTGGTATGATCCACGGACCGTAGCTGTTGATTCGCCCAATATAAAGTGGCTATGATCGTACTTGAAATCAAACATGGCTTGCCAGTGGAGATAATCATGATTTTTGGCGAGTCCGACCATGATATGAAGTCGAAATCGTCGTGCGGCGGAGCCTAAGCCGGCCGCAGCAAGGTAGAGCTATCTGTGGCGGAGGTAAAGTTCACCGCGGCAACCCGTCGATAATCGTTGCGACAGAGTAGAGGTCGCCATGATGGGGTTGATCAGGTTGGTGAGCCTGTTGATGACTTGAGCTGAGCACACGTTTCACGCTCTTGCTCGTCTTCTTTTGATCAGCTAGCACTTTGATATTTGGGAAGAATCAGCGATGGTAGCAGCTAGCGGCTTTTCTTTCCTTGACCCATGCATGCTTGAAACTAGCAGTAGTTCTAGCTAGGTACTATCTCCCAGTTGAGTCGCTCCAGTTGAGTCGCTCGCACAAGTTCGCCTGATACACCGAAGTCGCAATAGCTTGATTTTGTCTATGATAACGATGAAATCCGTGCCAACGAATTCTGATATTTGTTTATCCGATCAGTCGCACATGAGGATAGCGCTAATGCAAACTCCCACGTATGTGTTGATGATTTCGACGTGAGCCGCGACAGTTGCCTGATGTTGACATGCTGAAGACAAAGTCGTCCGAGCCTTCATGACCCGACTGTCAGCTGGCTCCACGTACGTGCTCCATCAGGGACATGCACGTGCTAACCACCAAGCAAACAGCTTAATACATCCAGTTCCTTTTTTCCAAGATGTGCGTGAGTGATCCGTGACTTTGAAACTTGAATCGATTAAGCTTGTCCTGCGTCCTTCTTTCTTTCTATTTTCTGGTCACGTGGACATATTTCTTGCATGGCCTGAAGTAGTATTTTTAGTCAGACACGATTCTTCTCCTTTGGAACTGATCTAGCTGGTGGAGGCTATGTTTTCTTCTTGTAATCTGAACCAAGCTTGTGTTTGTACACGGCCTTGCTTTATGGCGAGCTTCCAAAACAATTTTCTCCTCTGCCAGTGATTCGATCCATACACTCCTTTGCTTCGAGTTGGATGCCTGTGCGAAATTGGTTTTTCATAGCTGCTCACGTGCGTGCCTTTCCATGCATAACACTCCTTGTCTGGTTTGATGTTGGTCTGAAGGTCCGATCTGGTACCGGACGCGCCGGTGCCTCTTTGAGTCGGCAGGTTTGAGTCGCAACTCCTGATGGACTCCCAATCGGATTGACGATACTAGCCAAAGGTGAAAAAGATGCCGATCAACTTCGATCTGGTTGATTAGGTCGACCGTACACGAGGGCGTCGCAGATGTCGACAACAGAGGATTCGCGATCTCGTCAAGATATAAAGCTCGCTGCAGTGCGCGAGACGCTGACGGAGATCTAACCGTTGAAATTGTCTCAAATTTGTTGGAGGGCTTCGGGATTGTATTCCGCAGGTTTCCACCAGAGGGATCTTCGAATTGATGTCCGAGTCAACCTTGATATTATTTCCCAAAGTCGCTCGGAGTTCCGTCAGATTTCGATAGGGCTTTAGTGTTTGAGTCGCCCACGGAGATCTAACCGTTGGAATCCGATGCGCTTTGGACAGCTGCTAGGAAACTCGATTTCGCATCTTTCCACCGAAGGGATCGTCGAGATGAGTTTCGAGCCGCCGCGGTGATGTCCGCCATGCGGACGTTGCTGCTATCCTGTAACCCGCGCGTGGGGGGCGTTGTCGAAGTTGAGCCCCGAATCGCGCGGTCGAATTTCTCCACGATTCCTACTCGAGCTTGAGGTAGATCTTGATGTAGATGTTGATACCGCCGAATCGTTTAGACCGGCACGATGTCGAAGTCGTCGAGCTTGAATCGACGACGAGATCCTCCGTCCCTGGCATAGATCCAGCGCGGAACATGACGCTCTTGACCGCAGGCCCCACGGTGGGCGCCAACTGTCGTGGGTTTGTCACGTCAGATGTCATGGATGACTTCGTAGGTGTGGGATTGCGCGGATCAATCGTCTCCGAGCTAAAGATAGCAGGGCACGAGGAAGACAATGTTTTTTACCCAGGTTCGGCCCCTCAATGTGAGGTAAAGACCTACGTCCTGCCTATCCTAGATTGGTATTGATATGAATATGGTGTTACAAGGGGTTGGCGATCGATGTGTCGGGTCGCCTATCTCTGGATGTATGAGATCTTTTTTAGCTTGGGATTCTAGGTCCTTTGAGTCCACCTTATAAAGACGTGGCTCGCAAGGTTACAAGGAAACTTCTCTCCCAAGGAAAGTATGAGCCGGAGTCCTACTTGGAGACTAATCATATGTCCTGTCTTCCAAGTCAAGTTATCTTCGAGCTTCTGGATCCTTCCTCATGATCTTGAGTCAGCCCACTTTCATGTAAGCACAATAGTGGTGCGACTGTGAATAAGTCGCGCTTTGCTTGAATAAGTCGCGGGATAATTATTCCCCCGACAATACGCCTTGACGTTGCTTCAGTTTCTCATCCGCAAGCCAATGGGCAAGTTGAGCGCGCAAATCAAGAATTGCTGAGAGGTTTGAAACCTCGTCTCCGGGTCCCGTGTATCAGAGCCGCCCGAGCTTGGGTCGAGGAGCTGCCCTCTGTAGTTTGGGGTATCAACACAACGCCAAACAGGTCTATGAAGCTAACGCCGTTTTTCATGGTGTATGGTGCAGAAGTTGTATTACCTAATGATATCATCCATGACTCGCCACGGGTGGCGGCTTACGTTGAGGCAGAGAACGAGCAAGCCCGCAGGATTCATTGGACATGTTGGAGGAAGAAAGGGAGCAAGCTCTAGAGAGATCTGCAATTTATTAGCAAGACTTGCGGCGTTATCATAGTCGCCGGGTCAGAACACGAACTTTTCAAGAGGGTGACTTAGTGCTGCACTTGGTACAATCACAAGCCGGCATGCACAAGTTATCACCTCCTTGGGAAGGGCTTTTCATCATAAGCCGGAACTTGCACAATGGTTCATACTACTTGGTGGATGCACGAGAAGAAGCAGATTGGAACAAAACATATCACTCCAGCAAGCACTTGAGGTGCGAAAGCGGCCATGGAACATTACCCAGCTTCGCCCTTACTACACTTAGCATCAGAGCAAGTTTTTCAGATGTAATACACGATGTAACAGGCAGCAGGTTTCAGACGCGCTCTTTTCCTCGCCAGGGTACCTAAGGGGACTGGAAGGTTTTTAATGAGGCGACTTGCTGACCTAATATATATATGAATATATTGAAGTCTGGTAGAAACTCTCACCTTTTGTTTCTTTACAGTTCTTTATTTACAACTTTTATATCGTTTAGTCATATGCATTACATATTCTTAAGTTTTTTCAGAGCCAGCGCCTCCTGTTGGGAGACCCGCCGCAGCATTTCAGTAAAGTTATAATCTAGGTCTTGGGGGCTGATTGCTTGAATAGCACAACTCTATATTCAAGACCCGGCTTTTATGTCATCCTTGGTCATGGGGGCTGATTACCTCAAAGGTACAGCTACAATCCTATGACCCAGCCAAAATTTAGAGCCGGCAAAATTTTCTTGGTTATCTTGCTGATTGAGCTTGATGTGACTTGCAATTATATGGCCTGATTGCTCACCTGTAGAATCAATCAGTCATGAGGCCCATTGGAACTTGTCTAGCCCTGATTTTATCAGAGAAGATTGCAACAGAGAAAATCCATGCGAAAGCCGGCTCAGAGTGAAAAGAAATCAAAAGGGTCATCAAAACCAAAAGAATTTGCTCAACTAGCAAGGCATAAGTTCATTACATACATAGCAAATTCTCAAGGTGCACAGGTGATCACTTGCTGGATATAGGGGTGTTTGTTATCGTCTCCACAGGGATCAACAAAGTTATGCTGGTTCTAAGTTTTGGCAGAAGCTAGACTAATTCAAACAGTTGCAGGTTTTCACTTCAGAAAAGGAAGGGTTTTAGGAAAGGATTTTAGCAGAGCAAATTCAGAATTTAACTTGCAGGTTCTTGGTTGTCAATCAAGTCCACTGCAAGGATCCAAGCAAGGTTTAGACAGGGAACAAGAATTACTTCAACAACTTGTAGAGACTAGTCATGCAAGCAAGGGGTTTTTAGCAGGTTTAGGCAGAGAAGAAAATTAACACGAAGATCACTTCTTTTTGGGTTGTCAAGCCAGATCCAAGTGAGTTAACGAGCAATTGGAGGCTAGGGATGGAATTACAACACACAAGTATGCAGGGACTTGCCTTACATACACAGATCAAACCAAACAACAAGCAGATCATGCAATCATTCAGTAAAGACAGAGATCTGTGTCACTCAATTCTCTGCAGTCAACAAATAGCACAAGCTCTACTTAAAAATGGATGATCTACTCAGTTCAACACAAGATTACACAGAAGAATGGAGAGAGTTCCTTGGCTATAGCTCACTGAAACCTAGTCGAAGCAGGGGAAGCAGAGGTGAAGACAAGGGTGGAAGTAGAGTTGCAGATCATGAGCTTCAGTTCGCCAAGGCCTTGGGCTTCTTCTCATGATCTCCATGTTCATCTTGCTCTGTTCTTGTTCTTGTTCTTGTTCTTGTTCTTGTTCTTCTCTGCTCTTGCTGTTCTTGGTGTTCTTGGTGGAGTTGGTGGCCGAAAAGGTGGTTTTTTGGTGGCTGTGGATGGGATGGAGTGAGGTGGATGGATGGGTGATGGATTGTGGATGCGGATGCGGATTGATGGTTGCTGTGGTGGTGTGGTGGCTTTATACTCTTTTTCCCTTTGTGGTGGGGGTGTGACCCGAATGGTGGAGAAGTGGAAGCTTCCCCTTTCCTCTCTAGCTCACAGTGCACATGGGGTGTTCCCTCCTTTTGCACCTTTATGCCTTTTTCCCTTTTCGGTTTGCTTGATCTCCAAGTTGATCTCTTCCCTCCTTCTGGTTCAAACTCATTTGAATTGCTTCTTATCTTCTTTGGGACCTGCTGCTGCCAATACTTGAGCTTCAACAGCTACACTGACAAGAATTTGAATTTCTTTGTCAGTGCACTATTCACTGTCTGGCAACAGAAGTTCATCTGGATTTCTGGCTGGGTTTCAACTTGTTGATCATGGCCATCTTCTCTGCTGCATTGGGTTCACTTCTTTGGTGCTTCTTGCTTCACTTTTGCACTGGATCTTCTGAAGATAATGTGCCTTTGCGCACTGAACTGCAAAGTGGATGTAAATCCTGTAAAATGCACTCAAACACTATATTGGGTACTGAATGCAGCGAGGTTTTAGGGTTTTAGTGTTAAGAATATTGCATATAAATGATGGTGATCAAACCCCTAGACCCAAACCTTTGCTTGTCCTCAAGTAAAGCAAAATGAGGTTCTAGTGACAATAGTCTGATAATGAACAGTGCAAGTTTCTGAAAACTTAGCAGTTCATTCAAATTTGATTCATTGCAGTTCTGTTTATGATTAGTGCAAATGCTAGTTTAGAAACAAGTTTCAAATAACAGAATTTAATTATTTCTAGGTTCAACAACTTAGGACTAACAAGATAAGGCAGTTGACAAGGAAATTGAAAAGAAATGATCCAGAAAATAGCCATAATGCAGAGATGGATGTTAATATGCATGCAGAGTCAGTGCTTCACCTGCTACAGTTCCCAGGAACATAGTAGGCTAGTGCAAATGCATGAAATGAGTTAGTTAGTTATTTTCCTGTCAGGTTAATATGGTTAGTGCTTCACAGGTTACAATCCCAGGATCATAACTGCTAATGCCAAAAATTGCTTCAAGCTTCAGTTACAAAACTTCAGTTAGTGCTTCACATACCACAATCCAGAGATCACATTAGCTAATGCCAAAATTGTTTGTTGTTGCCAAATTTTCAGTTAGTTTCACTGTTAGTGCTTCACAAATCACAATCCAGAGATCATGATTGCTAATGCAAAAAATGCAAACATGCAGAAATGCAGTTGGTAAATGGCTCTAAAGTGGATCATCACATTCAGTTTCTAAATCACTTGCATTATCTAGTATTCAAAAGTTTTGAACAGAGAAACAAATAAATTCTGCCTTGATAAATGTTTCTGAACATAAGCCTTTGCAAGAATAATGGACAGATAAAATGCAAGATTCTCAATAAAATGCAATGCTACTTGATCGAATCAGAGCAACCCAATGAAACTTAAACTGAAACAGCTATATATTGCCAGACTGATAATAATTCAAAAACATGGCATAGCAATAATATTCATGCTGTAAAATGGTTTTAGGGATTGGAATGTTTCCACCTGGTGATCACTTCTTCTCTTTGCTTCATGATATCACAGCCAAACTTCTCCATTCTTCTTTTATTCCTTAACTGAAACAACAAAAACAAAAGAGACACACAAAACAAAAATAGCAAATAAAGGAAATAAAAATGTAGATAACATAAAAAGGTATCAGGCTGCCTCCTGATGAGCGCTTGTTTATAGTCATGAGCCTGACTGTAGCTTCTTCATTGGTTCACAGCTGCAGAGGATGCATTGGCAGCATCCTGTAGCTCATCTTCTTCTGTAACTTCAGTATCTTCATAATCAACTTTCTCTCCCACAACATAATGCTTCATTCTCTGACCATTGACCTTGAACATTCCTTCAGTTGGACTCTGAACTTCGAAAGCACCATGTCCCAGGTCTCTCTTGATGATACAAGGACCAAACCATCTGGACTTGAATTTGCCAGAGAATAAATGCAGCTTGGAGTCATAAACTAGCACTATCTGTCCAATCCTGAATTCCTTTCTGAGAATGTGCTTGTCATGCCATTTCTTGGTCTTTTCCTTGTATATCTTGGAACTCTCATAGGCATCGTGTCTCAGCTCTTCCAATTAACACATCTGTAACTTCCTTGCACTTCTAGCTTTTCCCAAATCCATGTTCAATTTCTTGATAGCCCACTGAGCTCTGTGCTCTAGCTAAACAGGTAAATGCCATGCTTTTCCATAGACAAGCCTAAATGGTGACATACCAATAGGTGTCTTATATCCTGTTCTGTATGCCCACAAAGCATCAGGCAATTTCAAGGACCAATCAGCTCTAGATTTAGACACAACTTTTTCTAATATCTGCTTTATCTCTCTGTTGGATAACTCAACTTGCCCATTGGCCTGAGGGTGATAGGGTGTAGTCACTCTGTGATTCTTCACACCATACTTGCTCAGTAGCTTCTCAAGTTGTTCATTATTGAAATGAGCTCCACCATCACTGATCACTATTCTAGGAACTCCAAACCTGGGAAAAATGACAGTTTTGAACAGCTTACACACTGCCTTGGAATCTGCACTGACAGTGGGTATTGCTTCCACCCATTTGGACACATAGTCCACTGCTACCAAAATGTGCTTGTAGCCTTGGGATGATGGTAATGGACCAACATAATCTACTCCCCACACATCAAACAATTCAACTTCTAAAATTCCTTGCTGTGGCATTTCATTTCTTCTTGATATTTTCCCAGCTCTCTGACAAGGATCACACTGCTTGATATAATCATGCACATCTTTGAACAGATTAGGCCAATAAAATCCAGCCTGTAGAATTTTTGCTTGTGTTTTCATCACTCCAGCATGGCCTCCATACATGCCTGCATGGCATTGGAACATCACATCTTGTATTTCTTCAGATGGCACACATCTGCTCACAACACCATCTGCACAATGCTTGTACAAAAATGGCTCGTCCCAGTAATAGCTCTTGGCATCATGCAGCAATTTCTTCCTCCGTTGATAGGACATGTTGATGGCCCTTCACGTAGTTACCTGCGTGAAAAGTAAATGGTTAGGTTGAGACTCCAAGTGCAGAGTGTGTAGTAAGTGGAAGACGTGTTTTCCCCACGAGGGGTGACTCGAGGGTTTAATATCGAACTCTCGGGGAATCAGTAGTGAAGATTTATCTTTCCTATCCTTCTTTTGGTTACCTACAAAACAAAGAAAAGTTTTTGGTCCTCAACCTCACCTAGTGGTTGTCAAGGACAAGGTGTGAGAATGATATCAAGATAATATGCAATGCAAACAAGAAATAAATATGCAATGGTGGTAAATAAATATGCAAGGATGGTGGTAGCAATGATAAATGATATTTTTGGGTTTTATATGATGAATGCAAGATGTAAAAGTGTTTTTGTATTTTCGGATTTTTAAATGGCAGAAAATGGAAAAGTGGTAAAAGTGGTTGGAAAGGTGTTTCTTATGATTAAAAATGGACCGGGGTTCATGGTTTCACAAATGCACTCTCTCTTTAATAAAGTGGTAGACAATGGAACACTAGAGTTGACATATGAGATTGCAACACAACAGTTTAATGACAAGTTATAATTATATAGGCATCACGTCCTAACATAGAGACCTTTTGTTATTAGTCTCTCTTATACTCCACCAAGATGCGAACTAAATCATAACACCTCAGTAATTAAGATAACTCAGAGTATAGCAATAAGTATCATGACATGAAGTTAAAATAAGAACATGCTAGATCTAGTTATGGAGGAAGTGGCAATGGTCACACCCACATCTCCGGTAGCATGGTATTTCTTTTTATCCCTAGTGAGGCAACAAACTAAGGTAGAGATACCCAAGTGGATCGCAGAACTTTCTCTCACGTTCACTGCACTAGCCACCCCCGTTACTCCAACTAATGCACACGTTCCCCTCACACGCTCTCATAAACATGCTTGATCATGACAAGTAAATAAGAACGGGGTATATAATATGCATCTACTTTCATAACTGAAACAAAACCATTGCAATCTCAAACATATATTAACTCATAAAAAGATCCACCACAAAGGTATTACATAGATGACCGTAATCATGTTCAGCAGCTCATACGGTACTAATTAGTGAAGCTCAAGAGAGGAGAGATACATAAGTTACTTCCACAAACCCATAGTCCAGAGGTGGACTACTCCCTCTTCATCATGGAGACAGTGGAGAAGTCGTTGGAGAAGATGGAGACCACACCAGCAGCGCCCCGCCAGAGTTTTCCCCCTCCAATCTGCAACTCCAGGTCTCTGTTTCGGTTTTTCTTTGTTTCTGCGGCGCTCCTTCCAGAGAACGTCGGGGGGCAATTTTTATAGTCGGTTTTAGTCATGACGGAGTCGGTGGAGGAAAGATCGACGGCAACGGAGCTCCGACGACCAAAAGGGGGGTCCCACGCGACCCATGTACCTGGCCGCGTGGGCCCACTCATCTTGGCCCTCGGGCCTCCGCTTGTTTGCTTACTTCGCTCCCACGCTTTGTTTCTTCCAAAAACTGATGCTCGTAAATTTCCAGGTCATTTGCACGTCGTTTGGGTCCCTAAAACATTAAAATATGGAAAATAGGGTTTTCTGCCTGCGCAGGGTTAATTCCATAAAAATAGGAAAATCATGAAATATTCCAAAAATCATTATAAAACATTGATATAACCCTTATATGATGCAAATATGATTGGAATATAAGTAATATAGTGCAAATTTCATGTATGCATTTTACATGCATCAACATCCCCAAGCTTAACCTATACTCGTCCTCGAGTATAAAGGTGATAAAACTAACATGGACTTTGCATTTTAATATTATCAATGGATATCAAAGATGATTACTATTGCTACATAGAGTCAAATGATGCATTCTTAAAAGGAGTAGCAATATGCAAGATAGTTTATGAAGTGATATCAAGTATTAAATGCAAGGATGTTCAATGATAATTCACAAAGTGTAACATAAAAGAAAGTATTATGGACCACATGTATGCATAATGAGAAGAAAGAACATCCTATAATGGCCATAGAGTATTGATGAAAATCTGAATATAAAAGGTGGACACTTTGGAAAGATATATATATGAGTAGAGGTAAAGCATGAATAAGTTTCATCTAACTTCTGAACTTCACTACTTAAGTTAATGATTGTAATGTGGTAATCCTTGGTGTCAAGCTCTCATTCCCCTATCATAGCATCTTGAAGTAAAGATACAAAGGAGTTTCTATAGAAGTAGACAAATTCCTTGACTCAATAAAAGAAAAATTGCATAAATAAAAATAACTAGCAGGGTAGCCCGCGCATTTGCGCGGCTAGATTTTTGATTCATATATGTCATCACTTAAATTTAGTAGAATTTAGATTTTATAATACTTTGAAATCAGTTAGACATTTTATTTGTCGTTGGAGTTAGTCTTAAGTGTAGGAATCAACTTGTTGTGGTGTGTTTTTGTGTGCGTATCTATGTACATTTTGCGAACAATGTTTTTATTTAATTTTATAGTTGTTTGTGTGTGTTATGGTGTGCGTGCAAGTATGATGTACTACTCTGGTTTTGTCAAAAAAATTGAATTGTATATAAACTTTCCAGATTTACATACCCATTGCCACTTGGCATTAAACAATATTCATTTCCCGTTCCATCACATAATAGAACCCCAATCATATATCTTAGAACCAAGGGCCATGAAGTGTCCAAATGGTATTGTTGATACATCCTAATAAATTTATTTTCCATCCAATATTTTTTTCTTTTAGAATTATGGCCCTACCTGGTCGTGAAGTGTCCATCTGATATGTACATCCCTACTGCTCAGCGCGGCGCTACTCGGCCAAATTGCCCCAGGTCAAGTAATTTATGGCCCTAAAAAATATTCATGAATATCCAGATTTGCACAAAATGACATCAGCCATTTCTGGCCCTAAGAGAGTATGAGTATATATTCTTCTGGAGCAGATGGACTTTAGGCGCTGGCCTATTAAATCAACAATTAGTATATCAATTCTACTGAAATATCAGATCATTATAGGGAGCTAACAGTAGGCACTACGTGATTTATCTTAAATTATAAGATTATTTTTGCTGTCATGTTACTCTGCCTTTGTCACCCCTAAAGATTTAATTTTAAAATATATATTAATTTGATAGTTTTGAAGTAGAACTTGAGCTCTGAATGTATACTTACTTGGTATTTGATTTTTCATCTCGGTATATCTGAAATTTATGGGTGGTTTAGCAGTGCTACCCTAGGCTTAATCTTGGTGAGAAATCCAATACAATTTACAGAATGAAAGTTAATAAGAAGGTAATATGACTTGGAAATACAGCTACACTGTCATACCTGAGCATTACTGCTCTTTCTCTAACTGTTCTAGTAGAGCAGCGATCCTTAGCAAATTCAGTATAGCAACTTAAAAAGTTATATGTTGATCTTCTCACCTTCTTTGCCGTTGTACCATACACAAAATAATTCTAATTTCAACATTTTCCAAAAGATATTTGCAGCCTGTTGGCTGAAGAAGAGAACAGGATCATGTTTGACTCGCCTTGATGAATTGAGGATCTGTACGTAATACCATTATTTCTAGATTATGGATTGGACCTCAATGCTATGATCGAAAAATAATCAGATCCCAATTAATGGATACCGTGATAGCGTCGCATGTTGCCAAATCTAATGCGGTGCTGCTATATTTGCCGTCGTAGTCCGGCTTGCCATCATCTAGCTTTCTTCATGTCCGGATGCGTCGTGACTTCTGATGTTGCATAAGTTACATGCAAAATTAATGAACAACTTATAGTAAGAATACCCGATGCAAACAACTTATGGAGCAAATCGTAGGATAGTGAGAAGTGCATATTAACTAAGAGTGTACACAGGTGTAGGCATTTCTTGTTCCTAGCAGAGGCCAAGGAATGAAGAAACATCCTCGCATGCTTTTGTTTGATGGACCTTATTTTCTATTTCTGATAAATATCAAAAGCTATATTTTTGGAAAATGATGTTCTAAACTAATCAGAGGCGAACTACTATATCTAATCAAGCATGCACTAAAAATAAAGTTATTCAAAATTTCAGAAGCAACGAACCTTGATAAAGCAAACATGGATAACTGAAATTCAATCCCTAGTCTCTCTTAGTGATGTAAAGTGATTATTCCATCAATTCTATGGAGGACGAAACAGTGTAAACAAATCATGTCGATCTATCTATGCACCTCTGCTGGATCTGCAGAAATATGAAGGGGTAAGCTGGCTGTGCCCACATACATTGATATTATATGGAGGAAAATCGATTAAATCCATCCCATATATATAGGACATGTGGTTTGGATATGAACATTTGACTTGTAGTCATTCTGTAAGAAAAAGATATCCAAATAGAGAAGACAGAAAAGTTCAGCTACCAAAGTTCTTTCAAAAAGTATACAACCAAAACAAATATGTTTCTTTATGTTAGAGGATATATATGAGATGTATTGCTTCTAGCAGTACCTTAAATCACTGCATGCATCAGCGATTGCTACCTTCTGCATCCTTCACCACATCATAATCGCGCACCATCGAGATTTAATTGGATGCTTTCAACATTTAAATGCAGGTAGTTTATAGAAAATATATCTAGCTCCCACGACAATTATAATAAATGCAAAACTGAAACACGGACTGTGCATCAACATCCTCTGTGTTTTTCCAAGAGGATGCCAAACTATCTTCAAAACCATCAGCTTAACTGAAATTATGGAAAGTGTGTGGAGGAAAGATGTTATATATAGTAGCCTCTTATGTCAACAATTTTTATGAAATCCAGATGCCTAGAAACGGAGTTACTACTGTGGCGCCTACATCACTTTTGTTTCTCAATAATGTAACTTTCCAGTGCATTGCATATTTTTGAATTTCATATCAGCGCCACGTCTCTCAATTGTTCCCGCTTCGTAGGCGTCATTGAAGTGCAAAGCAAATCCAGTTTAAAGGGTCAAAGCAGCCTCAGTGTCGTAGCGGTGGCGCTGGATAGTATGTGCCAGCATGGCCGCGTTGCATGATGTGAAGTTAAGTAGTGACATGATGTATAGACGTTTATTTTAATGGTCAGAAACGTAGAAGAAAATACTCCCTCCGTTCTAAATTAGTTGTCTTTCATTTGTACAAAAGTGGATGTATCTATACTTGTAACATGTCTAGATACATCCAGTTTTGTACAAATGAAAGACAACTAATTTGGAACGGAGGGAATACTTGTGAAAGATGATGTCGGTCGGACTGGACGGCAATGCATATGTAGCCGTGGCCTGTCTCTCTCGACATGAGATGCTTGTGTTCTTGTGCATCCAATCTTTTTATATAAGCTGCATGCTCTTTTTTCAGATATTTTTTTGGGTGCTTGATGCCCGCAATGTCGCTGAAATCCGAGGAGGACACCCACAATTACGTGGAGCCTCAACAACTCCTAGTATAACATGCCAATGATCAGTTAAGGTTAGCAAGAAGAAAGAGTGAATTCCGAGCTGCTAAACCACCTATAAATTCCATGCATAAGTAGTTTGAAGTACCTTAGAAGCCTAAGAACAACATGAACACATCAAGGTGATTGGTTCTGAACGTGAAAATCAAACTTCTTTGCGGAGAACAGTAAAACGAAGCATAACAATGCAACAACACACCAGGGGATCGGTCTTGGAGGCACATATATAATAGAATTCCTGTCCTTCTTTGCAACCATCTATTAGTTCACACTCTTGTCTTCATTATGAAAGAGCTTCGATTTAAAGAACCTGAACAACAGTAAAGCATAATAGTATATGCGCGAAATTCAGCAGTTAATCCACGCAAGTTAAGAGAATTTGAGATCATACACCCGCACCTGATGCAAAGCCTGAATTTGCGAAAAAACTGACTTGCAACAACCTACAGAAATTAGTGCATGTATTGAATGACATGACAGAATTAAAACATAACTTAACTAATGACATGATGGATGGACGTCGTTGTGTAGTTTTACCTGGAAAAGATGATGCTGTGGTCGGACTCGATTGCAATGCGTATGTATCCATGACCTCACTCTTGCCATGAGTTGCTTATGTTCTTGTGAATTCATTTGTTTGTAGCAGGTGCATGCTCTTTCTGCAACTACTCCTTTTAAGTGATGGATGCCCGTAGGCAAAATCCATCTAGTCAATAATCACGTGGAACCTGATCAAGTCCTAGTATAACATACCAATGATCAATCAAAGATAGCGATAAGAAAGAGTAAATTTTGCGCTGCTCGTAATACCATAGATGAATTCTGTTGATCAATCTTAAATGATCAATTTGAAAGAGTAAAGTTTGCGCTGCTCGTAGATCAAATCTGATGATTCCACCTGCTAATTTCTTGCATAAGTAGTTTCGTCTATATTAGAGGCATCCATATAGGCGATTGGTTCTGACCGTGAAAATCGAAATTCTTCGGGGACACTTAACCCTCCAGCGTCAGCGACATTGCCGGCATGCATGCATCTCTAGCCCCTGCAACATCGCCGGTGATGGCCGGCGGCGTCGTAGTTTAGAATCACCGTGAGATATATTGGTCAGCTAACCCTTGATACCTCCAGAGCTGTGAGCAGCCATCCGGCAGCTCAGCGCCACGGCCAGGAGCAGCACGGCCAGGCTAAATATGTGGAGATCGAAATAGACGCGGGCACATGGACTTGGCACTGCCGCCGGCGCCGACAACGTCGTGCATCCCACGCGATCGTAATGGTCCTTTTTGCCAATTGATTAGTGGAACGGCCGGAGAAATCGCCTTGTCTCGCGGAATATCACGATCGCCACCAGCTGCACTGACCTTTCCCCTCCAGGATGATAAGAATCATAGCCATACAGGGAGATGGCAGACATGTACCATGCATGATCTAGAATCAACAATGGCGAAACGTCCGAGGAGAACTTGCATGAGGAGAGATGGCTTTCCGTTTAAGTCGTCGCCGGCTGAGTGAAGCCGTGGCTGCTCCGTGCCGGGCATGTGCACGGTTCATTGTTAACGTCTGGCCGTTGTTGCCGGCCGGCCGCATCGACGTTTCCGTCGAGGGTGATACGACTGATGGCTGACATGCATGTACCATGATGAAGAATCAACAATGGGGAGACGTCCGAAGAGAACTTGAGAGACGACCTTGTAGAAGACTGAATCAAAGAAGAGGCCTTTTGTGGTACGGATTCTAAGTATTGGATACAGATTAGGTACAAACTATTTTTTCTCCTGCACGCTAGCGTATATGCTGATCGAATTTTTCTTTCACGTGGACTCTAGCTAGGATACCGATTGATCTTCACCGTTTGGCATATCTTAATTTTCCTTTCACCTGGACTCTAGCCAGCATACCGATTGATCTCCACCGTGAGAATATCTTAACTTAACGGTGGTAAATTTGGACCGTTAATTGTTTGTTGTTTTAATTATATAATAGATTATTACTCATTAACAAGCTCATGAATTATGCAGCTATATGTATTTTTAAAATCAACTCCAACATCCCTTTTCCCAATCTAATAATAGCATCCAACATAATTCAACCCAAATTTCCAGTAGCTCTCTCATATATAAATGATAGTGTGGTGGTCTCACAAAATAAAAATCAAACCAAAACAAACAAAAAGACGATCCAAGTTTATGCGATAAAGTGTTTCGATCGAAAAAACAGAAGTTAGACGTGTGCAAACCGAGTGTGTAGGTCCAGTGGGGTTGTCTTCACATCCCCAAGCTTATGGTCTTCACCATCATTGAATAGCTCTTGGTGCATCTCCTCTAATCCCTGTGAAAAAACTTCAAAACACCGTTTCTCCCATTTCTTTTTCTGTGGGGTGCATTAGTAGTGATAAACAAATAGATTTCTTGCTGCATATAATCCTTGAACAAAAATTTATATGGATGTCCAGAAAGTGTATAATGTTGTATGCCTACTCATAAACTCAATTGGATCAAAAAGGTTCAAGTTAAAAGTTCAAAGCATGCATCAAACAAAATGGGACAGAATCTGTCCAAAAAACAACAGCAGCAAAACGTATTTTTCTACCCTACTTAACTTTGTCAAAACATTCCGAAAAAATTCATGCATACAGAGGATGACAAGTTGCAACTACAGTTCAAATATGAGCTCGTTCGGAGTTATAGAATAAGAATTAAAAATCATACCGTGCACTGATTCGTGCAGGAATAACATCTCCGAACGCTATAAGCAACTTCTTCAAACCAAAATGAGTAAAACTTGGCACTTCATTAAAAATTCCAGAAACTAAACTAAACATAAAGTCTCTTGTTACAGCAAGAGGACACAAAGAAAATCACAAATAAAAACAACCGGGTTGCCTCCCGTAAAGCGCTTTCTTTATAGCCATATAGCTAGGCTTCTTACTTGATGTTTATTGTGGACGAAGCTCATGAGGGAGCTTGAACTTTGGTGTGTCCCTCTTCCTTGTGAAGTGTTCCATGCACTTCTTGTGTGGAAACTGAAACTTCACATTCCCTTGTTTTGAATCAATGATAGCACCTGTAGTACGAAGAAAAGGTCTTCCAAGAATAATTGGACTAGAGGTTTTATTCCCCATATCCATGATTAGAAAATCAACAGGCACAAATGTCATATGTAACTCTACCATAACATCACTTACTTTTCCTAAAGCATGTTTAATGGAATCATCAGCAAGTGCAACTTCAATAGAGCATTTTTCAAGATTTTTCAATTCAAGTATATCATATAGTTCTTTAGATAAAACAGAGACACTAGATCCTAGATCAAGTATAGCATGGTGTGTCTCTTTTCCAATGGTTACTAGGAATTTGGGAATCCATATATCCCCAAGCTTAGGTGGTATCATAGCCTCTTGGTTGTACCTAGCAATCTTTTCTTTTAACACATGATTAGCAATATAAGAACCAAAACCAGCTTGGTTATAGTTGATGGAAGGATCACTTGCAAATTTTTGTAAGATAGATATTAATTCATGCAAGCTACAATTCTCTAAATCAAGCAATGGTTCCTTGACTTCACTAAGCATTTTAACTTCTTCAACTTTCTTTTCTAACTCAATTAACAAAAGAGATTCATCATATTCAGTTTCGTTAACTTCTTCTTTTAATCCAACAAGTTGAGACATAAATGAAAACTAATATTCAGGATAGTTCAATAATTCATTAAGAGTTTCCTCCAAAGTAAGAGGAACATTTTCAGCAATATTAATAGAATTCATTCCAACCATAGGTGGTGCTTGTGGCTTCCCTGCAGACATACTCAATAAAGTGGCTTGGTTATCAGCTAGTTTTGACAAGGCTTTGTCTAGTCGTAGGTGCAACCTCCCCAAGCTTAGGTGTTAGCCCAAGTTGGTGATGAAGTTGACTTGGTGAGATATCCTTGGATAAACCCGGCGCCAGTAAACAGAGCTAGTGCAGGGGACCCTTGGATAAACCTTTCAGCAATGATTCCCCGGCAACGGCGCCAGAAAACAGTCTTGATGGCACTTCACGTAGTTACCTGCGTGAAAAGTAAATGGGTTAGGTTGAAACTCCAAGTGCAGAGTGTGTAGTAAGTAGAAGACGTGTTTTCCCCACGAGGGGTGACTCGAGGGTTTAATATCGAACTCTTGGGGAATCAGTAGTGAAGATTTATCTTTCCTATCCTTCTTTTGGTTACCTACAAAACAAAGTAAATGTTTTGGTCCTCAACCTCACCTAGTGGTTGTCAAGCACAAGGTGTGAGAATGATATCAAGATAATATGCAATGCAAACAAGAAATAAATATGCAATGGTGGTAAATAAATATGAAAGGATGGTGGTAGCAATGATAAATGATATTTTTGGGTTTTATATGATGAATGCAAGATGTAAAAGTGTTTTTGTATTTTCGGATTTTTAAATGGCAGAAAATGGAAAAGTGGTAAAAGTGGTTGGAATGGTGTTTCTTATGATTAAAAATGGACCGGGGTTCATGGTTTCACAAATGCACTCTCTCTTTAATAAAGTGGTAGACAATGGAACACTAGAGTTGACATATGAGATTGCAACACAACAGTTTAATGACAAGTTATAATTATATGGGCATCATGTCCTAACATAGAGACCTTTTGGTTATTAGTCTCTCTTATACTCCACCAAGATACGAACTAAATCATAACACCTCAGTAATTAAGATAACTCGGAGTATAGCAATAAGTATCATGACATGAAGTTAAAATAAGAACATGCTAGATCTAGTCATGGAGAAAGTGGCAATGGTCACACCCACATCTCCAGTAGCATGGTATTTCTTTTTATCCCTAGTGAGGCGACAAAGTAAGGTAGAGATACCCAAGTGGATCGCAGAACTTTCTCTCACATTCACTGCACTAGCCACCCCCCGTTACTCCAACTAATGCACACGTTTCCCCTCACACGCTCTCATAAACATGCTTGATCATGACAAGTAAATAAGAACGGGGTACATAATATGCATCTACTTTCATAACTGAAACAAAACCATTGCAATCTCAAACATATATTAACTCATAAAAAGATCCACCACAAAGGTATTACATAGATGACCGTAATCATGTTCAGCAGCTCATACGGTACTAATTAGTGAAGCTCAAGAGAGGAGAGATACATAAGTTACTGATGGCTACGTGTTGGTGAACCCCAAGAGGAAGGTTATGATGTAGACAGCAGAAGTTTTCCCTTGAATAATCTACCCAAGGTTTAATCGGACCAGTAGGACTTGACGATCAATTGGAAGGTTGTTGATGTTGACTCCCCCTGGCGCTAGGGAGCTTGCACCAACGTGGAATCTGCACAGACACAAACCAGAACTTTGCCCAACACGAAACAGAGAGGTTGTCAATCTCTCCGGTCTTGCAGAAACAAAGAGTTAAACGTATGGTGTGGAAAACAGCAGGAAAAACAGCAAGTAACAGGAAACAGATGATTGCAGCAGGTTGTGTAAACAGTATGAGGAAATTGGACCAGGGTCCACAGTTCACTAGTGGTGTCTCTCTCAGAACAGATAACTAGCATGTTGGGTAAACAAATTACAGCTGGGCAATTGACAAATAGAGAGGGCATAACAATGCAATACATGCCAAGATGTCTACTATGAAATCTAGTTGGGCATTACAACAAAGTACATAGACCGTTATTCCAACCGCATCTATGCCTAAATAATCCACCTTCAAGGCAGCATCCGCATCCTGTTCAGTATTAAGTTGCTAACAACAGATTATTGCATGAAGTAAAGTGTGTAATGTAATCAATACAAGTGCCCTTGGACACTGCACCAATGTTTTATCCCTAGTAGCAACAGCACATCTACCATCTTAGACCTTTCTGTCACTGATCCAGATATCTAGAGACTGAACCCACTATCGAGCATAAATACCCCCTCTTGGAGTCACAAGCATCTACTTGGCCAAAGCATCTACTAGCAACGGAGAGCATGCAAGATCAAGAGCACATAGATAAACAACTTGAATAAACATGGTATCAATATTCATCGGATCCCAGCAAACACAACATCTAGCATTACAATAAGATGATCTTGATCATGTTAGGCAGCTCACAAGATCTAAACATGGAGGCACAAGGTAGAGAGACAACCATCTAGCTACTGCTATGGACCCGTAGTCCAGGGGTGGACTACTCACGCATCACTCCGGAGGCAGGCATGGTGATGTAGAGCCCTCCGGTGATGATCTCCCCTCCGGCAGGGTGCCGGGAAGAGCTTCAGAACTCCTCCGATCTGAGATTGACGATGACGGCCGCGACGGAACTTTTCGTGGAATATGATCGACCGTAATAGGGTTTTCGCGTCGCGGAGAATATATAGGCGAAGAGGCGGCGTCGGTGGCCGAGGGGGGCCACCACGCCATAGGGGGCGCGGGCCCACCCTGGGCCGCGCCCTAGTGTGGCGTGGCCCCCTGGTGGGTCTGCTCCGACTCCCCTTTGGACTCCGTGATCTCCTCGTGATATTATTGACGATGTCTTTTGTTTCGTCCAATTCCGAGAATATTTCCTTAATAGATTTTCTGAAACCAAAAACAGCAGAAAACAGGGAACTGGCACTGTGGCATCTTGTTAATAGGTTAGTCCCAGAAAATGCATAAAAATGATATAAAGTGTAACCAAAACATGTAGCAATTGATATAATATCAGCATGGAACATCAAAAATTATAGATACGTTTGAGACGTATCAAGCATCCCCAAGCTTAGTTCCTGCTCGTCCTCGAGTAGGTAAACGATAAAAACAGATAATTTTTGAAGTGACATGCTACCAACACAATCTTTGATCAAATAACAATGTAATGCACATGATCTGAATGAAGTGATCCAAGCCAATGGTCTATAGTTTGCAAGCAAGTAAATAAAGAGTAAACATAAGTGATCACACAAGTGCAAACTTTCATGAATAATACTATAAAACATTTAGAGATATAATAGTCTAACATAATAGTTAGCTCACAGCAGCAATAATTCTCAACATGAAAGTGTTTGTATCAACACAAAGGAAGATAATAGCTTCAGCTTTTGCTTCAACTTTCAACATGTATATCATATAGATAATGTCAATGCAAAGAATATGATCAACCAAACACAAAGTTATGTAAAAACTGTTATACTGGAGTTGACAATGATGTTTGCTTAAGTAGACAGAAAGAAGTGGGAAAACTGACTCAACATAAAAGTAAAAGAATGGCCCTTCGCAGAGGGAAGCAGGGATTAACATCATGTGCTAGAGCTGTAGTTCCCGAAGGCATATAGAGAGCATAAAATATTGTTTTGTAAGGTAATGGTGTATACAGGTGTCAACAAATCAAATAGCAGGTACTTGTCATCTTCCATGGCTAACTAACTTTTAGAGCGGTTCCGAGAGTTTTTAGGACTGCACTTGTAACAAGCACTTATTGGTGACACTCCTCCCAACCATTTACTTTCCACAAACCATGGCTAACCGAATCCTCGGGTGCCCACCAACATTCACCATGGAGGAGTGTCTATTTATTTATTTATAGGGTGGACTAACCAGCTCTTTAATGCAAAATAAAAGGTGGAGAAGCAGATGAAGCTGCCAATCCTTGTAAATTAATTAGCATGGAAGATGACAAATCTCACTACTACGTCCTTATGAGCTTTTCAAGTAGTGACACAAAAAGGAAATGTAACAGTTTTGAGTAGTTAGTAGATAGCACATGAAGAAATTTACTTGGAATGGTGAAAACACCACATAATAGGTAGGTATGGTGGACACAGGTGGCATGGATTTGGCTCAAGGTTTTGGATGTACAAGAAGCATTCCCTCTTAGTACAGAGTTTAGGCTAGCAAGGTTATTATAAGCAAACATCATTATCAACTGGAATAGCAAGAGTGTACATAAAACACAAGGTTTGACGAACCATAGACTCCCACTGTCTTCCTTGTTAACACATAGCCTTCATCCAAAAATTATCTAGACTACTATGGACTTCCAATTATGCAACAGATTATTATAGCAGAAAATCCTTATAGTAGTTCTTCATTAATAGCCATTACTTACATGATGCACAAGCTTAAACATTAATTACTTGACAGCTCAAAACAATTGGCAAGCATCAAATTACTCAAGACAACGATCTAAAAAGATTCATGTAAGCATTTTATACCACTACCACATGCATAGCATTTTTCTGGTCCAACCAAACACCAATCAACTTATTTGACAACTCTCCAAACAGATATAAGTGAAGCAAGAGAGTACTTTCTTCAAAAGAAACTGAAAGCTCTAACAAGAGATACATGAAAAACTGAGAGCTAACAGCAATAACAGCAACTAGACAGGAATACTCAACAAGTATAAGTGAAGCACAAGAGTATTCTAATGAAAAAGTGGAGCGTGTCTCTCTCCCAAACATGAATACTAGGATCCAACAAGTATAGCACAGCAAACAAAACAAAACAAACTGAAAACAAAAACACACTGACGCTCCAAGGAAGAGTACACTAGCATGAAGCAATAAAAATATAGCACCATTAGAGATGACCTGATAATTTGTAGATGAAGAAGGGGATGCCTTGGGCATCCCCAAGCTTAGATGCTTGAGTCTTCTTGAAATATGCTGGGGAGGTAAGCCTCCCCAAGCTTAAGCTCTTCACTCTTCTTGATCATGTAATATCATTCTCCTCTATCAACACTTGAAAACTTCCTTCACACCAAAACTTAACAGCTTTTCTCATTAGCAGGTTAGTGCACTAAAAGATAATACTTCAAAGTTCTAGCAAAGACAAAACTCACAAGCCAACTATTTTAAACATTAGCCACTGTTACTAGGCTCAAGTGGGCACTTTTACACGAAAAGAAACCACTTAAAAACTTGTAAAAGAGAGAATGCAAAATAAAAGACAGAATCTGTCAAACCAGAACAGTCTGTAATGACGAATTTTTTCGAGGCACTTACGATGCTCAGATGAAGAACTTTTGAAATAATGAAAGTTGCGTAACATCATCAGGAACATGCACAAAAAGTTTCAGCATTTTTCGATTTTTTCTGATTTTCTACTGAATTAAACGGTGACGAACAGCAATCTGTCCCAATGCAGTCCCGAAAATAAAAACCAACTTTGCATTAGTAACTCTCCTTGGCACAACAAAACAGCAAATAAAGATACAAAGGAGTTGCTACAGAGGTAAACAAGCATCCTTGACACATGGGTTATCTCCCACAAGTGCTTTTCTTTAATGCCTTTCAGCTAGGCTTTAGGATTTTAATGATGCTCGCATAAGAATAAGAGTTGAAAAACAAAGAGAGCATCAAGAGGCAAATATCAAAATCATCTGAGTCTAACCCACTTCCTATGCAGAGGAATATTGTAGTAAAACAAATCATTGAAGCATAAAGCAGCTAGCATAGGAAGATGCAACAAATCCAACTTTAAAACTTCCAACACAAAGAGAGGTATTTTAGTGACATGAAAACTTTTAAAACCATCTTTCCCTCTCTCATAATAATTTTCAATAGCATCATAAACAAACTCAACAACATAACTATCACATAAAGCATGCTTTTTATGATCTACAAACACATAACTTTTATCAAGCAAGATAGTGGGATCAAAAATTTCAAACCCACTTTTAGACATATTGAAACAAGTTGATTGATCACTCTCAATAGTAGAATTAATAATATTATCAAGCAACATAGGACCATCATCTAGAGCTTTATCATAAACATTTTCTAAGCAAACACTCTCATTACCATGCATTTCGAAATTAGGAATAAAAAGGATTATCATAAGACTTATCAAAATAGCATGGATTTTCATAAACAACATTGGGGGAAATATTTGGTACTTCTGTTATTTTTGCTTTCTCTTGAGTCAAGGAATGTTTGTCTACCTCAAATTTATCAAAAGAAGTTATTTCAATAGTATCATTACCAACTTCCCCAAGCTTAATATTTTCCATAGCATTAGCAACAACCATGTTCAAAGAGTGTATACCAATATCATTGGTACTATCATGCAAATAAAGTTCCATAGGTTTTTTAATTTTCTCTTCAAACACATCATGTCCTAGCTCAAGATAAATTTCATAAAGGTTTCTCAAGTTGTTTTCAGCCATAGGACAAGTTTCAAGCAAAGTACCCATGAATAGCAAGCAAAGAACTAGACATAATAACAAACCGAAATAAACTAGATGCAGGAATTTAATTTTTTTGGTTTTTGATTTTTAACAGCAAGCAAAACAAAACTAAAACAAGACAAAAACAAAGTAAAGAGATTGGAACTGAGAGACTCCCCTTTCCAATAGCCTCCAAGTCCCCGGCAACGGCGCCAGAAAACAGCTGGTGCCTGGTTGACGGGAGAGTATTTGAGGATGATGATGATGGTGATGATGAGTACTTCCCCGGCAACGGCGCCAGAAAACAGCTTGATGGCTACGTGTTGGTGAACCCCAAGAGGAAGGTTATGATGTAGACAGCAGAAGTTTTCCCTTGAATAATCTACCCAAGGTTATCAATCCAGTAGGACTTGACGATCTATCGGAAGGTTGTTGATGTTGACTCCCCCTGGCGCTAGGGAGCTTGCACCAACGTGGAATCTGCACAGACACAAACCAGAACTTTGCCCAACACGAAACAGAGAGGTTGTCAATCTCTCCGGTCTTGCAGAAACAAAGAGTTAAACGTATGGTGTGGAAAACAGCAGGAAAAACAGCAAGTAACAGGAAACAGATGATTGCAGCAGGTTGTGTAAACAGTATGAGGAAATTGGACCAGGGTCCACAGTTCACTAGTGGTGTCTCTCTCAGAACAGATAACTAGCATGTTGGGTAAACAAATTACAGCTGGGCAATTGACAAATAGAGAGGGCATAACAATGCAATACATGCCAAGATGTCTACTATGAAATCTAGTTGGGCATTACAACAAAGTACATAGACCGTTATTCCAACCATCTATGCCTAAATAATCCACCTTCAAGGCAGCATCCGCATCCTGTTCAGTATTAAGTTGCTAACAACAGATTATTGCATGAAGTAAAGTGTGTAATGTAATCAATACAAGTGCCCTTGGACACTGCACCAATGTTTTATCCCTAGTAGCAACAGCACATCTACCATCTTAGACCTTTCTGTCACTGATCCAGATATCTAGAGACTGAACCCACTATCGAGCATAAATACCCCCTCTTGGAGTCACAAGCATCTACTTGGCCAAAGCATCTACTAGCAACGGAGAGCATGCAAGATCAAGAGCACATAGATAAACAACTTGAATAAACATGGTATCAATATTCATCGGATCCCAGCAAACACAACATCTAGCATTACAATAAGATGATCTTGATCATGTTAGGCAGCTCACAAGATCTAAACATGGAGGCACAAGGTAGAGAGACAACCATCTAGCTACTGCTATGGACCCGTAGTCCAGGGGTGGACTACTCACGCATCACTCCGGAGGCAGGCATGGTGATGTAGAGCCCTCCGGTGATGATCTCCCCTCCGGCAGGGTGCCGGGAAGAGCTTCAGAACTCCTCCGATCTGAGATTGACGATGACGGCCGCGACGGAACTTTTCGTGGAATATGATCGACCGTAATAGGGTTTTCGCGTCGCGGAGAATATATAGGCGAAGAGGCGGCGTCGGTGGCCGAGGGGGGCCACCACGCCATAGGGGGGCGCGGGCCCACCCTGGGCCGCGCCCTAGTGTGGCGTGGCCCCCTGGTGGGTCTGCTCCGACTCCCCTTTGGACTCCGTGATCTCCTCGTGATATTATTGACGATGTCTTTTGTTTCGTCCAATTCCGAGAATATTTCCTTAATAGATTTTCTGAAACCAAAAACAGCAGAAAACAGGGAACTGGCACTGTGGCATCTTGTTAATAGGTTAGTCCCAGAAAATGCATAAAAATGATATAAAGTATACATGTAGCAATTGATATAATATCAGCATGGAACATCAAAAATTATAGATACGTTTGAGACGTATCAGTTACTTCCACAAACCCATAGTCCAGAGGTGGACTACTCCCTCTTCATCATGGAGACAGTGGAGAAGTCGTTGGAGAAGATGGAGACCACACCGGCAGCGCCCCGCCGGAGTTTTCCCCCTCCAATCTGCAACTCCAGGTCTCTGTTTCGGTGTTTCTGTGTTTCTGCGGCGCTCCTTCCAGAGAACGTCGGGGGGCTATTTTTATAGGGGGGGTCCCACGCGGCCCATGTACCTGGCCGCGTGGGCCCACTCATCTTGGCCCTCGGGCCTCAGCTTGTTTGCTTCCTTCGCTCCCACGCTTTGTTCCTTCCAAAAACTGATGCTCGTAAATTTCCAGGTCATTTGGACGTCGTTTGGGTCCCTGAAACATTAAAATATGGAAAATATGGTTTTCTGCCTGCGTAGGGTTAATTCCATAAAAATAGGAAAATCATGAAATATTCCAAAAATCATTATAAAACATTGATATAACCCTTATATGATGCAAATATGATTGGAATATAAGTAATATAGTGCAAAGTTCATGTATGCATTTTACATGCATCACATGTCTGCTGGCACAATTTCACAGACCAAATAATTCACAATGTCTGCATACCAGGGAGTACAAGCATTCACTTCCATCAGTTGCTCACCAGGTATGCCATCTTGGATCTCTCTGTTTTCAGGGCAGTTAATTCTGGACAGGTGGGCTGCTACTGAATTTTCAGATCCTTTCTTGTCCTTGATTTCAATATCAAACTCCTGCAGCAAGAGAATCCATCTAATCAGTCTTGGCTTTGCATCCTTTTTTCTCACCAAGTACCTTATTGCTGCATGATCAGTGAAAACAATGCACTTGTGTCCAACAAGGTATGGTCTGAATTTGTCAAATGCAAACACTACTGCCAATAATTCTTTTTCAGTGGTAGTGTAGTTGATCTGAGCATCATCTAGTGTTTTACTGGCATAGTGAATCACATGGACAGCTTTCTCCTTCCTCTGACCAAGCACTGCTCCTACTGCAAAATCACTGGCATCACACATCAGCTCAAAACGTAAATTCCAGTCAGGTGGCTGTACTATTGGAGCTGTGATCAAAGCTTCTTTTAGCTTGTTGAATGCTTGCAGACATGCTTCATCAAACACAAACTGCACATCATGATTCAGCAGGTGAGTGAGTGGTTTAGCAATGAGAGAGAAATCCTTGATAAATCTTCTGTAGAAACCAGCATGGCCCAAGAAACTCTGAATTCCTTTCACATTTTCAGGAGGAGGTAGTTTTGCAATCACATCTACTTTTGCTTTATCCACTTCTATCCCTCTGGCAGAAACCATGTGTCCAAGCACAATGCCTTCAGTTACTAAAAAGTGGCATTTCTCCCAGTTAAGAATCAAATTCTGCTCTGAACATCTATGCAACACAGTTGTCAAGTTCTTCAGACAAGTGACAAAATCTTTGCCATAAACAGTAAAATCATCCATGAACACTTCCATGATTTTTCAATGTAGTCAGAGAATATTGACATCATACATCTCTGAAATGTGCCAGGTGCATTACACAAACTAAAAGGCAGTCTCTTGTAAGCAAAAGTTCCATAAGGACAGGTGAAAGTTGTTTTTTCTTGGTCAACTGGGTGTATTGGGATTTGGAGAAATTCAGAATATCCATCCAGGTAACAATAAAATTCCTGCCCTGCTAATATTTCCAACATCTGATCCATGAAAGGTAAAGGAAAATGATCTTTTCTTGTTGCCTTGTTCAGTTTCCTGAAATCATTAACCATTCTCCATCCTGTGACAGGTCTTGTGGTCATCAATCTACCTTCTTCATTTTCTACCACTGTGTAGCCTCCTTTCTTGGGCACAATGTGGATAGGACTCACCCACTCACTGTCAGAGATGGGATAAATCATGCCTGCCTGAAGGAGTTTTAGAACCTCCTTTTTCACCACTTCTTGCATAGCAGGATTCAGTCCTCTCTGTCCTTCTCTAGTAGGTTTACTTTCTTCTTCCAAGTGTATTCTATGTGAACAAACTTTCTCATCAATTCCCTTGATGTCATCAATGGAATAACCAATCACATTCTTGTACAATCTCAACACCGAGAATAGACTTTGTTCCTGTTCACTATCCAAAGCAGAGCTAATTATTACTGGATGATTTTTTTCTTTCTCCAAGAAAGAGTACTTCAGATGCCCAGGTAATTCTTTTAGCTCTACAATAGAGTTGTGAGACTGATGGGTTGCTTCTCTTTCACCATTTACATAAGCATCACTGCAGAGAGTAATTCCAAACAATTCCTGAGGTTTGAGTTGTCAGCTGTGACAAACACTTGTACTTCAGGTTCTTTAGACTGCAATTCCTTCAAAGACTCAATGACACTCTTGCACCAAGCTTATTAATAGGTGAACAAGCTTGGAGCTTGGGGGCTACAGGATAAAGGGATATAAGGAGGAAAGTGTTACCTCATGGCGCTTATGTATGGTGGTCACGAAGTCATCTTCTAGACCCCTGTGCTGTGAGAGCCGGGCAAAGTACTCAGAGATAAGAGCCGGCATTTCCATGCTGTCCAGAGTCGGCAGTCCAGTATAAATAATTGGGTCCTTTCCACGGAGCCCAGTTCAGCCTTCACTTCTGGCTCATATATTTTGGCCATTACAGTAGAAGGAGCATTATTTGTAACCCGCCCTGACCCCAGCACTTGTACTTCAGCACTAGTCCCAGAGGCGGAAACAGGAGACTTTGCTGGGGATTTGGCGGGAGACCCGGCTGGAGAGATGGCAGGAGAGGCGGCATCGCTTGCTCGTGGTGGCGAGGCTGGTGGAGTAGGTAGTTTAGCACCTAGATCTTTAGCCATTTGCTCCTCTGGGATCGTGTCGTGAGCGTGTGCCTCCGTAAGAATAGGCTCTGTCACGGACGGGTTAGAGGAAGAGCGTGCCACGTCAAGGGGAGTGGCCTTGGCTCTGCAGAAAAAAGGGAAGTCATGTTAGGAAGAGAAGGTATCTATAAAAAACAGAGTTCAAAGTATGCAAAAGAAAAATGATTTACCCAATGTTGATGCGGCAGTCGTCAGGCAGGTGCACGCTCTCATCTGAAGAAGCTGACAAGGATTGGGACTTAGAGACCCGAATTTTGCCAGCTAAAGGATGTGAAGTACTGGGAGTCTTCTGAAGTTTTTTTACCAGGCGGGATGAAGCAGTAGGAGGGATACCTGTGTTGAGGGACTCCTGGCTTGTTGATGACCAGTCCTGCACCTCTTGTTGGCCTCAGCTTCTTTTTCCTGTGTTGGTTCTTTGGGTTGAGATTTGTTCATCATATAACTAGAAAGGCGAGAGTGAGGCACCTTCATAACGGCGGACCGGGTCCTCTTGGCGGTTGGTGGCTCAGCGGCTTGTGGACCTGGCAGGTCAAAAGCAGCCGGGTCAGTGGGACCTGGAATAAGAATTGTCGGGTTATCAGTAGAAGAGACCCTAGGAGCGGCCTCACTGTCAATCAGGTCAAGGAAGAGCCGCCCAGCGGAGTCGAGCTCACCTTCATCCTCTTCTTCATCGTTGGCTTCAACATCGTCGCCGTCAGGCGACGAAACAGGAGTATAATCCACACGCCACCACTCCGGGTCCTGGGTAAAAATAAGTATGGTCTGGTTGTCAGAGTATACTGGGTTAGAAGTTACAAAAAGAAAAAAGGTTAGAACTTTACCATGGGAGGTTTGTTGATTGCGTTGAACGGGGCAAGCCCGGTCAGAGCGATCGTGGCTCGATTTTCACCAAGAAGTTTCTTGGACGTCTTCATGATTTGATCATCAGTAAGCGTTACTTCGGAGTAACGCATATCGTCAGTGGTCTTCCCGGTGTATTCGTGAAATAACCGGGTCCTGATACTAAGTGGTTGAATAAACCACCCGATCCAGCACTTGACAAGGTCTGTGCCTTTGAGGCCATGGCAAGCAGAGCTCTGGCCCGGCGAAGAAGAGAATCAACCAAGACCCGGTCGGCGTCTTCCGCAAAGCTGTTCATCTTGGAGTAAAAAATTAAAGGGGAATTGTTGAAAGCCGGGTACCGGGCTTCGTCGGTCTCGGGAGAGGTGTCCTTGCAATAGAAGTATGAATTTTGCCATCCCTTGGAATGGCTGGCCAGCATCAGAGCCGGGAAAGTGCAGTCTTTGCGGCGCTGGATATATACCCCGCCATATGGACCAAGGGGATGGTCTTTGCGGCCTTGTGGATTACAGTAGAAAATTTCAAAGAATAGCTCCAAGCTGGGAGCCATTTGGCGGTAGTCCTCACAGAAAACAACGAAATTGCTGATGTTGAGGATAGAATTGGGAGCTACATCTAGTGTAGTGAGGCCATAGTACTTAAAGACTTGGCGAAAGAAAAGTGAGCCTGGAGGCCTGAGACCCCGAGAGACGTGGTCGAGAAGAACAACGATTTCACCTTCGTGTGGCTCGGGGCGGATTTCTTCTCCAGCAGCGCGCCATTGGATCTCGTTCTGCGGAGGAAGCTCGCCGCAGTCCACGTGCTCTTGGAGCATCAGCTGGGTCACGGTGGACTTGGTCCAGTTGACCGGAGCCGCGGCCACGGCGGCGCCCGAGCCCGAGGCGCCACCAGTTGTCTTCTTCGCACCTTTGGGCCCCTTCGACAATTTCTTGTCCTTCACCATTGCGACTGAGCTCGAGCTTGGCCGAATTTAATGGCTAACCCTAAGCAGCGGAGCGGTGGTGGCGATGCGGGAAGGCAGTGGTGCAGCGGAAATGGCAGATCGATGGGGATTGGAAAGCGCAGCGGGGTTAGATGATTCGAGGACGGCTGCGGCGGTGCTCACAATCCCTTTGGCTCGCGATTGGAGATTGCGCTCCGGTGGCAGCTAGAGGAAGAAGATGAGAAGGCAAGGGAAATGGGGAAAGTAAAACTCATTTACCCTAGCCCTATACTTATAGGCACAGTAAAAGCCCTAGGGGTATCGAGGTAAAAAGTGAATGGATAAGGTTGTTGACCTAAGTCAAGTGGCAAAAGGAATAAGTACAGAGAATATTCCCTTCGAAGATTGGAGAATGTTTTTCACTAAGTGTTGAAATAAATCCGGAGGCGTATGAACCCGGTATGGAATGGTCGGGTCAAGAAATGGACCGCCAAGCAGAGCCGGCCAAACTAAGAGAAAGCAATGTAACCGGTCATTTTCCTTTTTATATTTGTATTTCTTACTTTCAGAAGGTTAACCCGGACAGCAAGAATGACGGCTCTATTTAAGAAATGGTGACAAAGATCAAGAAGGAGCACACCAACCTGGCGTCCAAGTTAACCTGGGGGCTACTGTTGGGGGAATCATAACCCGGTAGGCCCATGGAGAGGGAAGCATGACCGCCAGGCAGGAGGCCTGGCCAGGCCAGCTAACCATCTACATGGGCCGGGTTACAATGACGAGCCGGGGAGCTTGTCGGTAACCCGGCAGTAGAAGGAAGCTACCAGAAGACCTGGAGGCGGTGCGTGATAACCCACAAGTATAGGGGATCGCGTGTAGCCTTTTCGATAAGTAAGAGTGTCGAACCCAACGAGGAGCTAAAGGTAGGATAAGATCTCAAGTTCTATCAGCCACTGATACAACTCTACGCACACTAAACGTTTACTTTATCTAGCAAATAATACTAGAGTAATAGTACGGGTGTATGAGAGATAGCTTTGCGAGATAATAAATACAATAAAGTAAATGTTAGTGCTGCAGTAATAAAATACACTAAGTAACCATAAACTAACAGTACCATGAGTGTGGAAAAGTGGTGATAATTGTGATGGCTTTGTCCAAGATTAATTAGTGAAGATATCGGGTTCATTGTCTTCGATGCAGTTTTCTATGTGGGAGAGGCTAAATATATATGCACTCCACTACTTGGGATTACAAGTACTATATGATTGTATTGTTAGCAAACATCCGTAAATACTAACAATGCATTAAGGTTTCCCAACCATAGCCTTAAGTTCATGGTCCTCTTACTCCCATACGTGCAACTAACCGGTTCGAGTCCTCAGGTTTCTGTCACTCCGACAGGCCTACCCCCTTCCTTTGCACATACTACTAACCCTAGGGTGTTGATCCATGCGCGCACAAATATAATGGACACCAAAGGACAGTACCATATCAACATACAACTCTAATGAACCAAAGACATTCAACCATTCAATCTAAGAACAAATAAACTACGCAAACATGACATAGATCATAGGATAATAACTTATAGCATCAAACACCATGTCTACATAGAGCAGTACAGAGGTTTGTGGGAGGATCAACCACTGTATACAAGGAGGAGTTGGTGATGGAGATGGCGGTGAAGATGGCGGAGAGGCAGCGCCGTGGCGCAGGGCGGCGGCGGTGCCGGCGGTGGCGCAGGGACTCCTCCTGCGCGCCGCCGGCATGGAGGGGGAGCGCCGCCCCTTAGCCTCCTTCTTTCATGGCTTCTTGGGAGCCCTCCCTCATGGAGATGGGATCCATGGGGGAGGCAAAAACGTGGCTTTGGTGGCTGGAAATTTGTGGGTATCAGGTGTTCCCCACGAGATAGGTTTCCTCCCTTTATATAGACTCTCGGATTTCCGTCATCCCATCTAGGGTTTCGGTAATCAGGCTTATCTCGGCCGTCCGGACTCGGATTGGGCCGAATGTTATGTCCAGATCCATTAGAAGAAAATTCCCTGCAACTGTCGCGACTAGACTTTTTCCGTTTGACGTCGTCTTCTGTCCGGTACGGGACAATCTTCAAAAAGAGTTTTCAGACAGATTTCAGGAAAGTCCCAATTCGACTCAACAAGGTTTTCTCTTATATTCTTGATAATTCCTACACATCAAAGTGTAAAACAAGAACTTTGTGCACTTTTGCAACTATTAATAGGTTAGTCCAAATAAATCATAAACTTGATATAAAAACAAGTGCAAAAGGCATAATATTAACATGAAACAATCAAAAATTATAGATACGTTTTGGACGTATCAACATCCCCAAGCTTAATTACTGCTCGTCCTCGAGTAGGTAAATGATAACAAAATAATTTTTGATTGTAAATGCTATGATCAGGTCTTTAACAATTGCATTATGTAATCATGTTACCTAATGAAAAGTATCAACGAACTAAGAGCTCATAACATGAAATTTATAAACATCAACAAGAATGTAATGATCATAATAAAGCATGGTAGAGTGGTATCTCGCTTGCCCTTAATTGTGGAGCAAAACATAAATGCCAAGGCACCTCTGAAGTTCAAGTGAAGACTAGATATAAAGATATCAAAGGTAAAAGCATCGTAGTTATACCACAGATAACCGCATTCTGGGACAAGTACATTACACTAAGAATGACAGTTATGCTCTCGAGAAAGTGCTCAAAGAAATGACGATGACTCAACATTAAAATAAAAGATTGGCCCTTCGCAGAGGAAGCAGGGATTAACATGTGCTAGAGCTTTTTATTTTTAAAACAGAAATAAAAATTGTTTTGGGAGGTGGTTGTTCCTGTCAACGAATCAGTAATAGAGTTCTTGTTATCTTCCATACTAAACAAGTTGAGAGCGGTTCCGAGTTATTGATATTAGACATTTATAGCATGCACTTTTATATAGTATGACACTCCTCCCAACCTTTGCTTACACAAACCATGGCTAACCGAATTCTCGGGTGCCTGCCGATCAATCACATACCATGGAGGAGTGCCTTTTTTATTTTACTTTTTAAATGTTATAATGGTCTAACCAGCTCTTTGCAAAATTAGTGACGAGCAGATGAAGCATGCAAGTCGGAAACTTAATTTAGCATGGAAGATAACAAACCCAACTACTACGTCCTCATGAGCTAAAAACAGTGTCACAAAATGAGAAGTATTTTGAAGGTTTTAAAGGTAGCACATGAAAATTTACTTGGAATGGTTTGAAATACCATGCATAGGAATTTATAGTGGACTCTTTGGGATAACTTGATTTTAAGGATTTTGGATGCACGAGCAGCATTCCCGCTCAGTACAGGTGAAGGCTAGCAATAGACTGGGAAGCGACAATCAAGAGAGCAATAACCGTCATAATCATACTTGCGACAAAATAAAATTAACGGAGGCATAAAAATGACACTAAAACTCTGAGGCAAAATAGATCATCAAGGCTTAATTGACTTTTATTTTTCAGTCATGAACATGTGTGAGCATGTGCCAAGTCGATTCAAGTAAATCATTCAGAGGAGGATACCACAATTCCATACCATCTTATAACAGGACAATGCATTTTAATATCAAAATAACATAATATGCACTATTAGCTAGTTGAGACTAACCATAAGAAAACATAAACTACTAAACAGTATTATTCACACATCATTTTTAAGTTTCAACAAGTAATCAATTAACCAAGTAAACATTGAAAACCAGAGGATAAATAAAATATGTGACGATCAACTTATTAATGTAACCGGTGTTTTATGCTAAGATAAATAAATAATAAGATACAGACGCTCCAAAAACAGCACAAATGATGTGAAAGAATTAAAATATAGTTTCACTAGAGATGACCTGATAGTTTTGACGATGAAGAAGGGGATGCCCAAGGCATCCCCAAGCTTAGACGCTTGAATCTTCTTGAAATATGCTGGGGAGATCCATGGGAGCCTCCCCAAGCTTGAGCTCTTCACTCTTCTCCATCCAATTATATCACTCTTCCCTCTTGACCCTTGAAAACTTCCGCCACACCAAACTCAAAGTAAATCTCATTAGAGGGTTAGTGCACAATCGAAAACTCACATGTTCTGTAAGGACGCAATATGACCGTTACTTTAAACATTAGCTACTGCCACTGATGTTATGTGAAGCTCTTCCACCCAAAAAAAATTCCACCCAACACTAGTAAAAGAGAGAATGCAAAATAAAAGACATAATCTGTCTAAAACAGAACAGTCCGCAAAGACGAATTTTTTCAAGGCACTTACGATGCTCAGATTGAAAAACTTTGAACTAATGAAAGATGCGTACATACATCAGGATTACGCACAAACAATTACGGATTAAAATCACATTCTGTTGATTTTAGAAAATTAATACGGTGAACAGCAGAAATCTGTTCCTGCACAGTAATCAAAATCTAGCATCATCTTATCATTAGAGACTATTCTTGGCACAACAATACGAAAAAGTAAAGATACAAAGGAGTTTCTATAGAAGTAGACAAATTCCTTGACTCAATAAAAGAAAATTTGCATAAATAAAAATAACTAGCAGGGTAGCCCGCGCATTTGCGCGGCTAGATTTTTGATTCATATATGTCATCACTTAAATTTAGTAGAATTTAGATTTTATAATACTTTGAAATCAGTTAGACATTTTATTTGTCGTTGGAGTTAGTCTTAAGTGTAGGAATCAACTTGATGTGGTGTGTTTTTGTGTGCGTATCTATGTACATTTTGCGAACAATGTTTTTATTTAATTTTATAGTTGTTTGTGTGTGTTATGGTGTGCGTGCATGTATGATGTACTACTCTGGTTTTGTCAAAAAAATTGAATTGTATATAAACTTTCCAGATTTACATACCCATTGCCACTTGGCATTAAACAATATTCATTTCCCGTTCCATCACATAATAGAACCCCAATCATATATCTTAGAACCAAGGGCCATGAAGTGTCCAAATGGTATTGTTGATACATCCTAATAAATTTATTTTCCATCCAATATTTTTTCTTTTAGAATTATGGCCCTACCTGGTCGTGAAGTGTCCATCTGATATGTCCATCCCTACTGCTCAGCACGGCGCTACTCGGCCAAATTGCCCCAGGTCAAGTAATTTATGGCCCTAAAAAATATTCATGAATATCCAGATTTGCACAAAATGACATCAGCCATTTCTGGCCCTAAGAGAGTATGAGTATATATTCTTCTGGAGCAGATGGACTTTAGGCGCTGGCCTATTAAATCAACAATTAGTATATCAATTCTACTGAAATATCAGATCATTATAGGGAGCTAACAGTAGGCACTACGTGATTTATCTTAAATTATAAGATTATTTTTGCTGTCATGTTACTCTGCCTTTGTCACCCCTAAAGATTTAATTTTAAAATATATATTAATTTGATAGTTTTGAAGTAGAACTTGAGCTCTGAATGTATACTTACTTGGTATTTGATTTTTCATCTCGGTATATCTGAAATTTATGGGTGGTTTAGCAGTGCTACCCTAGGCTTAATCTTGGTGAGAAATCCAATACAATTTACAGAATGAAAGTTAATAAGACGGTAATATGACTTGGAAATACAGCTACACTGTCATACCTGAGCATTACTGCTCTTTCTCTAACTGTTCTAGTAGAGCAGCGATCCTTAGCAAATTCAGTATAGCAACTTAAAAAGTTATATGTTGATCTTCTCACCTTCTTTGCCGTTGTACCATACACAAAATAATTCTAATTTCAACATTTTCCAAAAGATATTTGCAGCCTGTTGGCTGAAGAAGAGAACAGGATCATGTTTGACTCGCCTTGATGAATTGAGGATCTGTACGTAATACCATTATTTCTAGATTATGGATTGGACCTCAATGCTATGATCGAAAAATAATCAGATCCCAATTAATGGATACCGTGATAGCGTCGCATGTTGCCAAATCTAATGCGGTGCTGCTATATTTGCCGTCGTAGTCCGGCTTGCCATCATCTAGCTTTCTTCATGTCCGGATGCGTCGTGACTTCTGATGTTGCATAAGTTACATGCAAAATTAATGAACAACTTATAGTAAGAATACCCGATGCAAACAACTTATGGAGCAAATCGTAGGATAGTGAGAAGTGCATATTAACTAAGAGTGTACACAGGTGTAGGCATGTCTTGTTCCTAGCAGAGGCCAAGGAATGAAGAAACATCCTCGCATGCTTTTGTTTGATGGACCTTATTTTCTATTTCTGATAAATATCAAAAGCTATATTTTTGGAAAATGATGTTCTAAACTAATCACAGGCGAACTACTATATCTAATCAAGCATGCACTAAAAATAAAGTTATTCAAAATTTCAGAAGCAACGAACCTTGATAAAGCAAACATGGATAACTGAAATTCAATCACTAGTCTCTCTTAGTGATGTAAAGTGATTATTCCATCAATTCTATGGAGGACGAAACAGTGTAAACAAATCATGTCGATCTATCTATGCACCTCTGCTGGATCTGCAGAAATATGAAGGGGTAAGCTGGCTGTGCCCACATACATTGATATTATATGGAGGAAAATCGATTAAATCCATCCCATATATATAGGACATGTGGTTTGGATATGAACATTTGACTTGTAGTCATTCTGCAAGAAAAAGATATCCAAATAGAGAAGACAGAAAAGTTCAGCTACCAAAGTTCTTTCAAAAAGTATACGACCAAAACAAATATGTTTCTTTATGTTAGAGGATATATATGAGATGTATTGCTTCTAGCAGTACCTTAAATCACTGCATGCATCAGCGATTGCTACCTTCTGCATCCTTCACCACATCATAATCGCGCACCATCGAGATTTAATTGGATGCTTTCAACATTTAAATGCAGGTAGTTTATAGAAAATATATCTAGCTCCCACGACAATTATAATAAATGCAAAACTGAAACACGGACTGTGCATCAACATCCTCTGTGTTTTTCCAAGAGGATGCCAAACTATCTTCAAAACCATCAGCTTAACTGAAATTATGGAAAGTGTGTGGAGGAAAGATGTTATATATAGTAGCCTCTTATGTCAACAATTTTTATGAAATCCAGATGCCTAGAAACGGAGTTACTACTGTGGCGCCTACATCACTTTTGTTTCTCAATAATGTAACTTTCCAGTGCATTGCATATTTTTGAATTTCATATCAGCGCCACGTCTCTCAATTGTTCCCGCTTCGTAGGCGTCATTGAAGTGCAAAGCAAATCCAGTTTAAAGGGTCAAAGCAGCCTCAGTGTCGTAGCGGTGGCGCTGGATAGTATGTGCCAGCATGGCCGCGTTGCATGATGTGAAGTTAAGTAGTGACATGATGTATAGACGTTTATTTTAATGGTCAGAAACGTAGAAGAAAATACTTGTGAAAGATGATGTCGGTCGGACTGGACGGCAATGCATATGTAGCCGTGGCCTGTCTCTCTCGACATGAGATGCTTGTGTTCTTGTGCATCCAATCTTTTTATATAAGCTGCATGCTCTTTTTTCAGATATTTTTTTGGGTGCTTGATGCCCGCAATGTCGCTGAAATCCGAGGAGGACACCCACAATTACGTGGAGCCTCAACAACTCCTAGTATAACATGCCAATGATCAGTTAAGGTTAGCAAGAAGAAAGAGTGAATTCCGAGCTGCTAAACCACCTATAAATTCCATGCATAAGTAGTTTGAAGTACCTTAGAAGCCTAAGAACAACATGAACACATCAAGGTGATTGGTTCTGAACGTGAAAATCAAACTTCTTTGCGGAGAACAGTAAAACGAAGCATAACAATGCAACAACACACCAGGGGATCGGTCTTGGAGGCACATATATAATAGAATTCCTGTCCTTCTTTGCAACCATCTATTAGTTCACACTCTTGTCTTCATTATGAAAGAGCTTCGATTTAAAGAACCTGAACAACAGTAAAGCATAATAGTATATGCGCGAAATTCAGCAGTTAATCCACGCAAGTTAAGAGAATTTGAGATCATACACCCGCACCTGATGCAAAGCCTGAATTTGCGAAAAAACTGACTTGCAACAACCTACAGAAATTAGTGCATGTATTGAATGACATGACAGAATTAAAACATAACTTAACTAATGACATGATGGATGGACGTCGTTGTGTAGTTTTACCTGGAAAAGATGATGCTGTGGTCGGACTCGATTGCAATGCGTATGTATCCATGACCTCACTCTTGCCATGAGTTGCTTATGTTCTTGTGAATTCATTTGTTTGTAGCAGGTGCATGCTCTTTCTGCAACTACTCCTTTTAAGTGATGGATGCCCGTAGGCAAAATCCATCTAGTCAATAATCACGTGGAACCTGATCAAGTCCTAGTATAACATACCAATGATCAATCAAAGATAGCGATAAGAAAGAGTAAATTTTGCGCTGCTCGTAATACCATAGATGAATTCTGTTGATCAATCTTAAATGATCAATTTGAAAGAGTAAAGTTTGCGCTGCTCGTAGATCAAATCTGATGATTCTACCTGCTAATTTCTTGCATAAGTAGTTTCGTCTATATTAGAGGCATCCATATAGGCGATTGGTTCTGACCGTGAAAATCGAAATTCTTCGGGGACACTTAACCCTCCAGCGTCAGCGACATTGCCGGCATGCATGCATCTCTAGCCCCTGCAACATCGCCGGTGATGGCCGGCGGCGTCGTAGTTTAGAATCACCGTGAGATATATTGGTCAGCTAACCCTTGATACCTCCAGAGCTGTGAGCAGCCATCCGGCAGCTCAGCGCCACGGCCAGGAGCAGCACGGCCAGGCTAAATATGTGGAGATCGAGATAGACGCGGGCACATGGACTTGGCACTGCCGCCGGCGCCGACAACGTCGTGCATCCCACGCGATCGTAATGGTCCTTTTTGCCAATTGATTAGTGGAACGGCCGGAGAAATCGCCTTGTCTCGCGGAATATCACGATCGCCACCAGCTGCACTGACCTTTCCCCTCCAGGATGATAAGAATCATAGCCATACAGGGAGATGGCAGACATGTACCATGCATGATCTAGAATCAACAATGGCGAAACGTCCGAGGAGAACTTGCATGAGGAGAGATGGCTTTCCGTTTAAGTCGTCGCCGGCGGAGTGAAGCCGTGGCTGCTCCGTGCCGGGCATGTGCACGGTTCATTGTTAACGTCTGGCCGTTGTTGCCGGCCGGCCGCATCGACGTTTCCGTCGAGGGTGATACGAACGATGGCTGACATGCATGTACCATGATGAAGAATCAACAATGGGGAGACGTCCGAAGAGAACTTGAGAGACGACCTTGTAGAAGACTGAATCAAAGAAGAGGCCTTTTGTGGTACGGATTCTAAGTATTGGATACAGATTAGGTACAAACTATTTTTTCTCCTGCACGCTAGCGTATATGCTGATCGAATTTTTCTTTCACGTAGACTCTAGCTAGGATACCGATTGATCTTCACCGTTTGGCATATCTTAATTTTTCTTTCACCTGGACTCTAGCCAGCATACCGATTGATCTCCACCGTGAGAATATCTTAACTTAACGGTGGTAAATTTGGACCGTTAATTGTTTGTTGTTTTAATTATATAATAGATTATTACTTATTAACAAGCTTATGAATTATGCAACTATATGTATCTTTTAAAATCAACTCCAACATCCCTTTTCCCAATCTAATAATAGCATCCAACATAATTCAACCCAAATTTCCAGTAGCTCTCTCATATATAAATGATAGTGTGGTGATCTCACAAAATAAAAATCAAACCAAAACAAACAAAAAGACGATCCAAGTTTATGCGATAAAGTGTTTCGATCGAAAAAAAGAAGTTAGACGTGTGCAAACCGAGAGTGTGTAGGTCTAGTGGGGTTGTCTTCACATCCCCAAGCTTATGGTCTTCACCATCATTGAATAGCTCTTGGTGCATCTCCTCTAATCCCTGTGAAAAAACTTCAAAACACCGTTTCTCCCATTTCTTTTTCTGTGGGGTGCATTAGTAGTGATAAACAAATAGATTTCTTGCTGCATATAATCCTTGAACAAAAATTTATATGGATATCCAGAAAGTGTATAATGTTATATGCCTACTCATAAACTCAATTGGATCAAAAAGGTTCAAGTTAAAAGTTCAAAGCATGCATCAAACAAAATGGGACAGAATCTGTCCAAAAAACAACAGCAGCAAAACGTATTTTTCTACCCTACTTAACTTTGTCAAAACATTCCGAAAAAATTCATGCATACAGAGGATGACAAGTTGCAACTACAGTTCAAATATGAGCTCGTTCGGAGTTATAGAATAAGAATTAAAAATCATACCGTGCACAGATTCGTGTAGGAATAACATCTCCGAACGCTATAAGCAACTTCTTCAAACCAAAATGAGTAAAACTTGGCACTTCATTAAAAATTACAGAAACTAAACTAAACATAAAGTCTCTTGTTACAGCAAGAGGACACAAAGAAAATCACAAATAAAAACAACCGGGTTGCCTCATGTTCAAGCATTGGCAAGTTTAATTTAACATTACCTACTGTATACTAACCAATTTATAACGTTTATTGATCAAATAAAAATTATAAACATTGAGTATAAGCACAATTCTAAATAAGCATAACAATCTGCCAAAACTGAACAGTCTGTAAAGATGACACTTAACGAGATAGCTACGTAGCTCAAATGAAAAAACTCAAAACTAATGAAAGACAGATAATAATCTCAGGTTCATGCACATAAATTTTCAGGTCAAAATACTATTCTGAGATTTATCAAGATTTTATTTATAGAGAAGCACAGAAATCTGTCTAAACTAAACAGTCAGTAAAGATCGAATTTTTCGGGACATCTACGTAACTCAAAGCAGAAAAGTCAAAACTAATGAAAGAAAGATCATAAGCATTACTTTGCACTCAAGAAATTTCAGATCAAGATCACGTTCTGGTGATTTTAAATGTTTTATACGGTGGAGCACAGAAAATCTGTTTCCGGACAACAAAGCAAAACTATCAACTTTCAATTAACTAAAGACTATAATTAACATTTTATTTTTATGTACAGAGGTATATGCATAATATTTACATGTTTTTGATGAAAAGCTTCCATGGAAAGATTTGTTTTGGTTTCATAGGCATGAACACAAGTGTTCAAGGTCGACCCCCACTTAACCATTACCCATCTTTCCAATCACTTTTCTTTTTGAAAACGTTTTTAGATAACAAGTACAACTAATTTTTTTATAATTCGCATTCCCTATCCATACTAAGATAGAAAACAACTTAAAACTGAAAATAAGAATTACTTAGAGGTAAAGCAAACACGTGCACACAAGAATATTCACCTACGCTATGTCTCCCCGGCAACGGCGCCAGAAAGGGTCTTGATAACCCACAAGTATAGGGGATCGCGTGTAGCCTTTTCGATAAGTAAGAGTGTCGAACCCAACGAGGAGCTAAAGGTAGGATAAGTAATCTCTCAACTTCTATCAACCACTGATACAACTATACGCACACTAAACGTTTACTTTATCTAGCAAATAATACTAGAGTAATAGTACGGTGTATGAGAGATAGCTTTGCGACATAATAAATACAATAAAGTAAATGTTAGTGATGCAGCAATAAAATACACTAAGTAACCATAAACTAATAGTACCATGAGTGTGGAAAAGTGGTGATAATTGTGATGTCCTTGTCCAAGATTAATTAGTGAAGATATCGGGTTCATTGTCTTCGATGCAGTTTTCTATGTGGGAGAGGCTAAATATATATGCATTCCACTATTTGGGATTACAAGTACTATATGATTGTATTGTTAGCAAACATCCGTAAATACTAACAATGCATTAAGGTTTCCCAACCATAGCCTTAAGTTCATGGTCCTCTTACTCCCATACGTGCAACTAACCGGTTCGAATCCTTAGGTTTCTGTCACTCCGGCAGGACTACCCCCTTCCTTTACACATACTACTAACCCTAGGGTGTTGATCCATGCGTGCACAAATATAATGGACACCAAAGGACAGTACCATATCAACATACAACTCTAATGAACCAAAGACATTCAACCATTCAATCTAAGAACAAATAAACTACGCAAACATGACATAGATCATAGGATAATAACTTATAGCATCAAACACCATGTTTACATAGAGCGGTACGGAGGTTTGTGGGAGGATGAACCACTGTATACAAGGAGGAGTTGGTGATGGAGATGGCGGTGAAGATGGCGGAGAGGCAGCGCCGTGGCGCAAGGCGGCGGCGGCGGTGGCGCAGGGACTCCTCCTGCGCATCGCCGGCATGGAGGGGGAGCGCCGCCCCTTAGACTCCTTCCTTCATGGCTTCTTGGGAGCCCTCCCCCATGGAGATGGGATCCATGGGGGAGGCAAAAATGAGGCTTTGGTGGCTGGAAATTCGTCGGTATCAGGGTTCCCACGAGATAGGTTTCCTTCATTTATATAGACTCTCGGATTTCCGTCATCGCATCTAGGGTTTCGGTAAATCAGGCTTATCTCGGCCGTCCGGACTCGGATTGGGCCGAATGTTATGTCCAGATCCATTAGAAGAAAATTCCCTGCAACTGTCGCGACTAGACTTTTTCCGTTTGACGTCGTCTTCTGTCCGGTACGGGACAATCTTCAAAAAGAGTTTTCAGACAGATTTCAGGAAAGTCCCAATTCGACTCCAACAAGGTTTTCTCTTATATTCTTGATAATTCCTACACATCGAAGTGTAAAACAAGAACTTTGTGCACATTTGCAACTATTAATAGGTTAGTCTAAATAAATCATAAACTTGATATAAAAACAAGTGCAAAAGGCATAATATTAACGTGAAACAATCAAAAATTATAGATACGTTTTGGACGTATCAGTGCGCGCCACGGAGTCCAAGGCTTGGAGGACACGAAGGACCTGGAAGGACCTAGAGTAGGACTCCGAGTTCGGGCTGGACCCGGGCTTACCTTGTAAAGGACCAGGAGACCCGGCCGCCTATATAAGCCGGCTCCCTGGTCGTAGATAGATATGCTCAATTGCTATCTAGCAAATCCTTGTAAACCCTAGACTCGAAACCCGGCGGCGTATCGCTCCCTGGTTATCGAGTTAATTATCATCAATATAGCAAAGCAGGAAGTAGGTCTTTATCTCCAATGGAGAGGCTGAACCTGGGTAAATCTCGTGTCCCCGTAGAGCTAGACAATCTCCTATACGCCAGAGCCGCCATGTCCCCCAACTCAAGTTACCCTTGGTAACATCTGCCGTGACAATCCCACGACACGAAGCAAGCGGGGACACGGCGAGGTCGGTGCACGGGGTGCCGAAGGCGAGCGGAGTGACTGGGCATGAGGATGGCAAAAACTCGAGGAAGCGCACACATGCCATGAGCTGGAGACAAACCGCGGAGGAGCGAAGCCCGGAGGTGATACGCTCGAGCCAATGGCGGAGCGAGGCTGAGCAGGCGCGGCGATTGGGGAGCCGCCCGCTCCCATGCAGATCACGGACGCAAGCCACCCAGCGCGCCCAGGGCGTGGTGGGGAGCGGCCACGCTGGTCGAAGCAGAAGGGCTCAGAGATGCTACGACGACGCGAGGACGCAGGAGACGGGGTCCTCTTGCTGCGGCGCCCGCCCGACGCTGGGATGACGGAGCCATCCTTCATGCGCCGCACGAGCTTGGGGTCGATGCGCCTGTGGTCAGGCCTCGGCAGCTCCGCGTGCCGCCTGTCGCGGCGATCATCCCTGCGCCCACCGTCGCGCTGGTCACGGCGGTCGCCATCATGCCACCTCTCCTCGTGCGCCCGCGAGCGGCTGCGGAAGAAGTCAGCATCATCTTCATCGCGGCGGCGATCATTGTCATCATCTCGGCATCCATGTCCCGTGTCGAGCCTTGGAGCACGCGCGTGCCGATCACGCACCTCCCTCTCACCATCAACGACCCCTAGGCGCCAGTCGAAGCGCTCCCAGCGCGGGTGGCGTGGTGGGCGGCCGTCAGGTCCAGGAGAGAGATCCTCGTGGAAGTCGAGATGCACGATCACCCGGCTGGTCAGCCCCTTCTTCCCCTCTAGAGCCGCGGTGTCGCTGACCATGAACGCTGGGTTGGGGCCGTCGAGCATGGTGACCCACATGACCTTGGGCAGTCAGATGGATTGGCACACCAAGCCCACAAGCCCATGGCCGAGGCATCCTCCTTCTGCAGGGTTTCGACATCGAAGTAGTGCAAGATGGAGTTCTTGCCGATGATCCTCCCGACCACGTCCTCGTTCCAAGCCTGGAACGGCATGCCCTCCAAACAGATATGGACATGGTGGTTGAGCACCGCTGTGTCGGCGTGGGCTAGGCGAGACCATTTGCTCACCTGGAAGTCGAGGCCAGTGGAGATATGAAGCGGCCCTCGCTGACGACCTCGTCGCGGTGATGCCCGTACGTGAACGTGGCGAAGAAGTCCTCCGGGTAGAAGGGGACGACGCGGAAGTGGTTGGGGTCGAGGTTGGCCTTCTTGACGATGGCGGCATGGATGTCGCTAGCGTTGACGCGGGGGTGGGTGCCGCCCACCCGAATGACAGCCGCATGGTTGGTGAGGCCCTCCGCGGCCAGCTCGATGGCGGGGTTGGAGGCGACGACGAGGAAGCCCTCCGCCAGGCGCAGGGAGGCGTCCCCGAGCCTTGGCGCGGCAGCAGCAGTGGAGCGCGGCATGTCAGCAAGTCGCACCGGGCGGAACGGCGAAGGGGGGAGTGGCGGTGGAGGTGGAAGCTCGGTCTCCGGAGGGCTTGAAGTTTAAAGCGCAGGATTCGGCGGAGGAGGCAGCACGGACTGCTCGGAGTGCTTGATGCGAGCTTGCTCGAGATCCCGGCGGCGGCGACAGAAGCGCTCAATATGCCCCTGCTTGCGGCAGTAGCAGCATCGAATTGGGTCGCGGCAGAACTGCGCAAAGTGGCCCGGGGCAAAACAGCGGAAGCACTCGCGCTTCCAGTATCTGGCATGCTTCCCCTTCTTCTCCCTCGTGATGAAAGCAGGTAGGTGAGCCCTCTTGAGTTCAATCTTGAATGCTGCTGCCCCGCTTTGAATGCAGGCAGCTGGCGCCACCAATGTGGAGGGCGGACAAGCTGCCAATCTGCCTCAGGAGCTTCATTGCTCACAGCGCGCGTCGCGGACCGCGCAGGATGGGGCACCGCGTCGGACATCAGCCTTGAAGTCGAAGCCACCTGCCCCGGCTTTGGCACCCAATCAATGTGGATGGCAGCAGGGGGAGCCGCGCGAACCCAGGGGATGTCTTGAATGCCGCAGCAGGGGAGCTCCACATGCGAAGCTTCCGGTGTCATAGGTGTCTCCGGGACCACGGTCGAGGAGGAGCACGGTGGGCGCCGCACCGGCGACTCCAGATCGGAGATCTGAATCGGTCCAAATCGGAGGCCTAGGGCGGCCGCGGAGGAGGCAGGGGTCTCGAAACTGGAGGCAGGAGTAGGGGCGAGGACCCGGAGGACGAAGAGGAGCTGACCTGGGATGGGGGGCGGGGCCAGAGGTGCACGCGGCGGCCGGGGGCGCGTCGCAGGAGCTCGGGCATCCTATCGTACTGTTTCTCTTTTCCATGACTATTTTGATCCACGATTTACCTCATGAAGCTGGTGTTTGGCCTAAAGTTCCCAAAAGTATTTCTTTGGCGGTGCCCCGTGAAAAGGCGAGTGCATATGTCTCCACTCACGGACAGAGCCTATAAATCTGTTATACTGTCCAAGTCGAGGAGATTACATAGCATCTCCTGAGAGATCACGAGTTCCATGTGTTGTTCCCTAAAAGGCAGGGTTGATCCTCCTCGCCAGAGCCAAGATAGGAGAAGTGGAAATTAATACGAGCCGCATCACTGACTTGTAGTTTGCCAGCTGAAAAAAACTCAAACCGTGTGGAACTACAAGGCTCGTGGACTTGTGGTTCTAGGCAACAAATAGAAGGGATGCACGTTCCTATCGCTTTAACCTCGGCATGACATGTTTCTGCTGTCACCTGATAATTAACTAGTACTTTTCAGTTACTGTTGCCGCATGTATGTGGCTTGCATTTTTGTGGCTTGCATTTTTTTTTGTCACTCCCGATTTCATTAAGGCCTTGTTTGGTAGGCCGGGGTGGGCCGGTATTTCGACGGAAAATCCTCTAGTGGATGAAAAGTCCCGAAATTCCCCGCAGGCCTGTTTGGTAGGCCGGGTTGGGGTTGGGCCAGCCCGGTCAACCCGCCCCGACCCACGCCAACCCACGCGTGTATTACGCCTCTAGGGCTCTCGCGTGGAACGACCGGGGAGAAGCGACGGAAGGAGAGCGAGCGAGCGCGCGCCGCCTCCTCCCGTCGCCGGGCGCTGCCGCAGCCACTTCCCCGTCACCAGGCCTGGCTTTTTCCCCGGTACGTCTCCCTCCCCTTCTTTCCCCTCTCTAGAATTCCAAATCTTGGCTCCTAGCTCCGCAGACGCCGGCCGGCTCCGTTCCCGCTGGCGACCTTCTTTCTCTCTCACGCCACCTCCGATTGAAGTAGGCATGTAGCACGCTGGTACTCGGGGAGATGATTGTACCTGGTAGCTCATCATCATCGATCCGACCTCGATCCGGTACCACTGAAGCTCGCGCGCCACAAGTTCTGCTAGTGCTTGTAGGAGGAGAGTAGCTTGAAACTTGTTCCGGCTAGTGCTCTGAATGTTCTGCTAGTGCTAGTGCTTGTTGTGAATTTGGTAGTGTAGGCTGCAAGAACCATACGTTAGCTGAAAGTGTCTATCTTGAGATTCGTGGTTGATGCTTGTAAGAAGAAATATGTGGTGATCATTCATTCAGAATAGTTCTAGCAATCATGTCATCTCTTTACAGCCTGTGACCATAGGGTATGTCCCTGTTATTAGTTGCCAATTGGGCATCTATGTGCTTGTTCTTACATGGATAGCAGAATTATTGTAAGTGCGAGCCACAAGGAGATGGATGTTATGTCACAAATGTTGTTAAAGCATCTACGTTTTTGTGCAATCTGGTCTAATTGAGTGTCATGAATTCTTATTATAGGTACCCGCTGCTCCGGTTCTGGTTGGAGTGGACGAACCCCCGCCTTCGTGGGATCCAGTTTGCACTCCTATTTTCGGTATGCTTGCCTTCCTTCTCTGTACTACTAGTACTCTTATTATAGTTATTGTGTCTTGTTAGCTGTTGTAGTCTTATTGCCTCTTAATTTCTCTACTTAGTATTGCAATGAATGCACGGAGGCTCGATCGAGTTAGGAAGAGAAGAGAAGAAGATGATGATGAGATGATACTCATCATTTTGCCACTATTGCACCAACTTGGTAGTAGAGTACAAACTGAGAAGAAGCAACGACACAGCTGAAAGTGCTGCTCCATTTCGGAATAGGAAAGGCACCCTTAGCCATAACGTAATGATTGCATGTGACTTTGATCTCATGGTCACTTACATATCATCCAATAAGGAATCAAGTCAAAATTCTAGCAGCTGCTTGCGTCTTTCATAATATCATAAAAATGCACAATGGTGAAGAGGCTTGGCTTGACAACCAACCCAATAACATAGACCCAAATCTCTTTGTTGATCTTCCAACCGGTGATGAGCATAACCAGGAGAACAATGCTCAAGGGAACAACTTGAGGGATGAAATTGCAATGCAAATGTGGGCTGATTACCAACATCAAGAATAGCTAGTAATCTTTTCAATGTAATAGCTAGTAGTCTTTGTATTATAAAATTTCGAAATCTGTTGTACATCTATCACGTGTTGAACTTTTATGGCAAATTTATGTCATCTTTGTATGGTAAATTTATGTCGAATCTGTTGTACTTCTATCATGTGTTGAACATTATGGTAAATTTATGTCATCTTTCTATTGTAAATTTGTCTTCAACAGATATGTATCCCAGAAGGTCCCCTAGGTTTGATTCGATGAAAACAGTAGGAAAGACAGCTCCGTCACTTGCTCTGAGAAAGCCATCACCAAAAAAGAGAAAAGTTTCTCCAAAAGGTACTTTCATGCTGTCTCTACATGTCCTTCCCTCAAGTTCTATTTCATAACCACTTCCTAAGTTAACTCAAATTCTCCATCTTGTTTTGTGCTTGTATAGCTGATAAGTCAAGAGCCCAGTGGAATCCAGCGCTTGAGAAGAGTTTGGTGGATTTGTTGCTCGAGCACAATACCACTTACCATAGGGGTCAAAATGGTTGGGGGAGTGAAACATGGAACTTGATGGTCAGATTATTCCACTCTAGGAACCCACATGTAAAGTTCACAAAGTCTCAAGTTCAAGAGAAAGAAAAAGAATTGAAAAGAGAATACAAGCTGCTTTTGGAAGCTAGAAAGCAAAGTGGTGCAGGTTGGAACATGGATAGATGTATGATAGAAGCGGATGTGCATCTTTGGGACAACATGATCATTGTAAGTAGTTTTGTCACAAGTTATTGCATCTGGACATAATCATGTTGGTACTCATTATCTTGCATTTCTTATGTGTAGTCATGGCCAAAGATCAAAAAGTTCAGGACAAAGCCCTTTCCTCTCTTTGACCACCTTGGTGAACTTTATGATGGTACGATTTGCTCCAATTTGTTATTAAACTTTGACAATCTAGACAAGTCTGTTACCTGATATGTTACATAAATGCTTTCGACAGGACACATGGCCGAGGGCTCCTACAACTTCACATCAACTTCACAGGTCCAAAGTTTCTTATGTTCGTGTTCATCATATGTTCTCCTGACAATCAACCTCTGTTGTCTTTTTTAGAGGAGGCTGCGAAGGTTAAGGCTGCTTCCAAGGCATGGTACAAGGCGATGATGTTAACATCTAAATTATCTTTTTCCTGCTGGAATTGTTGCATGTTAATTTTGGAACGGTGATTTTCATGTGCTGCTGATGTAAAAATTGTTGTAATTGTGATTTGAACGTTTTGGTGCCACGCACAGGCTCCATTTGCTGCAATTGCCATGTTGTATGTTGTCACAAAAGGAGTTCAGCTAGTAATTGTGAATTGTCGAATGTTGATTCTGAAACCATGTTGGTCCAGTGCCGCTATAAAAAATTGCATCTTTTTAGAATCTTTGTTCATTTGCTTTAATAGCTGCTTGAAATGCTGATATTTATTTGTATACCAAACCCTGCCTACCAAATGGCAATTTTGAACAAGGGGGTTGTAGGGGATTAGGCTGGAAGAGGTTTTGAGAGGTTTTGAGGGGATTGGGTGAGTGGAGGGGTTTCACCCAATCCCTGTGGGGATTATCCCCACTAATCCCCTCAAAACCTCTAGCACCAAACAAGGCCTAAAGAGAGTCGCAGCCAAACACAACACCAAATAAAAAAATAGAATAACTAACAATTTTGGTCCCAACAAATGGAGAAACGGAAACATAGCAGCTACAGGGACAAGAAGAAACTAGACCTGTAGGATTACTCCCTTCCCCGGGTTCCGCTCAACGACACTTCTCTTTGTCATGCCATCTTCAAAACGTATGTTTCAATTGAAACCCATGTCGATCAACTCCTCCTTGCGCTAAACACTTCCATCGCCACACGCTTCAGGAGTTTAGCGAAGAAAATGAGTTTGTCCTTTGTGACTTACTCCACCACTAAATCCACTTGGCCCCACATGGCTCACTGTATCGAATGAATTACCCCATTATACTCTTCATTCTGGCATTTGAGATATAAAGGAAAAATATATGTGGGATCAGATGCTGTTAGTAATCACAAAATCATTGATTCACTTCACAACGCTCCCACAGAGGCCATTCACGCATTGTGGCTGCTTATCAAAGGGTAAAGAAGCCATTTATTGGCACAAAGCCTCAAAAACGAAGATTGAAACTTTTCTACATGAGTGTGCAGTTTGCCAAAGAGTCAAGAAAGAGCATTGGCACTATCCTACTCTCCTAGATCCACTGTTGTTACCTACTTCTGCTTGGACTGACATCTCCCTGATTTTTTATGGTCTTGCCATATCATTGGGAAAAGAAGTCATATTTTTGGTGGTGGAAAAGTTCACTAAATATTCTCATTTCATTTTTAACATGCTTTTCTTAAGCATCAACCAGATGAGTGTCTTACCTCTAAGAATTTTTACCTTCCAAAAGAACCTAAATGGGACCAGCCTGCAGATTTGCGTTACAGAGTAAAAATATTTGATAGAAAATTCCCCAAAATTTGTAAGTTTTCATACGGGTTTCCTGTTAGCTCTACTCCTGGAGATTTCCGCGAATATGACCAAGTGACATACTGAAAGGTAGAAGTATATCATGTCGCTCCCTACAGTTAGAAACATGAAATAACATTACTTTGAGGACATTGGATATTCAAATAATGAATGTCTTTTGTTCAAAATTTACAAGTTATGTATGTATTCCAATTTTTGAGAGACTTGTCTGGAAGTTTTGAGGGAAATCCTGGTTTTAATTAAAGTTCGCTTAACAAAACAAATGGACGAACTAAACTGTTGAAAGAAAGCCCAATGCAGACAAGTGATTAGCGTAAAGCCCAGTTAAAAGAAGCCCAAGTGCCCACGCGGCCACGTTTACGAAAACCCTAATTCCCCAGATCCAACAGATCCGACTCCTCCGCATCAGATCCAACGGGCAGGACACCCTGACCACCCGCTATAAATACCGCTTGCCCCCACGCAGGCCGATCTTTCTTCCTCCCAGCCACCGCCGCCGAAATCCCAAGCGAAGAACCCCAACCCCGGCTGCCGCCATGACGACGAGCTTGAAGAAGAACCGCAAGAAGCGCGGCCACGTCTCCGCCGGGCACGGACGTGTCGGCAAGCACCGCAAGCACCCCGGAGGTCGCGGTAACGCCGGTGGCATGCACCACCACCGCATCCTCTTCGACAAGTACCATCCTGGATACTTCGGCAAGGTCGGCATGCGCTACTTCCACAAGCTGAGCAACAGGTTTCACTGCCCACCGTCAACGTCGACCGCCTCTGGTCGATGGTGCCAGCCGACAAGCTCGCCGAGGCCGCCGCTTCCCCCGGCAAGGCCCCCGTCATCGACGTGTCGCAGTTCGGCTACTTCAAGATCCTCGGCAAGGGGATGCTGCCCCCTAACACGCCCATCGTCGTCAAGGCCAAGCTCATCTCCAAGATCGCCGAGAAGAAGATTAAGGCGGCTGGCGGCGCTGTCTTGCTCACCGCCTAGGTACGTACGGGCCGGCGGGCGCAGGGAGGTGGAGGAGAGAGAGAGGAAGGACTAGTTTCTTAAACCTTGTGTTGAACTTCGATTTAGCTCTACTTTTTGTTAACGACATTACTGTATGGTATGGCTACTTGGAACTGTGGTGTCTTATCAGATGTTCTATATCCAGTTATCATGCAGATTTATATCAAATATATGCGCCTTTTTTGTGTTAACTACAGAGTGATGTTCTCATCGTTGCATCTAATATTGCACCTTGGGTGCAGAGGAAACCAAACTTTTGTGTTCGTCCTTTCAGTTCTCTAGCTGGTTTAGGTTCAGTACTTCAGATTCTTATGCATCAGTGCTTAGCTAATTTCGAGCATGTTCTGTAGTTTTCGGTATTGCTAAATTGAATGTTGTGCAATGTGCGTGGAAAAAGTTATGAATGTCAATTTAGTCTAGTGTATATTGATGAGCCTTGGCATGAAAATTTCTGTCACTGGTATAGTATATGATGTTTCCTTTCAACAAAATTATGTGTCCGCTTAAATGTGTTTTCCTCTGTGATGGCTTGGTGCGATTATTTGTTTGTTCTAATATTTGTGTTGAAACTTCGATTTAGCTCTACTTTTTGTTTAGGGCAATACTGTTTTGTATGGCTACTTTGAACTGTGGTGCCTTATCAAATGTTCTGAATTCAGTTATCATACAGCTTTATATCAAATATATGTTCCTTTTTATGTTAACTGCATACTGTTCTCGTCGTTGCATCTGAAATCGTAATATCGTGCCTTGTGTGCATAAGAAACCAAAGTATGTCTTCCTCTTACTAATTCTTTTGGTTCAGTACTTTAGGTTTGAATGCATTGGGCTTCTGTTTGTAGGTTTTGGTATTGCTAAACGGAATGTTTTGCAATGTGAGTGGAAAATAGCTACGAATGTCCAATACTGTTTTGTATGGCTACTTTGAACTGTGGTGTCTTATCAGATGTTCTGAATTCAGTTATCATACAGATTTATATCAAATATATGTTCCTTTTTATGTTAACTACATACTGTTCTCGTCGTTGGATCTGAAATCGTAATATCGTGCCTTGTGTGCATAAGAAACCAAAGTATGTCTTCCTCTTACTAATTCTTTTGGTGGTTTAGGGTCAGTTTGAATGCATTGGGCTTCTGTTTGTATGTCTTCCTCTTACTAATTCTTTTGGTGGTTTAGGGTCAGTACTTTAGGTTTGAATGCATTGGGCTTCTGTTTGTAGGTTTTGGTATTGCTAAACGGAATGTTTTGCAATGTGAGTTGAAAATAGCTACGAATGTCCATTTTAGTTAAGTGTATTTTGATCAGCCTTGGCATGAAAATTTCTGAATAGTTTTTGTTACTAGTATAGTATGATGTTTCCTTGGATTCAACATAATTAGGTGTCAAGATTGTTGTTTCGTTGCTGCTTAGAAGTGGTTAACTCTGTGATGGCTTGTTGGGATTATTTGTTTTGTTCTATATTAGTTGGCTCTGAGATCACTTGATTTACCAGTTTAATCCATTTTATGTGACCTTTGTGAAGTTTTTCCTCTTCTGATTTGTGCTATGTGCGGGTATTGGCTGTGTGATGACCGACAACCTTTTAACTAGTTGGTGATCAGTAACGTGTGCTGGTGTTGTTTGGAATGTCAAAGCATGATTTGTGGCCAACCTTTTGTGATAACCTCGTTAACCTGTTGTATCTGGCAATAAATCAAATGCTGGGATATTTCTATTCCTATCTGTAATGTGAAGGTTGCCTCAGTTATCTGAGGCAACCTTTACATAATTCCTGTACCCTTGTCTATATTTACTGACAAAATTCCTAGTCCTATGTTTATACAAAATGCAGCATCCATCTTCTAGCTAAGCTGTTGAATTAGCTTCTCCGGTAAACAATTGGTGTATATGTTCTTACATATATTCCCTTTTCAAAATTTGGGATAATTACGGGAACCAATCATGTTGAGGATGTTTTCTTGGATGTTTTGACCACGTTTTGGTGTGGATGTTGTGAATCGTTTTTTATATTCATCTGTGCTATAGTCTTTTCGTGAAGAAAAGCATGCGTGGTGTTTTGTACTCTCACCTCTTTTTTGAGCGGTGAGGCTGACAACATAGGTAGTATTTAAAACAAACATTAAATTAGCACAAGTAGCTTAACCAGATTATTCGACATCCACGCGAGTAGACGGCGACGCAGGAACCATGTTTTCAGGCTGCGGAGCGGGATGTTACTAGCACGGTGCCAGAAGAGATGCGTGAGCTGGCCACTATGCATTTTGAAGCACTCTTGGGCGCGCGCGCCGGTTCAGCGTGAGCATACACTTGATCTGGCGGAGTTGCACCTCCCGACAGTGGATTTATCTGGACTGGAGGTGTCGTTCTCTGAAACGGAAATCTGGGAGGTTATAAGGGCATGTACAATATTAGGGAAGGCGAGGCCGGTTCAGCGTGAGCATACACTTGATCTGGCAGAGTTGCACCTCCCGACAGTGGATTTATCTGAAACGGAAATCTGGGAGGTTATAAGGGCATGTACAATGTTAGGGAAGGCGAGCCTTCTCTTATAAGGGCATGTACAATGTTAGGGAAGGCAAAATATATAAGTTATATAATGCATTATCTCTTATTATCATCCCTAACAATTAATAAGAATTAATTATATTTTAGTGAGAATTTGTGTTGCTAAGGGAAGACATATGGTACAATGGAGAAAATAACCTTCTCTTATTTCGCAAGAGATCATCTCTTAGCTAAGGGAAGACAGCCTCCCCTTTCTTCATTCTCTCTCTTTCAACTAGACAAATATCCTACATGACAACGCTAAGAGAAGGCTGACGTTACCCCATTGTACATGCCCTAAGATCGCTGCCGGCGGACAAGGCGCCGGGGCTCGATAGGTTTGCCACGAGGTTTTACCAGCTATGTTGGCCTCTAGTGAAGGATGCTGCCGGCGGACAAGGCGCCGGGGCTCGATAGGTTTGCCACGAGGTTTTACCAGCTATGTTGGCCTCTAGTGAAGGATGCGGTGATGAGGGCGATCCATTGGTTCGATTCCGCAGACAATCGTGGTTTCGCTAAAGTTAACGATGTGTTGATTATGCTACTGCCAAAGAAGGAGGGAGCTGTGGAAGTTGGGGATTTCCGCCCCATTAGCCTTGTCCATAGTTTTGGCAAGATCGTGTCTAAGGCAATGGCGGCCAGATTGGCGACCCCCTTACCCCAGCTGGTGGACTGCAATCAAAGCGCGTTTGTGAAGGGGAGGGCCATCTAGGATAATTTTTTTATGGTCAAGCAGTCAATCAAGAATTTACATAGGCGTCGCTCTCCGGCTCTCATGCTCAAATTGGATGTGGCGAAGGCCTTTGACTCTGTTGCCTGGCCGTTCCTGCTGGAAGTTTTGCGGCATCGAGGGTTTGGACCAAGATGGATTGCTCGTGTGGCAATGATGCTCTCAACTCAGTCAACCAAAGTTCTGGTCAATGGGCTGGCCGAGGAGAAGTTCTGGCACGCGCGTGGCCTGCGGCAAGGCGACCCCAGCTCACCGATGTTCTTCGTCTTGGCGGTTGACGTCCTCAATGCGGTTTGTTTGCATCAATGGCAGATTGTGGCGTCCGGCACCGCATGTCCTTATACGCCGACGATGTCGTGTTGTTCATCAAGCCGACGGTGTAGGAGGCAAGCGCGGCAATTCAACTGTTGAATCTATTTGGAGGTGCTTCGGGGCTAAGATGCAACCTGAATAAAAGTTCAGTCACAACGATCCGTTGCGATAGGGTGGATCTGCAGCCTGTCTTGGATGTCTTGGGGTGCCCTGTTCGTCAGTTCCCGATTCAGTACCTAGGGATGCCACTTTGGATCAGCAAGTTGTCCAAGACAGAGCTGCGACACGCCGTGGACAAACTCGCAGGGCATGTACCAACGTGGAAAGCTTCCTTGCTGCAGAGAAGTGGGACGTTAGTGCTAATTGACTCTACGCTCACGGCGACAGTCATTTATCACCTACTCTCGCTCGATCTTCCTCCTTGGTTCTTTACCTGCGTCGACAAGCTGTTAAGGGGGTTCTTCTGGTCTGCCTCGAACAGGAAACGGTCGAACACCTGACGCTGTAGTGCTCCTTTGCACGTGAGGTTTGGTACGCGATGCTTCTCCCATACCGTCTCCACAGATTCACACCCACAACCGAGTCGAGGTTGGATGAATGGCCTGTAGTGGCGGCCGCAGTACCGCGTCGGATGGCGAAAGAGGTGAATGGGCTCATCATTCTAACTGCTCGCTGTCTCTGGCTGGAGAGGAACAGCATGGTTTTCGACAAAATCACGAAGATGTCGTGGGAGGTTACCAGGCTAATCAAAGTGGAGTTTGAGCTTTGGAAGAAGGCCAAGCTGTGTGGAGTAATGTTGCGAGAGATCGAGTAGCTGTTTTTTGGGTGGTGTGGTGGGTAGGTAGGGACGTTCGTATGTGATCTTCCCTGCCGTTCTTGTAAATGTGTCAAACTCTCTTTCTTAATAAAAAAGACATGCAAGTCTCATGCGTGTTCTTGAAAAAAGACCTTAATAACACAATCTCGATGTAAGAGTAGTCATTGGCTCGTTGGTGACCCTGTGTAGTTGACAACTTGCTGAACCCTGAAGAACAACAAGCAAGCAGTAGAATACTCACGCGCATTTTATGACGATCTTGAAGCAGGAGTAATTGCCTACGTTGATATGATTTTGCAATACTGCTTCAAGACCAAACCATCTATCAGGCAGGCATCCATTGCATCGGCTCGATGCAGCCCTGTTCCCCGATGAAGGTCGTATGGGATGGGGTGACGTGCTCCGTGATCATCGCGGGGATTTCATTCTCACCTGAAGTGAGGGACAAACGGAGTTTCCTGATCCTGAGGCGGCCGAAGGTTTGTCCATCTGACAATTGCTGATGATACTTCGTGACCATGGCTTTGAGAATGTTCTCATTGTTTATGATTGTCTGACGATGATCCAGCGTATCTCCTTGTCGGCTCGGGAGGTCTCTGGTTGGATTTGTGGTAAAGATATCAAGGCTCTCGCGGGAGGGTTCAACTCCTGCTCTTTGAAGCATGTTTTAAGATCCTCGAATGTCATCGCACACCGTTTAGGTCGTTCTTCGGAACGCTCAGCTTGTAATATTTCTATTGGTGTTATCCCCGGTTTTATCCGGGCTGAACTTTGTAATGTGATCAATAAATGTGATGTTCTCTCTCTCAAAAAATGCAAACCTGCCTAACGATATGAACCTTGCACTAAAACATGTCTAGATACATGTGTGTGTGAAATAGCTAGAAAGTCTTATATTTTGATACGGAGGGAGTAACATGTTTTGTGTTTCTAATTTTTCACTTTGATCCTTTAAAATCAGATCACGTCGCGCTGCACGTAGGCTCTCGCTCTTGTGATCAATAAATGTGATGTTCTTTCTCAAAAAAATGGAAATCACCACAAGTTAGCTAAACAATTATGCAAACTATGAACCTTGCACTAAAACATGTATAGATACATGTGTGTGAAATAGCTAGAAAGTCTTATATTTTGAAGTAACATGTTTTGTGTTTCTAATTTTTCACTTTGATCCTTTAAAATCAGATCACGTCGCGCTGCACGTAGGCTCTCGCTCTTGAAGAAAAAGAAAAAAATATCGACGCCTGAGAGATTCGAACTCTCGCGGGGAAACCCCATGTACTTAGCAGGCACACGCCTTAACCACTCGGCCAAAGCGTCGGTTGTTGATGCTTCTTCTACAGAGGTTTCTTTATAGGCTATTTACTAAAATATGAAGTAGGACTCTTTCCACCCAGGACTTGACGCCTCAGTTCCTCACTCTCGAAACCCCACCATCCAGCCCCCAGCGAACCATGGACGGCGGTGGCGGACGGCCATCTCTTCCGTCGGCAGCGGCGGCGGGCGCCTCCGCCGCGGACGAACCTCGCGACGCGCGGGTGATTCGGGAGCTCCTCCGGTCGATGGGGCTCGGCGAGGGCGAGTACGAGCCGCGCGTCGTGCACCAGTTCCTGGACCTGGCCTACCGCTACGTCGGCGACGTGCTTGGTGATGCCCAGGTCTACGCCGACCACGCGGGTAAGGTCCAGCTCGACGCCGACGACGTTCGCCTCGCCATCCAGGCCAAGGTCAATTTCTCCTTCTCCCAGCCGCCGCCCCGCGAGGTACCTCCCAAATCCACCTTCAACCCTAGCATATTTTCGTTAAATTCGGAAAATTACTAGGTTTCGTAGCTTCATACTGGATTTTAGGCTAAAATCTTAGCTTTCGTCATGGATTGGTGTCCGTAGTCTATAGTCCAACAACCCTAGTTCTCCTGTTTTATAACCTGGATTGTGCTCATGCTTGTGTTAGTGCTATGCATTTTGGTACCAGTAATGAAATTCCTTTTTGTGGAATCTCACTGCGATGCTGGAATTAGGGATGCGAAAGTGGTATCAGTGTAAATAACTAAATATACGCTAATTTGTACTATCCCACTTCGCATCCTTGGCTGGAATAGGTCGTCTCATCTATGAGAACATCATGTATGCTGCCGATCTGTCGCGGTGCCACCATAGCCACAAATCGCCGATTCAGTTAACTGTACTAGCTTTATTCTCATTCTTCATGCTGAATGATTGGTGGTGCAGCTGGATGCCTTCATCCTTGTCGACAGGCCGCTCTTCCATCGTCCTCAATGGCGTCCCTGGTGACTATATCAGATGCAGAAACAATCTACACCAAGGAGTCTCACTCCCTCTTTATTATAGTGGCTTTATGTCCCATCCAGTAGGCTGGAAGACTAGGCAACATCGCCCACCTTCTTGTTGGTGACACTCACCCCCAGGTGCTTCAGTACGACGATGACCTCTCATGACTCATCCCTAGTAGAGGAGATATTCATTCTGTCCAGCACCTTAAATCTCTCCTCAACGCCTTTGCTGACGCAACTGCCCTTGCCATAAATTTCCATATATCTGATTTCATCCCCATGCATAAACCTGCATAGATCCTAGGTTGTAGCATCTCTGGTTTTGCTCAGGTTTTCCCTTGGCCTTTGCCCCCTCTTTTCAAAATTTGACAAATATCTTTCTGCTTGGCGTATCATCCTTCTCTCCTCTGGTAGAGTATAATTGTATGGAGAAATTACCAATGGCTTTAGATAGCCAGTATTGCATGCCAGCTTTAACTAAACCCCTTCGTTTGATGAATAACCTAGAAAACTCTTCAGATAATACATCTTCCGATTCTGAATGGGTTTTTAATATTCCCAAAGGTCTACTTGTTTGTGCAGTCACGAGATATCGGTAACTTAGAGTGATCTCCGTAGAGAGCGCTCTTGACAAGTTCACCTTCATTTCCCTGAGTATGTCACTTAGAGACACATTAGAGTTATGGAACATCGAAAGCTTTCACCACCAATGAGTTGTGGGCCCCTTCTGGGAATATTAAGCCAGCAGAAGAACGGTAGGTGTGGCTAGCAGCACATGGAACACGAAGCCTCCAAGAGCGGGAGAGGAATTGCAAAAGATGAGTTAGCCCTTGTCTTGTTAGGAAAGTTCAGTTGAGCCATGCCTTGTTTGGAAAGTTGAGTCCATGCTTGTTCGGAAAGCTGAATACATATCTTTTATGGTTGGAAGTCTTAAGGATCTCGCACATCTAGTTCTATTAATCCGTAGCGTTTGTCCTTGAGAATCACACAATAAATAATCATTTCCTTCTGAAGTTCTTGTCTCAGCCTTCTAATTCCCTATTCTTTCCAACATTCCATTTCTTCTCTGCCGACCAGTGTCGGAGCCAGCAAGTTCATGGAGCCTGTGGCAATCTCGGCTAGTGGCTGCCCTAGGAAACATAATCTCCAAACCCTCCTCAGGCAGCTGCCTGAAGTCACCGGGAGGTGGATCCACCATTGCTGCTGGTCATTCCTCTCTATTTCGGTCCACGTCCTAGGCCTGCTTGTCAAATCTATCTGCTGCCCTCATAAATTTGGCGTCAGACCGGCGATCGGCCGATCACATACATGTATTTCGAAGGAGAGAAGGCGACTTAATATTTGAGGTCTGTTATTGTTCCAAGTAACCATCTGAAGGAGAGCCTTGCTGAGGTTCACAAGGAGTTGGTAACAGTACACCCATACTTGGCCAGCATCAGCAGGGGTGTCAAGAGCCGACAAACAGCCGAGGGTCTTCTGAAGTCAGCAGATATGCCCTGGCTGCTGCAAGGCTTGAAAGGAGAATCACCAGAACTTTTTTTAGAGAAGAGGAATGCCCCTGCCTCAATATTGGGTGATGCACACAACCATAGGAGGACCACCAGACCAGAGCTGACGACAGCAAAAACAACCGTGTCAATTTTTCCTTCTGCACTGTGGCACTGTCAGCATCACCATTCTCGATGCGATACTGAATACCGAGCAGCAAGTGCAGCTATTTTTATCAGGCCTCACGGGCGTGTTATGTACCAATATCAACCTGCATGATACTGTTGATCTTCATGTGACCATCGGGTCAGTTCACACGTTGGAGCAGTGAGCCCTTATTGCTGCTTCGGCCGGCCAAGTCAACGACAGATGCATGAGCTGAGTTCTGTAGCATTCAGCTAGTAACTTAGCAGGGGACGAGACAGGGGCTGTTACACAGCGTCACAATTGGGTTTTAACCATGGTTTTTAAGGCGTCCCTAAGGCGACCCCCCCCCCCCCCCCCCCCCCTCCGCCTTAGAAAAATGACCGCCTTAGGCGCCCCCATCCTCCTTATGACGCCTTACAAACCATGGTTTTAGCACAGGTGGAGGTATCAGGTATCTCATTGAGGCCTTGTTTACCAGTGGTGTATTTTGATCCCAAGGGGATTTGGTGAAATCCTTACTTTCACCTAATCCCCACAAATACTCTTTCACTCAAATACACTAGTATAGTAGCATGGTTTAGTGTATTTAATCACACAAAAATGAGGCGGTTCGTGGGGGATATCTTTGGATTATCCCAACCAAAACCGGCGTAGTAACTATTGAGGATTTTCCGGGACCTGGGATAATCCCCTCCAGCCAACTAGAATACACAATACACTAGAAGTAAACAAGGCCTGAAGGTACACGGATTTATTCTATGATTGTGATGACAACTTCACCTGGGGCAGAGATGCCAATTATTCTTCTACCTTCAATTAGTGAATGACAAGGAGAAGGGGCCACTATAAACTCACTCGAGGACAGGTTGTTCGTATGAAGCTTTATGGTGGAATAATTATTGTGGACTCCAGATGGGAAAATAAGCACAACAGAGGATGTGTGGGTGCATCCTGGAAAAAAAAATCTTGATGCAAAAAATGATGTCTGCTGTCAAGATTTCAGTTAACTGCTGGTTCTTGGCTGAGAGTTTTTTCTTTGGGAAAATTTAAATTTCAAATAAGAGTGGATAGATTAAATAAATGCGTCCCACAATAAGAACACATCAAAGCTTCAGCCATGGTGGTTTGAAGCCACCATGCGCACAATGTTGTTTTGCTCATACTTGTAGGTTGTAGCCATCTGAGGGACCAACATATCAGTCAGTGTTATACTGAAATTGTAAGCAACATATAGGAGGGGATGTGGTATTTGAACCCAGATCGTCTCAAGTAATACTCTAGCACCCTACCACTAGGACCAAGATGTGTTGTAGCTTGTAGCTGACACCAGACTCCTTTATCCTTGGGAAGTTGGATTATACTGAACTTTTTCCCAGTTTCTGGGTAACCAGGGAGTGCTGGGACTAGATCCCTGTATGCAGAAGGAATGAAGGATTGGCAAATTGAAGTTCGATTCAGTCCGTGTCTTGTAAGGAGTGTTCAGCTGAGTCCATTTCTTGTTAGGAAAGTTGATTGTTTATCTGCTGAAAGGTTTAAAATCTTAGGGATCATGCAACTAGTCCCATGTACACAAGGTTACCTTTGAGAATCAAGCAAGAAATTATACCCTCCTGTTAGTGTAGACTGTAGAGATACTGCTGGTACTGCAGCAGCCGTGTTATTGTCTGAAATTCAAATATAAACAAGAATACTCAGTTTTTTTACTAGTTGGCTTTAAATTCAAACTGTTGCAGAACATGACTACTGCAGGTTCTGTCTAACCGACTATAAACTTAGGATAATTGCTTAATAGAAATCCTAGCGTATTCCAACTCAGAGTGTCAGCACATAACAGTATCAGAGCAACGAATCATTATGAATAAAGCAAGAAAGAATTAAATCTTCCCCGTAACATTCCATATGATGGTTATCTGCCAATTCACTGATAAACTGGTGCCCCCACACCCATTTTCTGATTCATTGGTAACAAGCAGCACGTAGTAAAAAACAATTTTTTGAAATGCATGGCTAGACTTTAAAATGAACATGAAACAAACAGGGTATCATTGTTAATGTTTACGAGGCTGGCATCTGAAGATATACCTAAAATGTTGATGAATCATAGGAGTATTAAGTACTACAAAGATATCAGAGTTTCTAGCCTCGGGGGTCATGCACAAGTGTACTCACTGACATGTTAGCTGCTAAGTGCAACTAATGAAGGTTTTCCGTGGATAAAGGCTATGAAGTACGAATAGCTCTTGTTGTTATGCTTTTAAGTCAAGGGCTTGTTTAATGTTTTATCAGATCGCTGAAATTTCGGACATAATGTACTCCCTAGGCATAGGTGCATTCTGCTTTAGAATGACAAGTCGTTTTCTGATTTCAAAAGGTTCTGCTTGAGCTGGCACGTAGCCGGAACAAAATCCCGCTGCCCAAGTCTATTGCTCCACCTGGCTCGATTCCTCTGCCGCCTGAGCAGGACACTTTGTTGAGCCAAAACTACCAACTCCTGCCCCCATTGAAGCCACCAACTCAGGTCGAGGAAACAGAAGATGACAATGAGGGAGCCAACACAAACCCGGCCAATCCTAGTCCAAGCTATTCACAGGATCAGAGGCCAACGAGCAACATCAGCCTCTGCCGCATGCTCAGAGCCAGAGGGTTTCTTTCCAACTAAACGCTGTAGCTGCCGCAGCTGCAAAGCGCCCTCGAATGACAATTGATCAGTTGAACATGGGCTAACTGGACAAAGATTCCTTGGGATTGCTCTTTCTGGCTGCACCCTCATATTTCATCATCGAACTGCTGATGCTTCAGGAAAGGAGCAGCCCTGCAAGTAGTGTATGTTGTAGCCAGGGCTGTGCACCCGATGTTAACTTGATTTTGTCCATCATTGAGAACTTGTTTATTTAGTAGATTATGTCTATATGTCAAGAGGTTGAACCGTGCTGTTGTTGTTTCTGAATATACTAAATCACAGTGCTCCTAATTTCCTATCGTGTAACGTGGTGACAAACGGCTGTTGTCCACTTGTCCTACACAGCTCGTTCGCATTAGTAAGCATGCGTCCTATTTTGTTTGTGAATGGCTTCATTTCTCATGTTAATTGCGTGGTACAATATATTAGTAAGCTTGTTTGATTTGTTGGACTGAAAACCATAATGTTTTTTTTTCTATGGACTATTTTGCACGCAATTTAAATTTTGAAGGGTCAGTGTCCATAGAATAAAGTGATGAGATTTTTTGTTTGTTTTGTTTCTGCGACAACAAGGGCAAGAACGTAATCCATCTAGAAAGTTCATTTGCAATGCAACCAAACAACTTATTATGTTACATATTGACGTGTTTTCCATTTATGTATATTCGACATGCCATGCCATCCAGCTTCTATATATCTTATCCATGCGTTTCTTACAATCCTGCAATGAAAGAGGCCCTGTGTACTGGGAGACTGGGAGTTTAGTAAGAACTTCACACTAGGTTGGACTGAAGTGGCACATGGTTCAGACGGAAAAATAGGCGCACCAGACTGAGAAATGGAGGCCACCAATGAGAGGACCATGTCTCAGGAGGAATGTCGATGGAGCGACCATGTCTCAGGATGTGTTTGGAGCGCGCGGAGCTATGGTGCAGCAACTGAATTGAAGCTCTACAGCTGCTGATTCATCGCCACTGGAGGACATCGAAACGAGGACGTACTCACTCCGTTTCTAAATATGAAATGTTATGGTCATTTCCGATTTGGTTTATATACGGACTAAAATGGGTGAACATACACAATAAAACATGTCTAGATACATGTAAATCTGAAAAAAGTTAAAACATCTTATATTTTAGAAACGGAGGGAGTACTTGTGTTGCCAGTGAATCCGCCACTTGGGAGTAAAATGACTCGACTATCAACACACGAGCAGCAAGCAGCTCCTTTTGTAATCATCTGTGCAACGACAAAAGGGCTGCAGGTTTGAATGAAACGATGCGCGCCGCTTGATTGTTGCGAATTGTCTGAAAACACAAATGGTGCTATTACTGAAAAAGAAAATGCATGATCCTACTGTATGGTAATTTGCACATGTCATCCATGAACAATGAAGCAAAATGATGCTATCTCGCTCCTAAACAATTTGTGCATTTCGGGGACATGTTTAAACCCTTGCACAAATAGAGCAAATATAAAGAAGGAAATGTTACGCCCACCTTAATTAATTTGTACAAAAATTGACCATTGCAAATTACACCATCACTTCGATCGATCGCAGCTTACCACTGCCGGCCGGACCGTCGTCGTCCAGCTCCGGCGGCCAGGCGTTCTCCCACCAAAGAGGAATATGCATGCACGCTAGCATCACACAGCGTACGTGTTTTGAGGAGTCTACCGGCGGACCGGCCGGCGTACGTGAGGCAAGATGAGTTACACATAGACCAAGTCCGGCCATGGCCCGTGTCCGGCCGTCTCCTGATCGAGTAGCATGTTCTCCACCAATCCTGGGACGATGTACGGTCGTGATCACATCGACGATGTCATGCAAAGTGTCGTGGACCCACTTCCACGGGATCCATCGATCGGCTGCTACGCCGGCCGCCACAGCGAGCAGAAGGACACCGGCTGCCCCTTCCACCGCAGCGCCACAGCACCGCCGCCTCCTGTCGCCGCCGCCGCCGTAGACATCTCCCAACCGTTGTCGTACTTCCTCAGGAGCGACCTGGCGGACTCCACCGCCTCGCCACCGAACGGCGCTTCCTGGAACCCCGCCGCCGTCATGCGCTCACGCCAACCCTCCCTCCCATGATCCCCTGCCGCAGTCACCGCGACGGCTGTCCCCGCCTCGGCCTCCATGAGCCGCCTGTCCTCCCCGTCCCTCCCCTTGAACGCCGCGGACGTCGACTCCAGGAACCGCCACAACAGCTCCAGCCTCGCCGTGATCTCGCACGCCGCGCTGCTGCCGTTGTCCCCGCCCACGTCGAGCTCCGAGAGAACCACCAGAGCCGGTTTTAGGTCTTTCACCCTCCGTAGGATGTCCGTTCGCTCCTCGGCCGTGACATGGCCGAGCCGGAACTGGAGGCACACGACGAGCGCCTCGTCGGGAGCGCACAACCCATGTGCGGTGTCTAGCGAGGCCGCGCGGCTGATCTCCAGGTCCAGGCTAATGGACTTGGCGTACCGGAGGAGATGCGGCGAGAAGTCGTACCCTGGCGGCGATGCCGAGAAGGGTGTCACCTGCGGGGTGCAGGCTGCGGGGCCCACGACCGTGAGCCGGACGAATGGCGGTGCTCGTCCGGCGGGCACGCGGGTCAGAGACTCCAGCAAAGTCGGCCACTGCACGCCGTGCGAGACGCCGATGTCCACGAGGTGGAGCGGTCGGGGCGCGGCTCGCGTAGAGGCCGCCAGCTGCGAGATGGCGGCGTTCGCGAGCGCGTTGGGGAGCGCGAACCACGGGCTGACCTCGTGGAACTTGATGAGGGACGCGCGGAACAACCGTGGCTCCGCGCCGGCGAACGACGCCGTCGGGCACTCGCAGGCTGGAACCCGCACGCCGGCTGCGGCAGCTGGGCCCACCGCCGCAGGAAGGCGAAGCGAGAGTGCTCGTAGCCCATACGCGGCCAGACGGTGATTGGCGTCGCCGGAGAACGACGCGAGCTCGCCGAGAACGTAGAAGAGGTGCTGCACCCTTGACAGGTTGCGCGCCTCGACGGCGACGGCGCACGGGCTGAGCAGCTGCTCCGCCCACCTCGAGTCCTTGTCCGAACCTGCTCCACCGCCCTTGCTACCGCCCTTCTTGCCGCCGCCACCACCACCACCACCACCTGGCCTGTCCTGGTCGGCGCGGCGACGGTGGTTGCTGCTGCTGCTATGGCCGGACACCCTGTGCGCCGGAGACTTGCGCTTCTTGGACGACAACTCCGTCGACGGCGACGACACGGCCGGCGAGGCAATGCTTGGTGAGGCGTGGGCCAGGGGCGAACTTGTCGCCTGTGGCGCTGGAGGCGACAGCGTCTGCGCGACGACGCTCCCAATGTCATCTTGCTGCTGCGCCGGCAATGGATCGCACCACCACCCGTAGCTTCCGCCGAGATCGATGTCTGCGGCGAGCAAGGAGATGGAGTCCTCCAGCCAGTCCAAGCCATCGTCGCCCGTGGCGACGACGGCGAGCTTTTGGTCGTCCCGCTCATGGCAGCCCATGGACTTCATGCATGAAAGTTCGATCGCAAGAATTGATTTGCTCAGCCTGCAAACATGTACATGTGCATGAAAAGGCAAATGAGCTACTCCTAGCTAGCTGGGCCTGCACTACAGGAGTTACTTTGCTGTGTTCTTGAGACTGAATTGACTTGGTGTTAATTGCGTCTTTGCTTATGTGGCTCGGTTTTTGTAGCGAGTAGGTTTAGGGTTTGGTGGATGAATCGGAGATCGATCCAGTCCAGGAGCAGGACCAGGCATCAAAATCAGAATGGAGTATTTTAGCCTTCTGCCCTCCTAGAGTACTGACATATTCCCTGAAACTTTGGATGCATACGGCCCCCGTGCAAGGCATTAGGATATCTCGCGGGTTCAAATTTTCTGCTGTTAACTAAAAGAATGGAATATTTTTCTTAATCATTACAAGAATCATTTTCTTAGTATTTAGAGCAAATGCCAATGTTCTTTACTTTTTTTGGAAAGGTGGTTCTCTTGGCAATAATAGGCTAGGCCGGGTTTGGGGTTCACCGGTGTCATAGGGGCTTAGAGGGATGACCAAGTGAGGAAATTCAACGCACTTTAGGTTTGAAAGCTACTCCCCGGTTCCAAATTATAATATATTTTATCTTTTTTCTGAACCGCATGTATCTAGACATGTTTCAGTGTGTAGATTTACTCATTTCAGTCGGTACGTAGTCACAAGTGAAATATCCAAATATCTTATAATTCGGAACGGAGGGAGTATTAGTTTGTTGCAAAGTTTGGATATATTTCATTGTTTTGTGATGAAAGCTTGGATTTTTTTTTTTCAAAGTCAAGTTCTTATGCTGCTGAATTGCTTGGGAGAAGTCTTGCCCAAAGGATAAAAGAGCATATATATCACAACGTAAAATATAAAGAGGGCCATGTAAGATTTTTTTTACTAATCAACATTCTGAGGTTAATGATTTATTTTGGAAAACAGCAAGACAATCTTGGAATACAATCTTGCACAAGCTAGAGAAACCTCAAAGGCTGCAAGGAGCCACATGAGTCGCCTACCCCAACGGGGAAACCTAAAATGGATGAACAAACTATGACCGGTAACACATCCCTTGCAGCGCAGGTTTCCAAACTAGTTTATTGGAAGCTTGGAAATATTGATTCATCTAAAAATCAAAGTTCCTATGCTACTGACTTGTTTGGGATAAGCCTTTCTCAGATGACAAAATAGCATATCTCAACTTATAAAAATATAAATAGGGCCATGTGTCAAACTTCTATGAATATTTTGAAAATTCATTTTCATTAGATTAGTGATTTTTTGATATTCCGCTTCTTACATCAGTTGTAAGTCAAACTTTTAGCTCCCACACTACCTCTCTCATGTACACTTTTAGCTGCTCAATACAACTCGTTGTCGTCGTGGACTCAACTAGAGAGTGGGGGGGGGGGGGGGGGGGGCGTTCTAGGCGAGTAGTCACGATTATTGTTAGCAGAGGTGTGCACGGGCCTTGTGTGAAAGTCGTCGTACACTAGACAAAGTTAACAGGTGGAGGACGACCTATTCCTACTCCATGGGAGTTGACTTGATTAATTTAAAAGTCAAAGTTTATATGACATGAACGTTCCACTTGTTATACAAGTTTCAGCCAAAACTTTACTGCCTTACAATGTAGAGACTTTTAGCTGCTCAGTACAACTGCTCCAACTAAGCTGATTTGTTGACATTTGACCAGACATCGTTTTGAAATATTCAGACTAGCAGGCAACAGAATGCTGCAAGTAGTGTGTCTGTCACAAAATTTTGGTATAGAAATCAACAGTTTAGTTGGAAGGCGACAAGATTGATTGCTAGTTGTTAGCTGGTATGCTTATGTTACTTGTTCCTTGGATCCAGACTAAATCTCAAATGATTAATTGAGGTCCAAATGACACCATCACAAGTGCATTTGGCCTCCTGTGGGGACAGCCACCATCCTACAATATTGCTTCATTATACTGCTTGCACTGCTTCCTTCAGCAATTCCTCATTCTTTAGTTCCCGATGACAAGGCTGAGGCTCGATCCGGTCTATCAGGAGTCGACAAATGTTCGTCTGAAAAAGGGTGACATGATTCTTCCTTGTACTGTTTGTTAATTGGTGGTAAACTGGTTTCTAGCTAGGACCCCAAATGATTAGTGCTTGAAAAGTTACAAATTAAATCGCTTTCTTCTGAATTTGTTATTCCATTGAAAGTACATATGGAGAATACAAATTGCGATTATCTTAGTATTTATGCAAGTGCAAAACGAGCTTGAACATCTCAAATAACTACTGCGCAGCTGGAGAGATGACAGAGTGACTCTTTCAGTATTGTCAAAAGGTACGAGATTCCAGTAAGAAGCACAAATATCAGTGAGTACGGAGAGACAAAATTATAGTTTTCTTCCACTGATTATTTATACAAGGGTGAAACTATACAGAGGGTGATGGTATAATTGTTATTACAAACCAGAGACGGTAAAATTGTCATCAGAGATACACACAAGCAGTGTTTCAGTACTGTTTCGACGGCACTACGTCTTTAGTAGTATATTGTTGGATCCTAGTCATATCTTACTGCAGTCCATCAGTCCTGTGTTTTTAACACCAGATACTGTACGACAGACACTTAATTTGTTGTATTTTGATGTGCACAATGATGCCTAGTATTACTCAAAGCCAGCAGTTTTATCCGTAGGCATCAAGCCAATTAATTCCCTTGTAATCATGAACACAAATCTCTTCACTTGAATTAATTAACTTGGAGAGATACCATGTCCAAATATGTTACCATGTACAATCGCTTATTCATCCTTTTCTTTCGAAACGAGATAAGAGTCTCTGTAGCTTTCAGTGGCTTCACTTCTTTCAGTTCTGTTTATCAAAATAAAATTCAAGTAGTCCGTAGAAAAATGTGAGTCTGCCAAGGCTGCATGAATCTAGTTCAGATTCTGGAACCTGCATGTCATAGTTGTACATTTTTAAACTAGCTAATTGCAGTTAAGTAGCCTAGTGACAGTGATACCTTTGACAATTGAGCCTTGAAGATCATTCCAGTAACACTCTGAAGTACTCAATCTTTCATGCAGTCATTTGACCAGTCTTGTGGTGTTCACGCTATCTTATCCTAATTTACACTGTGCTTTGTATGAATCTGTCTTTACCATGTTATGTTCCTGTCATATCTTATCTTCAGGTCCTGATGAGTTTTCGCACTATCGAAAAAAGTGGGGGAAATAAGACGAATCAAGCCGTTTGAGTAGATGCATAAGGTGAATCAGTTGAAGGAGCAAGGACCTGTGACATGACATGGCTTTTTAGATCCAAAGTGGAGCGAACGAATTCACACGCTATTGGGATTCATGATAGCTCCGTGGTGAAACAAGTGGCACATCTGTCCAATATCTTAAGCATTCAGACAACATCAGAGAAATAAATTATGGGAATTTCACAAAGAGGGTACCATTCCATAAATAAGATAATTGAATCCATGTATAATTTCTAAAAATCCAGCACATCTCTGAAAACCATACAGAAGTATCTGATAATGTAATGGTCATGTTACGTGGGACCAATGCGTGGCTGGCACATCGGACATTAGATCAAGGTAAGCAACAAAGCATCAGGCATAAACTAGCGGAGATTCTCGCCGGTGACGTAGAGGCGCCGGTATATACCCCAATCAGATCCATTTGTGCGCGCATATTAAACAATGGGATATGCTGCCAGACGTCGATGCAGAAATTTATACTTCTTTTTTTGGAGGGGAAATTATGTTATAGTACTTCTTGGCGTACGCCGTTGATGCGGATACGCGCCTTGTTAATGCATCTGATCGACCACCCTGAAAGAGGTAATGAGCTGCTACTTTCCCAGCAAACGAACTTGTTCTGAAACACTCGGCATTTGTCGCAACCGGCGACATGTAGCGAGTTCAGGCCTCCTGGAATGAGGGCAGTACAGTTCAAATAGAGGGAGCTTTTGCACCGATGGATCTGGAACAAGCCTGTAATCAGCACATATTAATTGATTATCGCGTGGTGACAGACGATTTCCTGGAACAATTCAACAATGAATATCAAAGTACGGAGCACTCCTCACAATTCACATCATATTGCTTCTGTAACTGGATATGCAATATGCATTTCCTTGCGGATGGGAAGCATGAGTTCTCATTTGCTGGGGACTGGAAGGATGAGTTGACAACTTGACATGACAAGATTAACTGGGGTCAGTGACATGTGAAACTGATGGGAATTAATGTTAAACCCCATGGATCGGCGCTGATGACAGGAGGAAGAAGGTCAGACCTATCCTGGATGGGTCCATGGAAGCAAAGCTGTCGGTATAGTTCCCACCCAGAGCATCGCATGATTTTGTTAACATTTCAGCGCTTCTTGGTGACCAATTGGCAAGCAGGTACTCCTAATCAACGTAATAGTTTGCCGTTCGGCTACTAATCAATGCTGTTTGTTGTATGATCCTTTGTGTAAGCAGTAATATAACTTCTGGTATTGGTCAATAACAGAGTAGGGTGGGTAGCCACCGATGCATGCACGGGACTACCGCATCATCAACACATGTCATTTTCGGCCTGGCATCTCTGCCGGTCATTATCCTCACTTGTTAGTCTAATCATACTTGCAGTTGTGTGTAATGTGAGCCATTAACCATTGCCATCGACGCCAACTCGAAAATCAAATTGTTCAGCAAGCCCCCTATCTTTACTCAATTCATGTTTTGTTCCAAATTGTTTAGCTATGTGTAGTTTTTTTTTTGAACGGGTAGCTATGGGTAGTTAAACACAATAATTCACCATATGGTGTGATCTTTGAAGTGTATTAAAATCTTCACAAGGGGAAATGAAAACACTGTAGGCTAAATTATATACACCATGTGAAGTCGCTCGGTTGGGCGACTCAGGTGGCGAAAACCCTAGTGCCACCCCCACACCCGCCGCCCCCTCCTGACTATTCTCCCTCCTCCATAGTGCCGAAGCGTGCAACACATTAGGAGGGGCCAACATTGATCGGTTGATGAACGTATGCTATAATATCGGCTATCTTGACAGAGACTGACTTTAGCTACGGATGAAATACATAATTCGGGCTCGACCAATATAATATACATAAATTGAGCAAATCAACAATGGTCTTTTTGTGAACCCAGGGTGTGTACATCAGTACATGATGCATATATCATTTTATTTTTCTTTTTTTTTTAATTTTCAGCTGTGTACTTTTTTATGTCTAGACTGCTCTATTCATTATGTTGTTGCAAAGTCTGCGTGTAATTGATATCATTTGGTATTTAATATTACGTTTATCAAGAAAAATATTGCATATATAAAAGCACCATTCTAAGATGTAAGGTGGACCACACCAATTAGAGATACCACAAGGTGGAGACGAAGTAATGAACCTAGACACATTCTTTTTTTTTTTTTAGAAAGCTTGCGTGTATTCAATCACCAGAAGATCAAGAACAACAGGAACACACGCACGCTACAGATTGAAGCAGAACACAGAACTACACCCACACGAAAAGAAGGCTGCAAGAACACCAGCAACACCACAAACCAGAAGAAAGAGCACCTCCAAACATAGTTGACAGCTGCAAAATCCACCTGACGCAAGCACCAGGATCGTCGACGATGAACGAGCACAGCCAGGCCGCCCTCTCCTCCATCAGCTCCGGACACCACCAGCAGCCCAGCTGCGCCGGAGCCTCCGCCCATCTTCCTCCGAAGCCCCGCAGCAACCTCCATCGAGAGACGCAGCACCGAGCTCCACCTCGAACCCAACCTCCTACACACCAGCACCTCACAAGCCCGCAGCGCCGCCGGAGGAGACGACGCCACGACGAGGACAGGGCCGGAGGACGGGAACTCCAAAACGCACAGACGACGCCACCGTCTCGTCGGCCGCCGCGGAGAACAAGAGCCCACAAAATCCGCGGATCTTGGAGCACAAAAAGGCCCACCGAATCGATCAATCCGGAGGCCGCCAACGCCGGAAGCTTGCCGCCGCTGCCACACATGGCCTCGCCGGGGTGGGGAAGAAGCTCCAGCACCTTTATTCCACGCCGCCGCCGCCACCACCACCCAAGCCGCGACGCCGGGGAACCTACCCCTACTATCTACATGCCTCAGGCACGAATCGGAGGTCCCTCCACTCACCCACCGCCGCACGGACGGCCGGAGAGGGAGGGAACCGGCGATCCGGCCGTCGGCGGAGAGCAGGACCTTGGTTCGCTCCCTTTCGCCTTATCCGCTCCGCTCTGCATTGTTCACGGAGAGGGGATAAGGGAACGGGTATAATGAACCTAGACACATTCGCGAACCTAATAAAGAAATCATCGTTTCTTGTTCAGTGCTGTGATTAACTGTTTTTCTAGCTAAGTCATCGCTAGGAGTCCTATCCTAGGACCCAGGTACCAACAGATGCACTGGATAAGCGAACGGTATCAAGCATGTGTTTTAGCAACACTACAGCCTACCGATAGGCTTCCGACGTGTCGAAACTCGAACGTGGTCTGCACTTTCAAAGAAACACGTTGAATCCCTTTTACTATTTTGGAACCAATATTTGGTCAAGTCTATTCTTGGTGAGAGTGAGGTTTATGATCTTCACAGGGAGCAGGCCCGCAGGCAGGCCGTTGCTACAAGAGGCAACTAAGCGCTCACAAAGCCCACAGGCCGTCGGGTTTAGAACTAAAAGAAAGGATAAAGCTAGGTCAACAAATCATAGTTTAAAAAACCTACTCCCTCCGATCCGTTTAAACTGTCGCTAGAAAATAAATGAGATAATACAACTCGGTAGTATAGCTGGCAACAAGCTTTTCAGATCAGAGGGAAACAGGAAAGGAGTGGAGGGCAATGAGCGGGAGGGATGCGGCGCCCTACCTTGCCAGAGGAGGAGGACGAGGGCAACTGAGGTGTATTTACGTCGTTTCGCTACTAGGTCTTAGACCTGGAATGGAAAGGGGAAGATGTTGAGGTCCAATGATATGAATTGGGAACCGCCCTCCCCGGGAAAGAAGATGGACCTAATTATTCAGCCTGAATGCCAAAAATTGAGTGCCAAGACCAACCAAACAGTGGTATTCGGGATATCTGGGCATGGTGAATGTCATTGTCGAATTATAGGCCCAAATATCTACATCAAAATGGCGCCTTAGAAAATGTGTTTGCAAACAGTTAACATCCTGACAAGTCTGCAACCGTTTTGCCATTTATGCAAAATCATTGTTCCTTTTATTTTCTAAACTCCAATTAATTTAATTTCGATGATCAAATCCATGGGCAAAACGACACTGAACCTAACGGACAACATGTTAAATAAGGAAACCCCTTCCCGCGTTTGGAGGCTCCCTTAGGGACATTAAAGACCTGTTCAATGAAAATACCATCAAAGGAAAATCAATTGTGGTGAGTGGCCAGTCCTTGCCTGTCATTGTTAGTCAGAAGAAGTCAAGTGAGAAGATGGCTAAAACCCTCTACAGGATGGGCTAAACTGAACTTTCGCTAACTACATATGATTCCTAACAGAAGGTTGGACTCTGGACAATGCTTAGCGGAGGCCAACTTGAGCCATCGCTCCGCCCAGCCCATAAGAGATGTTATAATTAACCATTAAGTAAATGACCCATATAATCTACGAACTCTAACTAAATTATCGTTGTCCAAATAAATGAGAATAAGAAGAAACAAAACATTGGCTAAACGGTGTGGATTCTATGTTTAACCTTCTTATTAGGGTGGGAGCGATTGCCGTTATTTGGTCGCTTTGACTATGTTGAAATGACAAAGTTTTTAGCGATAAAAATTCTTCTGTTATGCAGGTTATATACCGGTGCACTGCTACTCTCCAATCATGGTCGTCCCTACAGCGTGCGGAGCACCGCGACCTTTTTTTGGAGGTGTCGCCGCGGTTGGAGGCTGCGGCGAGGGAGTTCTTTTCCCAGCATGGATGGCAGCATAATCTCCGGATCGGTCCTCCATCACCATAGGCGTCTTTACAATTTCTCAATTTTATATGTAATTCGCCTTTTATTTCATCTGCTGTTTCGAGACTTGTGAACTTGTTGGGGCTATGTGCATCCTAATTATGCAGAGTCCGGGTGTAATGCTTAAAACTTTTTAAGTAATAAAGATCCCTTTATCAAAAAAAAAAGAAGAAGAAACAAAACATGGGATTGACATGCTCTTAAACAGTAGCTATATACTGTTGGTAACCTCTGATTATCTTGAAGATAGTGTGTAGAGTGCCATAAACTGCCATGTAAGCCAAAAGATGCGGTGGCATTGCTTAAGGAAGACAGGGGAGTAGAATACGGAACAAATCATCTCCAGAGATGACTGCTACTCACTCCATTCCAAATTACTTGACACACATTTGTCTAGACACGAATATATCTAGACACTAAACAAGTACCGATACATCCGTATTTAGACAAATGCAAGTCATCTAATTTGGAACGAACGGAGTACTATACAGACACTGTCTCTGTCATCGTATCTAAACCGCTCCCTGAAGAGTTTGTTTCAGCTACAGAATTAGGGAAATTCAAGCTTGAGTATGGTGGGCGAATAAAAAAAAAGTATTGTTTTAGCACCGAAGTGCCATATATATATTGACATTGGAGCAAACTGAAATCCATGCCGATGGAACGAAAACGAATAAAGAGATTCTCAAACATAAGGGTGTACTAAAAGGTCTTGTGGACATGTGAAGTCAGCCGTGCTTAAATGCACTAAAAGACAATCTTATGATACTATGCATTTTGCTGATTGTATCATATACTACTAGTATCATAGTGCATATACTCTGATACTTGCATTGTGAGTGGCCTAAGTGAGTACATCTGGTAATTTGCAAAGTTTTACCACAAAACGGACAACCAAGAATGTACAATATATACACATCATGATATAAGCAAAATGAAAAACCTAAGGCTAGGAGAGCCTGAAGGTCTGCTGGTAGTTCAGGTCATCTAGAACAAGTAGACCAGTAGTCCAGCTCTCTAATGCACAAGGTCTGCTACTACTTCTCATTGCAGGACAGGTGCTGAAAAGCGTCCCTTATCGCTGCTATGGCCGCCAGGTACTTGCTCCTTTGCTCCAGGTACCGTCCTTCTCGCACCAACCGCTGTGCTGTGTCATCCAACCGGAGCAACCATTGCTGCTCTGAACGATCGTCGACGAACAGTCTGGCGACGGCGAAGGAGAAAGACGCCGGAGAATGCACCCTGCTGACCTTCTCAGCTTGATGATCACGCCTTAGTCTCCAGTTGAGCTTGTCCGAAAGCATCCTCACGTTCTTGAGGTGCCCTTCCACTTGCTGCATCAGATACCCAAGGTCACCCTGGTGCCCTGAATTGGGTGAGCATCTGTCAGTGTGTACCTGGATCCTTGCTATCACGTAGGGCTTTCTTCTGACCACCTCCAACACACGGAACCGGTCTCCGCCTACACAAGTCAGGAAGAAGCGGTCGTCGACGAGCTTTTCGCACTCAACGACATGGACCATGCATCCAACATCGGCTATCCCACTGTCTTTCTTGCCGGAGTAGATGATACCAAAGCTGAAGTTATCCTGGAGTAGTGTGTGCATCATGATGCGGTATCTGAACTCAAACGTCTGCAGCTGCAGCCTCTCGCCAGGGAAAACAACTGAGTGGTACAAGACTATGGGGATTTCAGTAGTATGATCCAGCTGGGATTGGACAACCTCATCGACGCAGCCGTGCACATTGGCTCTGCATTTCAGGACTGATGGACACTTGAGGTGATTCTTCACGGCGACTCTTGCTTCCAGCCTCGATGGATGTTTTGGCTGATAAGAAGACTGGGAGGAACTGAAACTATAGCTGTTTGGCCTTGCTAAACTAGATGGAACTTGCAGAGTCTTGAAGGCCATATATTTGAGCACCCCTTTCAGTAATGAGCCTGTTCAGAGACATCCAAATACAAAGGAAGACATGTGTTCAGTAACACTGGCAGCAATAAGGTTGCATTGTATATACAATTATGTGGTTACCGAGCAATCATGAATTGGTGACACACCAATGAGTACTGAAAGATAAATTCAGATATTGAACTCTTGTAACACACTCATAATTAATACTCCGTAGATTCAGAAACAGGTTAACACTCATAATTCTAGTCAAAACTGAAAGCTCATAATCAGTTAGTACAGAGACAGCTGCGAACATTACTAATCATTTGAAGGAAGCAAGTTTAAGCTTATCATCCAGGAAGTTGTAAGCCTGTAGGTAGAGTAGCTTCTAACTGGGGTTGGATAAGCACTTTGCCATTCGACGATAGAGATGCGGCGATTACCATTGGCAGGAGGGACAGTTTTGCTCGAGTTGATTAAGTGAATCAAAGTGCTTGCTACATCCTACCAGAAGATTAGATTAAGATAAGATCTACTAGTAACATAAACCCTGGGCTCCAGAGACGCAGTTCGTCAGAGCAGTTTGACCAGATGTGTGAAGATCTAGTCGAGAAACAACGCAAGAGCATATAAGGAACACGGAGATCCTATTCATAGTGGGAGACGACCAAGAAAACCCGCGGGATCCTATTCATAGTGGCAGACGACCAAGAAAAAACACCCGGCCCCGGTCCCGGCGGAGAAGAAAGCGAGAAAGCATAGCGATCAACAACACGCAGGGTTTCAAGGCGCGATGCAGCGCTGCCGTTCGTTACCTTTGGCCTGTTTCCTCAACAGTCCGTCTCCCGGAAGAGCAGCAAGAGCAGCAGCAGATCGGAGATTGCAGGGTGGAAGAGAGAGGGGACGGGAGAGCAGAGAGCAGGGAAAGAGGATAGAGCCTACCACTTATATGAAGATTGATTTACAATTTCAGACCCCGTCAAATCTAGATAAATCTTCTGGAGACTGGCCGGTGGTGCCCCCATACCGTACCTATCCTGACGCTGCACGCACATATCGCAATGTCTTGTCGTGTACTCCAATCCAATAACATAACGGCAAGTAGCTGGAAACGAACAAGAAGAAGAGCTAACCGAGACGGAAACAGTGGGGCTGCCGCACCTTGTTTACACCGTACAGTACAGTACAGTACGCCATTGTCGTGGATAAGGAGGAGCACTGGAGAGGGGAATCTGGACTGGAGTCAGATAACTGAGATAAGGTAGTCCTCGCTTATCACGGTCGCTTTGTCCTTCAGATCGTTCACCACGAAGGGGTAAATCGAATTTAGTACAGAACGGGTACGTGGCTGTGACAAGAAAACAGCTGGGGTTCTGCTAGTGGAAAGTTTTGGCCTAAAACGCAACTTCCAGGATCGCTAAGATCATCTTCACCGGCGCCCTCAAATGACTCAATGGGGTCTGGACTCAAAAAACGGCCACAACAGCAGTATTGAGAGTCCAGACGTCAAAAACCACCACCAGCAGCACCCCAAAGGGTCGGCCCGAGCAAAATTGTGTCCAGCACCCCCGAAATGACCCTCAACTTTGGAGATCCACTCGGGGTGCCAGACATGGGGAGGACATGCCCTCTGACAGGTCTGGCCCGCCCGTCATACACACAGCGCCGACATGGCCAATTCCCCTTCATCTACATTGCCGCCCCCGGCGCCAAAATTCTAGATCTTCCCTCCATTTCCAAAACCCTTGCGCCGCCGCCACGACCTCTTAGCCTTCGGCCTTCCGCCACCATGCCGCCAAAGCTCATCGGCCTCTCGAAACCGAAGCTTCGCAAGCCGCCGGCGTCGTCGCAGCCGAAGAACATGGCGATGAAGCGGGAGCCGCAGGAGCTTTCGGTGCCGCCGACCAAGGCGCCGATGAGCCAGGCCGAGCTACGCACAACCGCTTCCCAACTTGGCAAATCAGGCGACTGAAGGCGAAGGACAAAGCGGCGAATGAGCCCTCGCCAAAAGATACCACCGAGATGTTGATCGCCATGAGCCAAAGTAGCTCTAGCCCTGCCGGCGCCGGCTTCTTTTGCGGGTCGCCGTCTGCCCCGGCCTTCTTCGACGACGTCTACGGCTACACGCAGCAGTCGCGGCAGTCCATCTCCCTCGACGAGCCGTCCATCGATCTGAACGAGGCGCCCGTGTTCGCCGTCTCGCCGGCGCTACGGCGGACGACATCCAAAAGCGGCGACGCGACCGCTTCCCGCGGCCACCTCTTCGGGCATCAAGGCGCCAATGTGGCCGACCCACTCGGCCAGGTGCGTGCTATTTATCTTGCTGATCTGCTCATTTATTGTGTTGCCCGGTGGATTGTTGTTGTACGCACTTATTGCCGGCGCCGGATGCAAATTGTCGGTGTGTGCACTTATTGCCGGCGGCCGGATGCAAATTGTTGTTGTGTACATACACTTATTGCAAAGAAGGGGATGGCGACCAAGGCGAAGAGGAAGAGGAGGACGACGACGTGCAGGATGGCGACACCGATAGGAAGGCAGGTTCTAGAGGCCGGACTTGGATCGACAAGGAGGACGTGTTGTTGTGCGAGTCGTGGATGGCCGTGATCATGAACGGCACGACCGGCGCAAACCAAAAGAGGGATGCGTATTGGCTACGCATACATCAAGACTACAAAGAAAGAAGGGCCTATCCACCTCATGATTTGTTGCCCGATCGCAATGTCAAATCGGTTGAAAGCCGGTGGGGCGTCATCTCCAACCTCACTAGCAAGTTCCATGGTTGCCATGAGCAAATTATGCATAGAGATGAGAGTGGCAAGAATGACCAAGACAAAGTAAGCCGTTCATCTTAACTTGCGTCTTATTTGTAACTGGCCATCTTACAAACATATTTGACACGAATTTGTTTGCCTAGTTGAACGATGCCCACTACATGTACATCGACTTGGTGATGGATCACAACAAGCCTTACAAGTTCACTAGTACAGAAAAGACTATCAGTGGCGCACCCTTTTTTGATTCTGTGGCGCACCCCCAGATTTGCTGGGTGCGCCACAGAATTCTCGCCACTAATTTTTTTTCTATGGCGCACCTGGCTTGGTGCGCCACAGAATTCTCACATTTCTGTGGCGCACCTGGTGTGGTGCGCCACAGAATTCTCAAAAAATTGAAAAAATTCAAAAAATGCAAAAAAAATATAAAAAGTTTCAAAAAAATCAGAAAAATCAAAATATGAAAAATCCTAATTATTGGAATTATTTTCAGATTTTTTGAATTTTTTGAACTGATACCTTCCGGCTAGGTCACCCATCCTCAAATTGCTCCAATCCTAGCACGCTTAACTTCTAAGTTACACCCAGTTCACCTACCCTTGTGCTACTCAAGTTCTTATTGATATATATATCATATGAACCCTGTTAAGTCTTGTATGTGTATATGTGTGGTATGTGTTATAAATGTGTGTTTTTAAATTTCAGATTTTTCAAAAACTTCTAAAGTTTCAAAAGGAGATTCAAAAGTTTCAAAAGATCAAAAAAATTCAAAAAACTTAAAAAATTCAAAAAATCCAAAAAATCCAAAAAATTCAAAACACTTCAAAAAATTCAACAATCTTCTTTGTTATACATTTCTGTGTCTTTTTTTGGACTTTTTGAATTTTTTATTTTTTTTAAATTTTTTAAATTTTTTCCTTTTTTTGATTTTGCTGCGAAAAATCGTCTGTTTGAAATAACTTTTTTTCTTTTGGAATTAGAGGAGTCTGTTCGAACTCGGATTTTTCTCTAGATTTTTTTGACATATTTTTTGCATTATTTCGACGTTGTATGCAAAAGTTATGGCCGTTACAAGTTTTTTTTCCTGTTTGTTGCAGAAAAGGTCAAAATTCATATTTCAAAATTTGTATACCTACTAGACAATCAAACCTAACTACATGTCAAAGGATTCTATTTATTGAAATTTTTATCATTTTCTTTTACTTCCTGCAAGACTAAAAAGGCGATCCAGGGGGGGTGGGATTTGAAAAAAAAAATTCTGTGGTGCGCCACAGAATGTCACCTTTCTGTGGCGCACCTGCCCCTCAGATAACTTTCTGTGGCGCACCTGGCCATGTGCGCCACAGAAATGTGACTTTCTGTGGCGCACCAGGCTTGGTGCGCCACAGAATGTCTAATTTCTGTGGCGCATATGGTTTAGTGCGCCACAGAAATATGACTTTCTGTGGCGCACCGGGCTTGGTGCGCCACAAAAAATAATTCTGTGGCGCACGAATTAAGGGTGCGCCACAGAATGCCAACCTATCTATATAGGGTTTCCCTACTAGTGGTTGATGCATTGCTGGGAGGCGCTTCACGACTGCCCGAAATGGAAGAGTCATTGCAAGGATGGGGCCGAGGGAGATGAAAGAAAGCTGCCGGCCGCCAGCGCGGATCGTCCAGCAATGGGAGTCAAGGCGTGCAAGGCGGCCGCCAGGGCTGGCAAGAAGACGACGGCCTCCTCGTGTGGCATTTCTGAGTCGGTCGTCCTCTACGTCAACGAGGTGTCCGCGGCGACGGCCCAGAAGGTGAAGCTAGCAGCCGCCGCCGAGAAGAAGTGGGACGCCTACTTCGAGATGCAAAAGACCAAACTCAAGGCCCAGGAGAAGAAAGAGGAGCGTTGCTCATGGCAACCAACACGAGCGACATGAGCCCCGGCCAGAAGTCCTACTTCGTGTCCGAACGGAGGCGCATCCAGGCTGAGAAGGCGGCGGCCGAGGATGCCGAAGAGGAAGTGGACGAGGATGCTGACGCGGAGGATGCCGACGCGTGATTGGCATGCATCATCATTGCGCCGGGGGGCGCCCTTTTGATGGCCGACATTGGGGAGACTAGTTCTCCGACGCGGCCGAAACTATATTTTGATGGCCGACATTGGGGACTTGTTCTCCGGCGCGGTCGAAACTATGTGATGGCCGGAATTTGATACTTGTTCTCCGGCGCGGTTGAACAATTTAGTAGCCGCAACTATTGGAGACTTTTATTAATGCATGCATGAATTTGATGTTTGATTACAATTAGAAACCCTAACAACTACTCGTCGTCATCCGAATCGGCATTGGGCGGCGGTGTTCCAGGCTCGTCGTCCGCCGGCGCTGTGTCCGGAGTTCCCGGCTGCCACTCGGTGCTGGTGCCTGGGGGACGGCCGGTGCTGCATGTGCACCAGCCACACGGGACGGCCACGGGGACCAAGGTTCCCACGGTGAGAAAGCAGGGCGTGCCGGTGATGGAGTTGCGGGCTCGACCTCCTGCTCCTGCTCCTGATCGCCCTCTTGCTCCTCTGCGGCAACCACGGGCTCCTGCTCCTGATCGGCCTCGGCGTCCAGCTCCTGATCGGCGGCCACCACAGCCTCCTTGTCCCGCTCCTGATCGGCCACCACGGCCTCCTTCTCAGGCAACAACATGGCGAGCGAGTTGCGGGCGGTAGTGCGCGGAGAGAATGTGAGCAACGTGCGGCCGGCGATGATGGTTATATTGATGCGAAGCGGTTGGAACGCCACCCCGAAGCGACGCGGCTGCGCGTCGCGTGCTTCTCCTCTCCCCCACACTACCGCACTCATTCTCCCTCTCCCAAATCCCTCTCGCCGCCACCAGATTCGCCACCGAGCATGGCGGGCAGCCGCGAGACGCTGGAGGAATGCGAGTTTCGCCTCCACCGCGACTTCCTCTCGGCGGAACATGCTCATCGCCGCAACGAGCTCGGCGGGCAGCAACGCCGCGTGCAACTGGAGCTACGCCAGAAACGAGGAGCACGAGATGGAGAAAGCGTGGCACCATGATATGTTGCTTGAGCAGATGGCCAACACGCCTCCACACATGCTGTCGGAGGAGAACGCGCGGCTATACATCCGCCACAACATCCTGTTGGAGCCCAACGTCACCCTACCGGAGGGGTGGGTGACGAACATCGTCAACGTGCCAGTGGCGCCGCGGCTCAGCGGGCAGGAGCGCGTCGACTACATCAAGGGATGCGGAGGGAGATGTCGTGGGAGGAGCGCCTCGACCCCAAGTACTCCATCTCGGTGCCGTACTGGGACGCCGCGGTGGACGCGGAGTATGAGGCGCGCCGAGGCAGCTTCTTCCTCCCAGCCGGCATGCGGGAGCCACCGTCGGAGTGGTTCACCTCGGACGACGAGCGTGCCCGCTCTGACGATGACGACAACCCAGAGCTGCCCGATCTCCCCTTACCATGCACGCCGGGAATAGCTGATGAAACTTCCCCGGCAGCGTCACCGGCACCATAGAAGGGGGCGCTAGATGAAGCCGGAGAGGCTTCCCTCTGCCGCGGCAAGCAACGAGGGTAGATTAAACCCACCACACGCGTCGGCCACGAAACCAGAAGACTCAGTCTCCAAGCAACGAGGCTATGCAAGTTCCTCAAGGCCGGAGCAGGCAACAGCGCCAGACCATTGAGGCATGCAAGTTTCTTGATGCTGCCGGCCGGCTCTGGGTTAGATATCTTCCTCACTGCCAGCGTGTAGTGGTTGGCAAGGCGCCGGAATAGGCCTCCTTCGCTCGGCGTAGGATTAGTTTAGTTTGTTAAATCTCATTTAGGTTTTCAAAATTAAGTTTGTTAAATTTCGTTTAAGTGTGCGTCGTGCCGCGGCTCAAATTTCATTCAAATATTTGTAATCTAAAGATATAAACAGTGAGACCCATTGTAGGCTCTCCAGCGATTTGGGCTTTCTGGCCGTCCGATCCTCTCCGTTCCGTGCCTCCGCACTGTCCGATCACCACCGGCTCCTGGAGTCGGCATGAACAGGGATTCGCAAAGTCGCTAACCATACCAACCTTCGTGCACCCACTCTCGCTGACATCCTACGTGGATCACCCCTGTAGCCCGAGGGCCCACCCGTCGGCCTCACGCTACGCGTTTATCGGTGTGGCGGACGTGCCAGAGGGGTGCATATTCGCATCGCGTTCGTCCCATTGGTCGATTTTGTTCATTTACCGTACTGGGTTTTATCGAATGCATTGCGTGCCCTTCCGGGATAGCTTTCTTCGTACGTGGTTCCTTCCCCCTCTCTCTCGCTGACGATGGGCCCCATCCTTTACGTGGCCCATATGTCGGTTGCTCGGGACGTTGCGTCGCCGATGTTTCCCTGTCATGCGTCGCCGCTGCGTATTTTCTACAGTACGTCGAGGCACGCTGGGTATTTCGCACGATCGTCGGGTACGTTGCACTGTTCCTGATGTCGTGGGTTTGTCACGTCAGATGTCATGGATGACTTCGTAGGTGTGGGATTTGCGCGAGTCAATCGTCTCCGAGCTTGGGATCGCAGGAACAAGGACGAACACAGATTTACCCAGGTTCGGCCCCTCAATGTGAGGTAAAGACCTACTTCCTGCCTACCCTAGATTGGTATTGATATGATATATGTGGTGTTACAATGGAGGCGATCCGATATGGGAACTCGCCGTAAGAGCTAGGGTTTTAGGGCTTGATAGCTTGACCCCGTCTAAGTCCTGCGAGTCCTCTTTATATACACAGAGACTCGCTAGGTTACAAGAGTTCTACACGAAGCCGATTGCAAGCTTGTCTTCCAAGGCAAGTTTTACCACCGACCTTCTGGAGCCTTCCTTTGGAAGGCCGCGATCATTGATCGGCCCATCTTTACATGGCCCAATAATAGCGTGATTATGAAGATGAAGTCGCCGTTTTGGCTTTGAATAAGTCACAGGTTAATTATTCCTCCGACATTAGCCCCCAAGTGTAGCCTGAACTTCATGGAATATCTTGATATGCTTTCTTGACTTTGAAAGGTTCCTTGGGTGTTTAGGCTGCACTTTTTTCTTTCTGGCTTGCACTTCCTTGCTCTGCGACTCATGATCACGTTGGACTGCCTTTTACTCGCACTTTTGGGGCGGCCTTGAAAATGCATCTGATTCCGTGAGCTTCTTACTCTGTCAAGGTTTGCCTGATAGCTTCAACACTTGATGATGACCAATCTTCAAATTTTTGATAACAATATGCTGTAGCCCCCAAGGATTGAGCTGATATGATTTGACAATCATCTCAATTCTTCTCGGGAGGTTTTGAAGACCGTCACCTGTAGCTTGATATCATAGATAAGAAACAATTGTTAGGATATAAGCAATTGCAATTGGTGTTGCCGTACTATAAGCAGTACATTGACCTCTAGTTAGGCCTTTCTGAGTCCATTAAGTGGGCACTCGCGCGACTCAGTATTTCCTAGAAACATGTGTGTTCAGGGTCGAGAGCGGCCATGATAGGCAATCAAGCTCGATTGACGCCACACCCCAGTACTTTGGACGCATAATGCAAGTTGCAATCCGACTTAAGGTAAGTTTGATAGTTGCCAGTAGGTTGGCTGTTTCAGGGTACAAAGCCCCCAAGAAACAAATGATATATAGGTATAATCAGCTTTGTTTATGATGATACATAAGGTCGCGCCTTGGTGCCAACCGAGTGTTATACATAGGGTTGGGTCGCACATAGGCGGCGATCCCAGTTTGAGACATACAGCCGCGCCTAGGTGGCGGCCGATTTCTGATACATAAGGTACGGCCGCGCCTAGGTGGCGGCCGATTTCTGATACAGGTGTTGCAGGTCGCGCCTAGGTGGCGACCAATTTTGAAGCAAGAGCCCTTAGTGGCTAGGATGATACTCAGCTATAGGCAGCTGGAAAAGATGAAACTTAGCTCTGATTAGCTTTTTTATGTGTAGTAAGGTCGCAGTTGCGCGACGTTCCAAGGGCGAGGCGCTTCTAGACGATCCTCGAAATCATGGCGATCACTGCTTTCTTCTCTCACATCCAGCAGATAGTACGATCCATTGTTTAGTTTTTTGCTGATGATGTAGGGTCCTTCCCATGGAGAGGATAGCTTGTGCATTCCTTGTGGTCTTCGATGGGTCAAGACAGCTACTGGAGTAGCCAGTGTCGTTTGCTCCCCTAGGCTGCTGGAGTTGGCTAGATCGGACGGTGCGCTAATACGGAGGAGCCACTATGGTTAGCTCCTCTAGGGCTGGTGGAGTCGGCGTGGTCTGACGATGCATTAAGACGGAGGAGCCACTATCGTTGGCTCTGCTAGGGCTTCTGGAGTCGGCGTGATCGGACGGTGCATTAAGATGGAGGAGTCACTATTGCTAGCTTCCCTAGGGGTGGTTGAGCCGGCGTGATTGGACGGTGCATTAAGACGGAGGACCACTATGGTTGGCTCCCCTAGGGCTACTGTAGTCATCGTGGTTTGGCGGTGTATTAAGACGGAGGAGCCACTATCGTTGGCTCTGCTAGGGCTTCTGGAGTCGGCCTGACCGGACAGTGCATTAAGACGGAGGAGTCACTATCGTTGGCTCTGCTATGGCTTCTGGAGTCGGCCTGACCGTATTGTCGTTGGCTCCCTTAGGCTGCTGGAGTCGGCTAGATCGACGGTGCGTTAAGACAGAGGAGCCACTATGGTTGGCTACTCTAGGGCTGGTGGAGTCGGTGTGGTCTGACGATGCATTAAGACGTAGGAGCCACTATCGTTGGCACTGCTAGGGCTTCTGGAGCCAGCGTGATCGGACGGTGCAGTGGCTCCCCTAGGGGTGGTGGAGCCGGCGTGATTGGACGGTGCATTAAGACGGAGGAGCCACTATGGTTGCCTCCCCTAGGGCTGTTGTGTAGTCGTCGTGGGCTGACGGTGTATTAAGACGGAGGAGCCACTATCGTTGGCACTGCTAGGGCTTCTGGAGTCGGCCTGACCGGACGTTGCATTAAGACGCAAAGGCAAGATGGTCGCACGTTCCGGCTGCTGCTGGCGGTTATCTAAAAATACGGCAACCATGGGCGACTAGAATATTTCCTCTCGATAGGGTTTTTGTCGATTTTTTATTGTAGGGGAGCGAGGAGAATTCAGCGGGAGAGCCTACAGAGCGATTTGGGTTTGTTGTCCTCCGATCGTCAGCCGAAACCGAAACTAGGTATTTGAACCAAAACTGGGTATTTGCAGCAGCACGGCCTGTAGGCAACTGTTCCACCGGGAGAATCGCTGCAGGACCCGGATCGTCCAGGGTCGTGACATCTGTGTCTGAGGTCGGCCACCTGACCACGGTATCCCAAGCGATTCGATGTCCATGCTAACTCTAGGGAGCCGACATGCGTAGGCCGGAGAGATCAATGCTTGATGACCAGAAAGCTCATGCCAAGTCCTGGGGGTTGGAGAGATCAGTTAGTTTTTGTTCCATTTTTTTTGTTACTTGTCTCTTCTGCTTCCGCTCCTTCTATTCCTTTGTCGTTTCATGTCCTTATTAATTATCGTATGGTTCTCGTGCCAGGTCCCACCTATTCCGGACGGTCCACTGGGATACTTGGTAGTAGGTAAATTCCTTCCTTAGGAAGCGTTGGAGCGGAAAGCGTTTTCTACTCCCGAGCAACAGTGATCCTGGTGCATTACAAAAAAAAACAAATATTTACAAATTTCTAAATAATCTGTAGAAATATCTGGATATAGAAAATGATGTATCCCACGGACCAGCAAAACATCATCTTTAAAAAAATTGTATTTTGGGCTACACGAAAATCACGAAAATATTTGAGGTTGAATTTGCATAGAAGGCGATGCGAGGGGAGCTGACTACTTGGCAACAATTTGCAGATGAGGCGACGAAACCATGAGCATGTATTGATTTTATAGGAGGCTTCCATGCCTGTATTTAGTGGCGGTGGTGTTTTTAGGTATTGACCTATGCATTTAGATGGTTATGATGTTACTATGTCTTGTCTTCATCTGTATTATCTTCGCGCGTTCCACTTTTTGTTGGAACCGACTGCGAGAAGCCCAGTCACGCCGACTCCAGGAAGTCGGCGGCAATGGTCCTGCATTAAATACAGGCCCGCACTCCATCATGCTTGGCTACTTTAAAAGCTAGAGTGCTACTTTAAAAGCCGCCGCTCTTTTCATCCACTTATCTCTGCCGCCGCCATGTCGAACACGTTAAGAGGGACGCACAAACGTTGACTTAGTACTTTCTTACTTCATGCCGGCATAAGATATTGTAGTGACCTACCTTACATAGCTAGATGTGGGTTTTCTTGGAAGGTCGTTTCACCGGGCAGCGTTGTTAGTTTACTTGCTGCCTTCATAGGAAGGTGATATTGAGCTTCCTCCGTTCCCCTTTATTTTGTGTTTTAGCTTTTATAAAAAATTCAGACTTACTTTGCGTTCTGCAGTTGATTCTCCGTGTTGCCACTTTTTCTTTCCATCGCATTAATATCTCTCCACAAGTTGCATAGAAGGCGATGCGAACAGAGTTGACTGCTTGCCATTGCATGCGTGTTTTCAATTTGCAGATGACCTATGCATGGATTGATCTAACGGGATGAGTGCATGCGTGTATTTAATGGCAGTATGTAGATCTGAGTTTTCTTTGGTACAGGCTACTTAAAGCCGCCTCGCGTTCCATCTACCTATTTTCGATCCTATCCACCCCCACGCCGTCACAAGGTTTCGTCTACTCCCTTCCATCGGAGTCACGAGAGCTCTCCTCCTTCGTCGTCCCCCTTTACATCTCACACGTTCTGGTCCGGTAGCATCTGCATCCCGCGGCTCACCCTCTACTTGAAGCCGGCGTCCCCCCTCTTCTCTTACCGTCGAAAATGGTATGTGTTTTTTCTTTAGATCTATGCACTACTTCTGGGTGATTGTATTGTCAAGATCTTTTTTTAGGCTCTTTGCCCGGTGTGCCTCAACGTTGAAGGCCCGTGTAAAATGGAGGAGAGGCGACCAAGCTCTTCTTTCTTCCTAACTATGCATATGCAGTACCAAGATTACATTGTAAGTAGTTGAGTTAATTATGTGCACATCGCATAGCTGATTGTAGAAGATGCATATATTATAGAGCAGTCCTATACGTACGACATTTCCTGTCAGATTTTTTTACGACGCACACTCTCACATGCGTATGTTCCTTTTTGTTAATCACCGTGGCTACGCCATCCCTATGTCGCACAGAAATCAGCTCTGATATATGTAGACAACTTGTCGTAGCTATGCGGATAGTTGTTTATAGCTGTACGTTCCTACGATAAAGTAGTTGTCATGTCATTTGGGATTACAAAAAAAAAGACCCTTCTGTTATTTGTAGTATGTTCCTTGCTATGTGAGGGAACAGTTAGCTGAAATTACTAGTGGCCGAGTGATGAAGATCGTGACGCAAGATGGCTTTCTGTATGAACTTGATCTCAGTAGAGAGGACGAAAGAACGCTCATAACGGGGGGGGGGGGGGGGGGGGGGGGGGGGGGGGGGGATTGGGACGATCTTATCGAGCACTACTGGTTATATTATCACGATCAGATATTCGTGAATTTAGTTGCTGACCAAGAATTCTTTATGGTTGTTGTCTCTGACGCCGATGATATAGAGATCGAGGAGCCAGGTTATACTGTATAAGTCTTCTTATTTTATAAAGTTTGTGACGTGTTGACATGTATGTTGATACATAGTTTACTAATTTTGAATGTATGGTGCAGAGGATCAAGTTAACGTGAATCACTATCCGTTGGCCAAACAAGGTATAAATAAACAGTAGTGGCTCATCAGTTTTTCATGTTTGTTTCAGTTGGTTTTGTCAGAAATAGCTCCTCATAATACATTGCTATTAATTGAAAACGTGGTTATTTTGATGCTGAATTTGTAGGACGTGACCATATCCTAGATTCTTTGGTGAAAGCTCCTCTGGTGTCACTCTCTCCTAAGCAGGTTGCTAGAGTGGTTACATTTTCTAGAAAGCACTATGAACGTATTGGCCCTCCTGTTGTCCATAGGCTTACGGAAAAAATCTTGGGCGTGGTACACTTGTAAGTATTACGTACAAACGGGATCAATGTGCTCTTCCACATATCATGATTTATTATAATGTTTCTCATAATTCTTCTTAAATTTTCAGAAGATCGGAAGTGGTTTTCATGAAGCCCTCAACATCGCCTCGTCAGGTCGACTCTTTTTGTGGTCAGAACCAGTTAACCTTTGCTTTGGAGAATGGTTTAAAGATGAAAGAGGCAGGTTTTCCCTGAAAGGAAAGCTGGAATGTATTTGCTTGCAAAGCTGGCTTTCGAGTCGGATCGCTTATCATTTTTTGCGCCCTACGTGCGAATGCCCAGATTTCTATGTTTTTTGAACGACTGTGAAATTTTGCAGTTTTTTCGATGTGGATCTATCGTGTAAGCTTTAGAGGTTTTTATTTCGTATTAGCGGTGATGTAATGGGATAGATGTTGCGTGATTAGCCACGTATGTGATGATTCACTGTTCAGTCTAATTTGTCTTTTCTATTACGTTATGCAAGAACTGCTCCGTGTATTTAATTCCTTTGGTAGTCTGTCTTTACTTAGTTTCACCGAAAATAGATAGGGAGATAATGAACCTGATGAAATATTACACGAAGGCTCATTTGTTTCCGGCCTTCTATTACGAAGTCGAAAACACGAAAAGTTAACTGCCTCTTTTGACGATGGAACCGTCTGTACGAAATTTCACGAATCCGTGTGAAAACGTCCTGTCTTTTGTCTGTGTTCCGATCGTAGAGATGGACGACGAACAATCTCCCTCGACCACGTTCATTGAGGATGATAGACGAATCGACGGCGAGACCTGAAAACCAACGTTTTAAAAGGACCGCCGGTGCGGACCAGATGACAGAGCCTATCTACAAGCCCGCTTGTGCCAGCGAAAGCCTCCGTTGCCATTCCACCGTGGCTAGAAGAAGATCACGGTCTGTAAGAAGATGACGGCGGCGCGTATGCTGAACTGGAGGCAGAGAAACGTGTGGCCATTGCACGTGAGACTGCAGCCTTCGACGAAGAAGAAACCGAGTTATCAGACACGGCTGACAGCGCACTGCTAAGCGTCGCGCTGCGCTCATGGTGGATGCGCCAGCCACATCAACCGTGACCCAGCAGGAAGTGAAGGATCAGTGCGGCAGGATCATGGCAGAGTACGCGAATGAACAAGGAGAATGATACGTTGCGAAGAAGCGCAAGGTGCTCGAGGGCGCCCAGAAGAAGGATGAAAAAGTTCCTGTTGAAATGCCAAAAGAAATAATCATCATCTCCGATGATGAAGACTAGGCAAACTGGTCGGATATAGCATAGTTGTCGCCATTCTTTCTCTATGGATATTATATGTTTGATCCTTTTAAATGTGTTATTGTATTGTAAACCGTATGGACAAGTAAACCGTACGTTCGCGTTTTCAGAGACATGGCAGGATCTTGGTTTGAAATTTTTGTGTATATTGTTTGTCTAATTTGTTCCTCGACCTTACAGATGGATATAATTTTTTGTGCCCGTTAGTTATAGCATCGTGTATGGTGTGTCGTCAACAAAGGGATCAGGGGATCGTGCGCCAAGGCGCACCCCTAAATCTAGTATGCAATGAAATATGAGTGAAATTTGAAAAGCATTTAAAATTTGTTTCAATTCAATTATGTTTTTATTTTGGTTTGGGGGGCGCCGCTGTGGGCTGCACCCCATTGTGCCGGACATGTGTCTGGCACCCCCCAATTGAGTCCCAATTGGGGGTGCCGGACACATATTTAGGGTCCCCCGCTGGAGATGCTCTAAGTTTAGAAAGAATCGACGAATATTAGTACTTAGCTTGCTAAAAAAGTCTTAGAGGATCTCCAGCGGCACACCCCAATTGAGGCCCAATTGGGGGTGTCGGACATGTGTCCGACCGAATGGAGGGTGCAGCCCGCAGTGGCGCACCCAAAGGCCCGCCCCTCAACGGTCCGAAAATGCGAGCATCCGATCAAACACCTTGTGTGCATAAAATGGAAATCAAAGTTTGGTTCAAACTCATACAAATTGAAATCTAAAATTACAAATTCTCGCGCCTAAATCCTACGGCACATATGTCGGGGGAAAACCAAATAGGTAACCGCGGCACATCGAGTAAAATGCGGCTTATGACTCGTTCACGGCCGCACCACCAATGGGCTTACATGAAGATGGGCCGATCGAAGGCCATGATGAGCTGAGGGAAAGATCTAGAAGATTGGAGGTAACTTGGCTTCGAGGACACGAAGATAGTTAGTCTCCGAGTAGGACTCCAGCTCATGCTTTCCCAAAGCGAGGGACTTTCCTTATAACCTGGCGAGCCTCCGGATATATAAGGAGGACTCGCAGGACGTAGAGAAGAGAGCTCTCAAGTTCCAAACCCTAGACTCAAAGGCGATTCGATACAGCGGATCGCAACCCTTGTAACACCATATACATATCAATTCCAATCTAGGATAGGCAGGAAGTAGGTCTTTACCTCGCATCGAGGGGCCGAACCTGGGTAAACATTGTCTTCCTCGTGCCTACGATCTTAATCTCGGAGACGCTCGAATCGAATAAAACCCCACACCTACGAAGTCATCTCCATGACATCTGCCGTGACAAACCCACGACAGTTGGCGCCCACCATGGGGCCCGTGGTTAAGAGCGTCGCGTTCCGCACAGGATCAAAGATGGGAGCGAGGATTTGTCATTGGACAAGTCGAGCAGATCAACGATGTTCCTTCATTGACGACTCAGAGTGGGGTCTGGAAGCGGATCACGTGGAGTTTGGATATATCATCCCCTTTGGATCTGTGAACGTCTTTGTTGGATCTATTAGTCGTGGATCCTCTCACGCATCTCAAAAAGGCGAGTCAGGAGGAGATCTACGGCCCATTAGGGTTTGCGTACCAATGGAGGCCGCGCGCAAGCAGAAAAGGGATCAACATCCAACCTACCAAGTTCAATCTGGACACCGATATCAGATGAAAAGGCGACCCCTGGAGTTGAAGAGATTGAGGCCATCAGGGCCGAACTTTGCGATGAGGCGCAAAGGCTTGCGACTGAACGCAAAAGACTCCAAAGGGAAACTCGGCAGTTTCAGCAAGAACACCAGCGGCTCACGCAACACGTTGCCCACACACCCTAAGTGAGAAAATCCGAGCAAAAGCATCGAACTTCAGCATCATACCTTGCCCGAAAACAACAGCACGACATCATTGCCGCCCTCGCCGCAGACTCAAAAATTTATGTGCCAGTTGGACATCATGATAGCCCGGAAAGCAACGTACAGGCCGCGATCGGGATATTATCCCGGATGATGCCGGTCGGCGACACACAAGCCGACAGGGAGGCACGACATGCTATTGAACTATTGAGTACGGCTGTCTTGCAACAAGCAAATATGTACGGGATCCACCTGGCGAGCCGTCTTGTGAAGCAACATGGGGCTCAGCAGAATGCCCTACAGATTAGATAGTCAATCAGCTAGCAGACCTTCAAATTACACAGTACAAGGAAGCTCACGCGGTAGAAGCCAATCCGACACCCGACGCTACTCAACAGCCTCAATCGTTTTTAAGTCGCAAACGGTGAGTCCAGCACCTAAGTCCGAAGGCACTTACTCGCTACTGAAAGGACGACATGCTTTGGCGGCAAAATAAGCTTGCACGCTTTCCCCCAGTTTCGAAGAACCACGAGAGATTACCAGCTACCACACGAACCAAGATCCCGCCTCTTGGATACATGACTACGAAATAAGCATGACCCAGGTCGATGTGTCCGAAGAAATATGCGCCAAGTATCTGCACATAGCATTAGGAGACGGAGCTCGGTTCTGGCTCCAGAGCCTACCAGCGAAATATGTAAACACCTGGGGAGAGCTGAAGGACAAGTTTATTAGGAACTTTCAGAAAACCAGCAAACGGCTCCATACTTTGGAAGATTTGGAGCAGCGTGTTCAGAGGGCTGACGAATCAAGTCGCGATTGGATAAGACGAGTTGCAGACATTGTTGCCTCTTCCAAAGAAATACCGGTGAACTCTGCAGTACAGGTCATGAAAAAAACTGCCGATTCGAGCCGCTGGTGCATAAGTTAGGTCGCACGAAAGGCAAAATCGACAGTTTTGACAAGATTCTAGCCATAGCAAACAAGTACGCCAGTACGGATGAAACAAAGGGCGACCTTCACCATATCCCAAAAGGAAAAGAAAAGTCGGAGATGGCAAGAAGCTGTGAACTTCGACTCAAAAAGCAAAGGGAAGGTAAAATATTTGCCCAGTAGGTATCGAGGAAGCCTTCCATTGCCCATGCGACTTACATCGCAGAAGAGATGGAAGGCCAGCAGGACATACCAAGGCCCAATGTCACTACTACCGACGTTGGAGAGAAGGAAATTTGGATGAAGAGACACAGTGCAAGCAAGTACGATGTGGCAAGGAGGAGACGGATTATAGCCAAGAGTCACGCACCTCCTTCGAAGTCAGTTGGGACAGTTTCACACCGTGGCATACAAACGGCAAAAAATAGAAGGCAACCGAGACACGTCAGGAGGAACGCCCAAATACCGGTGTCAGAACGGCGGCTCCAATGGGCGGAAAGGCCGTCATATGGAGTCGCGACGATCACCCTAATGAAGTAAAAGATCCAGGGCAAGTCGCACGGTCGCGGGATACAAATTGAGCAAAGTATTAATGGATGGAGGGAGCCGGATGAACATCCTGTACTATGACACGTTTCGTAGGATGAATATGCTAGACTGGCAACTCCAACCAACGGGAACAACTATTCATGGCATAGTCCCGGGATTACTGACTCGTCCAGTTGGAAAAGTAACCCTCGAAGTTGTCTTGGGGACCGAGCGAAACTTTCGCAAAGAATTCCTGAGTTTCGAGGTCGCGGATGTAAAAATTTCATATCATGCATTGTTTGGAAGGGATGCCTACGCAAATTCACGGCAAGACCCTACTACGTATACTTACAGCTAAAGATACCTGGTCCAAACGGAGTAATCACTGTACATGGAGACAGACAAAAGGCCCTGAAGCAGCTTGCATTGCAGGATCCTCACAAAATTATAAGCCGCCAACAAACCTCCGAAACCCTAAGCGAGTCCCAGTTGAGCCGCGACAAGGTCAAGCGGCAGGAACCAGAGGGAAAAGAGTGAACTTTATTCACGAGGTTACGCATCAGGAAGATAATGATGCAGACATCGCGTTAATGCAGAAGAAAAATTGAAGGTGGTGTATGTGTATAGACCCCACCTCAGTCAACAACGATGGTCAGGGAGGACAACTACTTATACAAGCCAGCAATGAAGCAAGAAATCTGAATGAGCCATCTTCTAGCGCGACTAAAATCCTGGGGGCACCACCAGGTGCCTCGCCCTGAAATTACAATAGAGCTATCATGCTCGCATTGAGTCGCTCATAGCGGCTCAATTATGAACCACCTAGGGTTCGGTCTTGATTCAAGGCAACATCAGTTCATACACTCAGAGTATGATATGTATCAAGTATGTACGACCTATGGGGAACAGAAAACTCGCACAAGGGTCTACATCATCATCCAGTTTATAAACGCTACCTAGATGCGTTTGTCATACCAGATTTTGTAACAATTTACATGATTATGAAATAAAGCCGACACCCTTGGTATCCAAGGGTTTGTCGTTTCGTCTCAACCATCTTTGAGTCGATGAGTCTTTTAATTTCATATATCATTAATTTCTTGGGGGCTTGGTAGCTTTATGAGCTCGGCTTATTCCCTTGAGATTGCCAAACTAGTGGCGTTCATCTTGATTATACTCAACCTTAAGCTAGATGCAACTTGCACCATGTGACCAAAGTATCGGCGTGTGGCGTTAATCGAGTTTGAATGCCTATCATGGACGTTCTCGACCCTGAACACACATTTTGCTCGGGAAATATTGAGTCGCGCAAGGGCCTACTTAATGGATATATGAGATAAATCAAAAAAGACATGCTTATAGGTCATAATATCGTACTGCTTATAGTACAAACCAAAATATTAATTACAATGTTGAGCCTCAAGCGGGCCAAAAAATTAAAGTATCTCATTATTTTTTCTCATCCCTTGATGACTTCAGAGGCCCGGCAGCAGGAGATCTCAAAGCTTTAGTAGGAGCAGTAACGGCTGGAGTACGTATCACAGGAATATCAAGTCTGTATTTGCCGAAGTAGCTGCCCAAGTCAAGACCATCGAAAGTTGGGTGGTATAACCACGCATCCCCCTCCAGATATCTGAATACTCCACCAGAGAAAACTCAGTGCCATCCATGTGAGTCGCCTGTTTACCCCGTGCAATATGTTCAATCTTGATGTCGGGATAGTACGCTCGGGCTAAAGTAAGCACATGAGGAGCACTAGCGCGAATCGCAGAGCCCTTCCAACCAGAAAAATACTGGGGAGCCTTAAAGAGCTTACTTAGCCAGTACTCGCAAGTCGTAGGAGGAATATCAGAGGGAGAAAGTTTGTTTACCAATTGCTTGGTCGCTTCAAGGACGCGCTTGTTGAAGTTCTTGATATACTCCAGTTGGTCCTTCATATTGGCACGACAAAGAGGAGCGTCTTGACCTGATGCAAGTGGCAGAGCTCATTTCAACAGATTATAAGAAGTGAATACAACTACAAAGGCATTTGGTTAGCACTCACCAACCAACTTCTGAGTCATCGATCTCACAAAGGAACCCGCAAGTTCGGAAGCCTTGATAAGATTCTTAATCTTCTCATCACGAGCAGTTAATTCCTTGGCATGTTGCTCTTTCAGTTGATCGACCGCCAACGACTTCTTCCCAAGATCCTGTTGGACAGATTTGATGATATCTTCCTTCTCCATTAGTCGCGCCGTGGAATCAGTCTCCAGCTCTTGAAATTGTTCTTCAGAGGAGTTCAGTTGCCCTACAAGCTTTGAATTTTCTTGTCGCAACATCTCAGTTCAATGGTCTGGTTCCTGATAATTTCATCACGATCGGCAAGCAACTTTTCCAACAATCTAAGATCACTGGGCGACTCCCTCGTCACTGCTGCTGGCATTTTATTCGTGGTACTAGCAGATTCAAGCTCTGCCTGCAAAACAGAAACATAAAGAAGATATTATTGAGTGCATTATAGAGCAAAATTGACTAAGATTCCAAACCTTGTTTCGCTCAACAAGATTTTGACTCTTGGGGGCCGTATGTACACATGCATATTAAAATGAAGAAGAGCAAAATACCTGATAAGAAGTGTGAAGCCGTTGCATCAAATTTCGTAACACAACAACATGTCTTTCTCCAGCACTTATGATAACTTCTTCAAGTGATTTCGAACTGCCAGCTTGAGAAGGTTCAGGGGCCAGAGTGTCAGAGCTCCTAGGCCCAAGGATAACTCGCGATCCTGTGGGATTGGAAGCCAGTACAGTAGGAGCAATGTCAATAGTGCGCTCCTCTAAGATAGGATTGGGAGACGCTGCTCCTGGTGTATCATCGGTTGTCCCAATATTCTCAGCAGCGACGTGTTTCCCATTTATAAGTGGTTCAGGAGAAGGAACCAGAGTCGCCAAGTCCGCTTCAGCATCAATCATAGATCTGTGAAAAGATAAAGTTAAACAAAAGATTTAATCATGGTAGACAAGATGAGCGGAAATAAAGATCTTACCCTGGAGCAATGCGAATGTTCTTCATGAGGCAGTCCGAAGAAGGCGAAGATAGGGCCTGCAGATCAGAGCCTACAAAGCAAAGGGTTAAAAGTAAACCCCTCACAAAATAAATCGCATAGCAGTGAGGATAAGAGATCTAAGAACCATTACCCGAACTTATGGAGATACTGTTGTCAACAACGGGATTGACGAAAGCAACATCGGCGGCAGCCGAGGGTGATTCCAAAGATTTGGCTGCTCTCTTCTCCACGATTACCGCAAGGGCCTTGCGATGCTTTTCGAGTCGCGCAGGATCCTCAGGACTCCCCTGAGATAGCCGCTTGGACGACCTACGGGAACTTTGGGATGTCTCGGGAAAAACGTTGAATGGAGTTGAGGAAAGAAGGAGGTCTGCCATATGTTGTTCCTCCTTAGACACACCATCCCCAGATTCTGAGGTGCTCTCAGTGTTAAGCCGCTCCTTCTCCTCCCCTGCAGCCACCTTCGATGACTCGCTAGGAAACTGGGGGCTTGGGTCGGCTGTTTGATCATCAGCAGGAAGATCACAAAACTCAGAGTCGATCTGGAATTAGAAGAGCATGAAAAGTTAGAACAACGTTAAGAAAAAATAGAATGACTCGGCACCAGATGCGCGATGTTACCTCAAAAGGTTTATGCTCCGCCCAGAAAGGAGCAAGGCCAATCACATCATAAGAACTGATGTCCACATCAGTAACACGACGAATAAAGTTAATCCATTTGCCCTTATCCTAGTCTTCAGGACATGTCCTATCTTCATCGTCAGCACGACCAGAATAGTCAACCATGAGTCGCTGGCGGCGGCTCATGGGCTGGATACACCTTTTAGTCCAGCAAGAAATAAGATCAAGCCCAGTAAGGCCATGAAGTGTCGATGCTAGTGTTTTGTCTTCAAGGATTTTGATAAACGGCAATGAGGAAGGATCAGGTTTTGATGACAAGGCAGGGGTGGAGACAAAGGCGGATGTTGACCACGGAGGAAGACGGACCTCTCCTTCAGGGGAAGTATCTTTATAGTAGAAGAAGGTCCTTTGCTAATCCCTGACCTTGTTGGCTAAAGCAAGTTTGGGGAAGACGCTATCCTTGCGGCGTTGGAAAGCAATGGCGCCGCATTGAAGATAGGGAATACCAGCGCCTTCGCGCTGGCTGTTATAGCAAAAAAGAGAAAGCCACAAATCTATGGACGGATGGATGGCAAGATAGTCCTCGCAAAGGACATGGAAGTTGCTCACCTGGAGCATAGAGTTGGGGTCGATATCATGGAAGCGCAGGTTCAATCGCCACATTAGGGAGCGAAAGAAGATGGAGCCCGGAGGTTTGAATCCAACAAACATCACCAATTCCCTAGGTTGAGGATTGGGAATCGACTCGTTGTCGGGGGCGCGCCATTCGCACTCAGACTTTGGAGGCAGAAGCCCTCGAGAACCAAGAGATTCGAGAAACACCTCGTCGATCCAGGAGCCGTCCCAGTTACAGCTACGTCATCGCATCCTTCCCTTGTCGATCTTCCGGTTGAAAGATTCCCTGTACGCGAGGACGGCGCAACGCGGAATAAGGAGTAACAGGGGTGAATGAGTTTGACCTAAGGGCGACGTAGTGCTTATAACCGAAAGGTCCGAAATTAAAGGAGCAAATTGTGCCCAGAAATCCAGGAAGTACAGTTGATAGAAAAGGGAATCTTGTCAGAGTCAAGAAGGCCAAAGGACCAGAAGAGAAAATGAGTCACAAGTACAGAGAACCGAGACCTCGAGTTGATTCTGGTAAATAAGAAGCCTACGAGCAGAGGAGAAATATGTAGATTGAAGTTCAGCCAGGACGTTCAAGTACGCGGCTTCTCAGCTAGCAAAATTGACTCTCAAGGAGTCGGGAGCCTTTTTCCGTGAAGTCCTAGCTGACCATGGGGGTTAATGTCGGGGGAATACCAAATAGGTAACCCGCGGCCCATCGAGTAAAATGCGGCTTATGACTCGTTCATGGCCACACCACCAATGGGCTTACACGAAGATGGGCCGATTGAAGGCCATGATGAGCTGAGGGAAAGACCTAGAAGATTGGAGGTAACTTGGCTTGGAGGACACGAAGATAGTTAGTCTCCGAGTGGGACTCCAGCTCATGCTTTCCCAAAGCGAGTCACTTTCCTTGTAACTTGGCGAGCCTCCGGATATATAAGGAGGACTCGCATGACGTAGAGAAGAGAGCTCTCAAGTTGCAAACCCTAGACTCAAAGGCGATTCGATACAACGGATCGCAACCCATGTAATACCATATACATATCAATTCCAATCTAAGATAGGCAGGAAGTAGGTCTTTACCTCGCATTGAGGGGCCGAAACTGGGTAAACATTGTCTTCCTCGTGCACTACGATCTTAAGCTCGGAGACGCTCGAATTGCGTAAAACCCCACACCTACGAAGTCATCTCCATGACATCTGCCGTGACAAACCCACGACAGCATACGCGGCGGCGCCTCCTCTGTAGCGGGCTCGGGCGCCGCCGCGTAGGCGCGTGCTGCAGATTCAGTCGAGGCATTTTTTGCCAGGGCGGCCTCATACACGCCCTTGATGGTGCGGTCGGGCTCCGACAAGAACCCCGTCCGCTCCTCAGTGTTCTTGTTTGACGGTGGTTGCTTGTCATCGAAACAGTTGAGTGCCTTCTACCGCTCCTCGCGGGACTACGTGATCCAGTAGGGGCTGTGGGAGAACGTCCACTAGTACAGAACGACACATCGGAAACGGGTCAAAACCCTCATCGGAAACAGAGAAGTGGTCTGTGTCCCCGCCCCCGTGGCTGATGTGAAGGCCCTCATCGGTAACGGAGTCCAAAAACCGTAGCCGATGAGGCCAAGTTTTGGCAACGGTTCTGCACATATCTCCGTTTCCTCAGTGTCGAGCTCATCGGTAACGGAGTGTGTAAATTTACTCGTTTGCATTGAGGTTTCTTCATAAGCATATAGCACGAATATAGATGCCACTCGTTTGGCAAAGGTTGAGGTGCGCATTTAAAATCTCATAGCACAAGCACAAGAATGACAGATCAGATTCATAAGGAAGTAGCTCATCATAAGGTAGCTCTACATTACACTGATACATATCTACATTACAGTGATACATCTCTATAACCTGCTAACTATTGACAAATGTTTTTGTAAGCAGTGCCGACATGCTTTATAATCTCCTGCCACTCTTCTTCCTGCCAGAGCTCCCAAAGCTGGATAATCATTGATACTCCACAGAAGAGCATCAGACTTGGCAAGCACATCTTTAGTAAGGACAGATGTAGCAAACTGTGATACATCTTCAACTCTCCTTGCTATAAACAAATGATTTTGGCAGCACTGACAGCATGCTTTATAACCTCTTGTGACTCTTCTTCCTGCCATAGTGGCCAAAGCTGGATAATCATTGATACTTGATACGTCTCAAACGTATCTATAATTTCTGATGTTCCATGTTGATATTATACCAACTAGCAAACTGCCCGTGCGTTGCTACGGCTATAAAATAAATCACAACTCATAACGCTGAAAATAGCAACCATTTGAAAAATGTTTGATTTTACTACGTTTCATTCCTTGTTCCATGATAAAGCATCCATGTAAAAAAAACATGGCAGCGCTCCAAGTTATGTGAGTGAGTGAAACAAGGCCAGACAATGTACAGATTCTTCGTGGCCATGTCGACGATTTTCCCCAATGTAGAAGAGGTGGGCACGGAGGCGAACCATCGGTCGAAGACGGCGAACTCGTCGGCGAGGGACGGAGTCGGGCGTGAACCCGGACATGACGTTCTGCTGCATGCCGAGGCTGGCAGCGCTCCAAGTTATGTGAGTGAGTGAAACAAGGCCAGACAATGTACAGATTCTTCGTGGCCATGTCGACGATTTTCCCCAATGTAGAAGAGGTGGGCACGGAGGCGAACCATCGGTCGAAGACGGCGAACTCGTCGGCGAGGGACGGAGTCGGGCGTGAACCCGGACATGACGTTCTGCTGCATGCCGAGGCCCATGTCCCGCGCGTTCTGCGCGAAGCCCGACATGGGCGTCGTGGCGGCGGAGGTGTTTTTTTTAATATAATATAAACTATTTTAGAAAAAGGATGAACTTATCTTGGCTTTTGGTCGGTTATATGAGTAGTGTTTATTTTGTCTCTAGGATGGCCGGATTAATTCCCCCGTTCATTGTGTCTAGTATGTGCACCAGAGTATGCCCGATGTGGGCAAAATATGTATATATGGACGTGGCTAATATGCAATAATGACTTTAGCTGTACCGCGATAGCTGGACTCCATCGCGTGTACTGATCGATGGATCCGCGTCTTTTTTCACGTGTACCGACAGGTGTGCATGAGCAGGCCTTTCTTCCTTTTCCTTTCCGTTTTCTATTTCAGTTGGGTTTGTTGGGCTAAACCGGATCGGAATTGTTCGAGTGCATGAGGCTGGTCGATCGGGAGGACGACGTAAGTAGAAGCGCGCACGTCGAGTTCTTTTTTGAGTCGAAGCGAGCACGCACTCTTTATTGGGCTTTCTTTGAGTCAAAGCGGGCCGGGCCAGACTAATGGCACGATCCGATCCAGCTTTTGTAGCGACATAGGTCACCTAGGAATCGGAGCGCTAGGAATCGGATCGCAGCTCGCGTCCAGGTTTTGTAACGAGGCCAGGTAGGACGACGTACCACGGACACAGTTAACGATATTATATAGTAGAGATTGTTACATGTTTTATATACACTTCATAGCATTTTTATGCATTTTCTGGGACTAACCTATTAACAAGATGCCACAGTGCCAGTTCCTGTTTTCTGCTGTTTTTGTATTTCAGAAAAGCTATTCTGGAAATATTCTCGGAATTGGACGAAACCTGGACATGACCTCCTATTTTTCCAACACGTACACGAAAGTCCGAAATAGAGACGGAGGCGACCGAGGAGGCGGCCACACCATAGGGCGGCGTGGGTCCCCTGGTCACGCCGCAGTGTGGTGTGGGCCCCTCGGGTCGCTCCAGCCGCCGCCCTTTCGCCTATTTATTCATCTTCACGGGAAAACCCTAGACACCCGAGCCATTATCCACGAAAAGTTCCAGAGATGCCGCCGCCGTCAACCCAAGTTCGGGAGGGTTCAGAAGCTCTTCCCGGCACCCTGCCGGAGAGGGGAATCATCACCGGAGGGCTCTACATCACCATGCCTGCCTCCGGAGTGATGCGTGAGTAGTTCATCTTTGGACTACGGGTCCATAGCAGTAGCTAGATGGTTGTCTCTCCACTTTATGCTATCATGTTTAGATCTTGTGAGTTGCCTATCATGATCAAGATCATCTTATTGTAATGCTACATGTTGTGTTTGCTGGGATCCGATGAATATTGAATACTATGTCAAGTTGATTATCAATCTATCTTATATGTTATTTATGATCTTGCATGCTTTCCGTTACTAGTAGATGTTTTGGCCAAGTAGATGCTTGTAACTCCAAGAGTTAGTATTTATGCTAGATAGTGGGTTCATGCCTCCGGTAATCTAGGAGAGTGACAGCAACTTTTAAGATTGTGGATGTGCTGTTGCCACTATGGATAAAATAACCGATGCTTAGCTTAAGGGTGTGCCGTTAGGTCTAATGCATTTGTTTACATTACGCACATTACTTAATGCGATTATCTGTTGCTTGCAACTTAATACCAACGGGGAACTCGGTATGACAACCTGGAGGTGGATTATTAGTCATAGACGCTGTTGGATAACGGTCTATGTATTTTGTCGTAATGCCCACATGAATATCATAGTAATCATCATGTCATATATATGCATTGTCATGCGCTCAATATTTTGTCAATTGCCCAGCTGTAATTTGTTAACCCAGCATGTTAGTTATCTTTTATGGAGAGACACCACTAGTGAACTGTGGACCCTGGTCCATTCTTTTACACTGATAATACAGCCAACTGCAATCATTGTTCCTTTTTATTCTCTGTAATTAAACACTATTTTCCACACCATACGTTTAATCCTTTGTTTTTAACAAGCTGGTGAGATTGACAACCTTACTGTTTCGTTGGGGCAAAGTAGTTTGATTGTGTTGTGTGCAGGTTCCACGTCAGCGCGCCACTGACAACCTTCAGAAGTGATTTCTTACTCCTACTAGTTCGATTAAACCTTGGTTTCATACTGAGAGAAACTACTGCTATACTGCTTCATACATTCCTCTTGGGGTCTCCCAACGAACGTGTGATCCACGTCATCAATACTCCACAGAAGAGCATCAGGCTTGGCAAGCACATCTTTAGTAAGGACACATCTTCTGTGCATCTGATGAGGATATAGATGCATGGTCAGTATAGATCTACACATTGGAGACATGTAGGTGTATAATATTGAGTGCAAACCAATTAATGGTTACATATTTGAGTGAACAGATCGATCTACTTACAGTGCCCAATTAGAACAAACAGATCGAGCGCATGCATAATTATCTATGGCTAGGCATTCGAGCAACAAACTGTGGCAACTACACATAGCGTTATCTGACTTGTCCAGTGCATGGATGAGCCGGCGCTGGCATCGCTGCTCGGGGAAGATCCGACATGCCTCTCGGGGAAGATGCGTGGCGACTGGCCGACGCACCGCTGGGGGAATATGCGCGGCGGCTCGCCAACGCGCGGCTAGGGGTAGATGCTATGCGGCGGCGATGCCGGCCGGCCGCGCCGCTCAGATCTGCGAGATAAGGGTTAGATCTCGCTACTTGGAGCCGCCACCACACTGTGAGAGTGAGAGTGAGGGTGAGAGCGAGAGCGTTAGGGTTGTCAGAATGGCGTATTTATAGCACAAGTACAATATCGGAAACGGAGGCGATAAACAACCGTATCCTTTTATTTGCTCACTGACACACTAGGCCTACTTAACAGTACAATTGAACTAACTATCTATCTACTTGTTCTTCTTCCGCCCTGCCTCCGCCCATTGTCGTCCACGGCGCGGCGTCACTTCTTGCCGGTTGCCTTCTCCTCTGGCTCGTGCTCCTCCTTCTCCGGCCGCGCGTCCTTCTCCGGCGACTCCTTCTCTCGCGCCTCCTTCTCCGGAGCGTGCTCCTCCTTCTCCGGCGCGTCCTTCTCTGGCGCGTGCTCCTCTTCTCCGGCGCGTACTTCTCTGGCGCGTGCTCCTCCTCCTCGGCGCCTCCTCCGACGCCTCCTCCTCCACCTCGTCGGAGTCGTCTTCTTCCTAGCTAGAATACGGCTCCGGGGGTCTCCGGCGACTCCTCCTCTTCGGAGTCATCTTCTCTTCGCGTGAAGATGGCGGGTCCGAGTCGTCGGAGTCGTCTTCTACAGAGCGTGAAGACGGCGGGTCCGAGTCATCGGGGTCCGAGGCCGGCGGCCCGTCTTGATCCCACCATGGGACTTCACCGTGGACTTCACCGCTCGCGTCGTGCTCGGGACTTCCTCGTTCTGCCACCAGGGTTCCTCCATGGCGGTTGTGCTAGTGTGGTAGAGAATGTGTGAGAGAACGAAGGAGAGAATGCGAGAACTGTCTGGCTTCGTGTGGTTCCAGTCACATTTTATTAGCGTCAAGCAGGCGGTTCCAATTCCTCGTGAATTAAGCCGCATTGAACAGGCGCGCTTCCAGTTTGCAACTGCAATTTCCCAAGCACATCGCAAACGGATATCCTTCCACAATCGTTGCCATAGAGATACGTATTGAAAACGGAGGTGAATTTATAACCGTTACCAATACTATTGGTAACGGAGATCGAAAAGTCTCTGTAACCAATGTTGACGGACCAGCCGCGGCCCAGTTCTGCCAGGCCTCGTCCGCAACGCTAAAATCGAGATTTTCCGTCGCCTATCTCCTGCCGTTACCATAGAGGGTTATCCGATGTGTCGTTCTCTACTAGTGGTCGGGTCGTTGGCCTTGGGGACAGGCGCCACCGGCACCCCGCCCAAGCTTAGGGCGAAGCCGTTCGACAACTTCGCCTTGGGCGGACACAGGATGCCGTGCTCGGCGAACACTTTGGCCTCGCTCCAGTTCAGCCACCTCCTATTCACGTCCATGGTGGCGGGGCGCGCTAGGGGAGAGAATGGGGAAGAAAGGCAAGGAGGATGAAGGCTAGAAGCACGGCGGTCGCATTTATATGCGCAGGTGCTGGCGCCGGCGTCGTATAAAGCTAGCTACAGGCGGCGCTTGGGAAGCCGGCATCACTGCAATGTTGGGCGCTTCGAACGTCACTGAACGCTGGGCGCCTCGAACGGCGGCGTCGTTTAAAGCTGGCTGCAAGGTTGGAACGCTGCACTCTGCGCAGGCGCCAGTGTAAATACGACAACATTTTTTCGATTAGATTCAAACTTAAATTAGAACGATACAATATTAAGAAATTTAAACTACAATCATAACTAAACCCTAATCTAAACGCCGCCGCTCGGGCCAGCCTCGTCGTCGTGCGCCTTCAGGGTTAAGCGCGAGCGCACATGTCTCCATGCCGGAGCGCGCTCGCCGCCCGACGCATCGCATCCCGCTGCGCCACCTCCAGGAGCATCTCATCCCGCTACACCACCTCCCTGGCCTGCCTTGCCTGGTTCAGCTCCTCGTGGGCCGCACGCTCGGCGAGCAACTGGGACGTTGCATGCTCGAGCTCCTCGCCTGGGCGACGAGCTGCTGCTGCTCGGCTGTGGCCGCCTGGGCGTTGAGCTGCTGGTACGCCGCACACTCAGCGACCATGAAGTCGCGGGCGCGCTGATCCCGCTCCGCGCTCTCAATCGAGGCCTGGATGATGGCTGCCTCCGCGGCGTCGCCAGCCACCTTGAAGCCGAACCTGACCTGGCGGTACGCCTCCTCGTTGCGCCAGCTGGCGAACGAGTTGGCCGCAACCACCTGGGCCAGAGCGGCGGCGACACCTACTGCTCCTATTCCTGCTCCGGCGGCGGCACCTCACCTAGCTCCGGCGGCGGCTCCTGCCCGGGGTACGGCACCTGCTCCGCGGGACGGCGGGACTGTCGGGCGGCGACTGAGTGCGCTCCTATGATTACCAGCTCTGAGGCATTTTGGCTAATCACTAGCAGGGAGCGAGAGAGAGCAGATTCTATGGTGTACCGAGATAGCAGGAATTGGGGTTTTTAAGGACTAGTGGGCGGTTCCGCTACGCCATCGCATTTATTCGGCTCGCTTTCTATTCCAAGGAGATGGAACGTGTCCACAAACGGGTTCGGAAAGTTTCTGTTACCATAGATGTACATATTGGAAACGGGTCATAATATAATACCGTTGCCAATATAAAGAGTGATAGAGATTTGTATTTCTCCGTAACCAATGTTGACGGGACAGCCGTGACCCAGTTCTGTCAGGGCTCTTCAGCAACAGTCAAATCGTGATTTTTCGTCGCCGAACTCATGTCGTTTTCATATAGGGGTGTCCGATGTGTCACTCTGTACTAGTGAAAGTCCAAATAACCTCGACCTTACCCTAATGGGTGGTCTTCTCCGCATATTTGAGCTACCTCAAAACTTCGTTTTTTCATCTCCTCACAACCCACACGAGGAGAATATCCCAACATACCGCAAGAATGTGATAGCAGAAATGTGGTAAGAATCTCATATATTTATGTAGGAGCATTTCAAAATAAATGTGAAACTGAAAATTTTCAATGGAAAATTCTCCCATGCCAAATGCAGCATCTTATTGGATTATCCCATGATACTTTAGAATCCTTTCAACTTTCCTACTACGACATGCCCCCTGCGATGTCATTTTTATTCTAGGACGTTTAGAGGAAACAACTGAAATTCGACTACTGCACTCCGAACAATCAAAATAAACTCCATGGTTAAAATGATAATCCGTTGAAATGAGCAATTGGAAACAACAGCTGCTTAGGAGAATCGGAGCTCATCTGACTACATACACAAGCAGCAGCTAACCTTAATCTACTTCCAAAATTTTGATGGAGGTAGTCCATGCAAGTCTAACTTCCTCTGGGAAACAGAACGCAAATTCTGTGCATGCACCAGGTGAGAAAACTACTAAAAAGAAACAAAAAACGATGTCTCTGCACTTCTGCCTCATCCGTTCTTGAAACATAGCACCTACTGTCTTCTCTGCTAGCTTCCAAGTATTATGGGTTCGATGAGCTCGTTGAGAGGAGCCAGCTCTGCCCTATCGATTAACCGAAATTCCTGCAAAAATATAGGTCCAAAAATATGTAAGAGACATCATTGTAATGAAGGAACCATATGCGGCATTGAATTGAAGCCAAATATGCTCGAGATTTGAAAGATGTGATGAATGGAATAAACGCTACTGAATAATACTACTAATCAATAAGAAACAATCTGCATTAACAAAGTTTAGTCGCTACAGTGATCCACAAAGCATCATAGTTAATCATTAATCTTTGCAAGATGCTATTTTAAAGAATATAGGCAGGAATGCAGGATGTCTTTGCGTGCAGAATGATTGGTCACAGCTTCTAAAGCAGTAAGCTAAAGAAAGGGATAGATTTTAGAATGTAGAATCATTGGACCAAGCTACTACCAAAGGACGCTCCATTATTCTGCATTACATGATAGGAGAGTTTGGTACTAAAGGCGAGCCATACAGGAAAGCTGAAGTACTGAAGTTCTTGGCTTCAGACTTCAGAGGTTCAGGTGATCAGGTCAACAATTACTTGATTTTGCACACTTTACGTCTTTATTCTGTTTTCCTTCTCCTTAGACGACACTTATCTTGATATCAATTACTTTAAAACGATATAGCACAAGACAGCAATCATGTCCCAACACTTTTCTGGATGAAGAAGGGGCATTACCCATGTGAAGAGCATGAAGTGCTTGAAGCAAGTGTTGAGATGTGCTTCTTCCTCGAGTTTGAGAACCATCTGAAAATGCGAGTGGTATATGTGCGCATACACCCTGAAAAGTCGCTTGAAGATCGTCTTGATGACGTCGCCGAAGTTTGGAGGGAAGGGAGCCCCTGTATGCAGCAGAGTTTTTGAACCAGAGCACATGATGATTAAACCAAAATTCTGAATCATTTCTTAGCACTCTTACAATACATTTAAAACATTAATTACCAAGCTTTTGAGGGAAGGTGGATTCGTCGTCGAGCAGGTTCTCGATCCAATCCATGAGGTACTCGACATACTTTGGAGCAGACACTTCAATAGGCCTTTTGATCTTGACTCCATCGGCCCACCTGTACTCGTACCTGATTCAAGAATTCTTCTGGTTAATTTATTACACACAAAAAAATTACACAAAGTGCTATTCTAAATCATGAAACTAATAGTACATGTTTACTGTATGTACAAATGCCAAGATTGAAGAAATATACTTTGGTCCGGCTGCCATTTTCGGGCAGGTAGCTGGCGTGCAAAACTCCATGAGGGTGCCATACAGCATGTTCACTTGATTGAAGAAGTCAACAGCTGTAGACAGAAATCATCATAAAGGCAAGCTAAGACACTACTACAAATATATTGCGATACCTTCAGGCAACACCAAGCAACAACTGTTGAGCGAAAAGTGTCATGCAAGAACTTACTGTTGACAGCGAGCCACTCGTTCTGATCCTCTCCAGCTGGCAGGCGGACCACTTCTCGCAGGTTACCGCTGCCAAGTGTGGCGTCGATGTGCCTCTTCAGCTTCATGCCCTGCGACAAAATGCGAGTTGGTAACTGAATTACACTGAATTTTGTTTTCGGAACTGAGCATGTGGAATTCTACAAGTTAACAACAAACATGCATGCAGATATGTTCCAAAGCATTCTTCCTCGTCATAACTGGCCCTCCTCTAATTCAAATCGAGTACTAGTGCAACTAATCCTACTTTCGTAGCAGTCACCAATACCAGTGTTGCAAGGAAGCTTTAGATTCATGAAGGGGGCTATTGGTTACAGTTCTAAGGTAGAGCTAACCGGTAGCAAAGAAGACAATATTAGCTGGAACAAGGTATTTTGACTAACAGCGTACTGCCGGTAAGCACCGGTAATGAACAAATTCAAACCTAATTGATGAAACTTTATTGCAAGACGGTAAATAGCACTACCTAGGGTTGAGTAAGAGTAGCGCCCTCTCATCCTAAAACTGTGTAAGTTGAGCCGACGAAGGCTAGTATCACAGTACTAACATCGAGTGCAGTTTGATGAAAGGAAAAAAATGTTTCTGCAATTGCTAACGTCCCTACATGATAAGAAACCCTTTTTGTTTCCAAACAGAAGGATCTATTGCTCTACCGGAACAGATTAAGCAGTTTCTCCGCGCACATTTACAGTAATTCTGAGGAAAATTCTCAGGAACAACAAGAGCGGTGTCGTGTGGATTAATTCATAAAGCAATTAATTTACCAGCGCATTGTTTCGAGCATCATGATCTGTTCAACAGAAGACAACAATGGAATAGCTCGTACCTTGTCCCCGGCTGGAGCGTTCTTCTTGGGCCTGAATGTCTTCTGGTTCCTGCAGCATGGACTCATCATCAAATTGAAGCGAAACAAGGAAGACAAATTCTGGGATCACCAGATAACTACTATTGAACTAGTCAAGAGACATTATTAAACAAATACTCCACGGGAAGAATATCATCGCAAAAGAGATTCCAAGTTGAAGAAATCAAAACAGCAATGGCCGTCCTAACCTGCTGCCACGACCGAAGAAGCTGCTCATCTTACGACGTCAGAGACGAGGAGAAGAAGCGCGACGAAGGATAATGGATTCCGCTAGAGCTCTAGCTCGTAACCCGCTCCTCCTTTGATCGACGGCGAATCGAGGGAGCTCTCGGAGTCGCCCAAGTCCATGTATATATATACCTGACGTACGCAGCGAGAGAAGGTAGAAGAGAAAAATAGCAAATTAGCCAGGCTGGCGGTGACGGAGAGAGGGGCGCGGTAGTAGAGAGAGAAGAAACCTAAACCAACCTGGGGCTGACTGACTGGCTGGCGGCTTGAGTGCGTTCCGCCGCGCGATGCTGTGCTGTGCGTGGCTTTGGCGTGGACTGGATTTGATGGCTGTTCTCCGCTCACGCCCTGCTGTGCCTGTGCGTGCGCTCATCGGCCGTTTCCGTTTTATTACTCCGATTCTGCTTTGGTACTGATTCAGCGCCAGCTGGCGGTACTCAGCCTTTCCTTACAAGTAATGACATGCCTGTCCAAATCGCTCCTGGCCATCAATCCTCAGCTTTCGATATTATTTCCATTCTTTTTGGGCAAAATCTCCCTGCATGAGAACGAAGTCTCGAGATAGAGAACACATAGTACATCCAAGGCCTCAATAGAATAAAGAAATTACACTTAGGCCTCAATAGAATAAAGAAATTACCCTTGGGCCAGAAAGAAAAAATAAATTACATTTAAAGCCCCCCAAACAAAATTAGAACTAAGGCCTTAAAAAATCATATCCAAGGCCATAAAGAAAAAAATTACATCCAATACCTCAAAGAAAATGGAAATTACATTCATGGCTTACTGATCTTGCCGTAGATCTCCAAGCGCTCTGCATCGTACATGGCTGTCATCGACAGCACGAGCACAAACAACGAGCAAGTTGCTTCTACAAATGGAGGAAAGAGGATTGATGCAGCCAAAACAAACGAGGAACTCCATGATCTAATGATGGAACTGGGAGAAATGAGGAAGCATTGAAGACGCCCTTGATAATTTATTTATTTTGCCTTCGCCCTTGTAATATCGATGCTACTGCTAGAGTAGAAGAGAAGACTGAGCCTTTCAAATAGCCACGGCCCACGGGTACTAGCCAAACGAAGAAACCCCTAAGATGAGCAAGAACCATCTAAAAGAGGGAGTAGGCCTTCCTCTCATGTGTGAGAAGAACAAGGCGCAAAGCACTAACGAAAAAGAGGGGAAGGGCCAAACTAAACGAGTAAAGAAATTTCTCTTCTCCAAAACAAACTTTCTCGAAATAATCAAAGAGTAGCAACTTTGGAAATCATTGATTGATTGATACCTGGAAACAAATGAGAGGCCTACAAGTAGCCCGCCCAGATCCAGTCATCACATCTCTCGGGCGAGGTAATAAGAGGGAAGAGGAAACAGATTTAGGGTACCATGGACCTTGGATGTTGTTTGAAGAGAACCTCTCGGACATGCCAAGGTGGACATTATGTATAGGAGTGTCATGGTGGCGATAAGACCGAGGTGGCCACGAAAGGGGCTACACGGACCCTTCAGTTTGCCCAAAGGATACCCAAAGCTAGTCATGAATGACGCGAAAAACCATTGGATATATAACAATAGAAGCAACACCGAGCCCTTCTCTCCTCATCTCCATATGTACGAGCCAATATATAGATATGAGGGGAGAGGAGGCGTAGGGATATCTGAGAAGTAGGAACGGAACATAAAGCGGTGGAGGACAGAAAAGATAAATAGAGAAATGAGATTCCCGATATCTCTTTATGTGCACCCCTGACTAAATAACACAAGCAATCAATTGACGGTGTTGTCTGTAAACCTTTGGTTGGTTTTTAGGAAGACATTAATATGCAACCTACGCACCTCAGGTCCGTCTGAATTGGCCTCTACAGAAAATTAGGGCCCAATACATAGTTGCATATCTACATTGTTGTAAGCTTATTTTATAATCCATAGTAGATAAATAGTCACAAAGGCAGTGAAAAAGTTGGTTAGACAAAATAAATGGGAAAACTCTGGATGGAGAAGTAAGATTGTGATAATCCACATAAATACCAAACACAACCTAAAAATCTTCACTTTGAGAAGATTGCTTCTTCACCAAATCCAGAATCGATGTATTCAAATCATCACTAATTAAAAATCTATTGTAAACCATAATCCATTGATACTATAATTTGAACACAACTAAGCTTGACAAAACTAAAACTTAATAATAGGATCTCATCATATCAAGATAACTATCATGAGTGCTTATATTCCATACATTGGTATCATCCTCAAAATAAAATTTCGAATATAGTGATATATGTACAAATAATGTGATTTCTCTCTAACAGAACATCTGGTCCTTTGTGAGACTCATAGCACTTTTATGCCACATAATATGTAGTGCAAGAGATATATGTACAATGCTCGGCTTCAGGACCTCTCAACTAAGCAACATTGTTGTATGCTTCATAAATAGCTATATACTCACCGTCAGTATTCGATCCAGCCAAAGTGGCATGCAAAGGTTGGTTTACAATTAGCAAGACAACAACAGATGGTGAGAATGTAACCTTTGAGTGAGATTTTGCTAGCACAAGAAGAAACAACGAGTCCGACAAGTCATTTTGGACTTCTAAACTACATAAAGCTTTATAAAAAACTTGAACATACCTCAAATCCAATGAACTACTTTCCAATGCTCTACTATGATATTAACCATGAATTTACTAGCACCACATGTGATAAATGGTGATGTGAACAAACCATGCTATACAAAAGCAAGCCCAATGCACTAAAATATGGAATACTAGACATTGTACTTAATATCATCATCTTATTGTAGCCATAATGTTGATGATAATCTAAAATGTGTAGGAAATATAGTACGTAGCATATTAAAAAGTCAATGATACACCTTATAAATAGGCCTCCTTACTTAGGTATATTTCCCAAATGGCATGTCTAGGGATATTTTCATTCAAAGTACCTCGGATGTTGGAATTTCACAGCTTGGGGATTGTACCAACCGATGATGATATTTTATCTGTGGGGATCGATTGTGTGGTTAGGATAGTTTACAGGAAAGACACGATATGTCAAAATTAATCTCATGTCCTTCTTTGAGGATATTTTTATTCCAAGTTTCAGGTTTTTTTTTCAAATGGTTCACATTCTAGTGAACACGTACAAAAAGTTGTGAAACAAGTTGCGAAATTCAATGTTTTAGAGTACTTCAAACATGTTTCAAACCTTACTGAGATAGTGTGTGGGTTGATTTGGCAAAATAGAAGGGTTTATATGAAAATATATCGTTCAGGACAACAAACAAATGGCCAAAATATGTTCTTCTGCTAGTGACAGAAGGAAAACGTGCAGTTGCACCCATGCCTTTGTACTACTCCCTTACCTTTTTTCTTTGAATTTTTCCAGGAACATAAATGAACAAAAAAGAAAATGGTTGAATCATTAGAAACTTTTGATAGTGCATCAAGCCTAGACCTATGTATTGGGAGCCGGCCCGACAGGCTCGGCTATAAGACTAATGTTTGGTCTAGGCTCGAGCCTCGATTTTCCATCTGAAGCCCGTCTTGAAAGCCCAAACTAGTCCCTATGTTAATGTTTTTTAATATTCTTTAGAAAATAAGTGTATTTATTATTTTATACCGCCAAAGACTAATTTTCAATGCGAAATAGGTGAACATTCCGAGGACGTGGGTCGGGCCAAGACACGGCCTTTTCATCTTTGGGCTTTGCCAAGCCTAGCCCGAACCTGGCCTGGGCCGAGGTTTTCAAGGTATAATCTAGCCCCTAAGTGTGTTTTTGATAGATAATGACAATCCCTGTTGAGTAGGGTTTCATTAAGTTGTTTATGAAGGAAGTGTTCCATAGGTGGTGCCTGACCAAGTGCTGGATTCAAGGTTTAATGCCATGAAGATAAGGATATACATTGAATATTGTCAGCATGATCATTGACTTGAAGATGTGGATATGATATGATAAGGAAGGAGAAACTAAAGAGAACTTTGAAGCATCAAGATGAAGTTCAATGAAACTGGAATTCTTGTGTGAAACTCAAAGGTTATCATGCTTTGGATTATGTGTTAATCCATAGAGGATCATGATATCAAGAGAATGAAGTGAAGAGAAGAAGTCATTGTCTATCCTAGGAGATTTTGATAAAGAAATAAAGAAGATCAAGTCCTAATAAAAGTGATGCATAATGTAAAACCTAAAGAATGGTCATGAGAAGATTTTAGCCTTTAATGAACATGTCATCGAGGAACTAAGATTAAGTGAAGTAATAATTATCGCCTTCAGTATATAATCAATATTAAGATGCAAAGGTACATGTTGATCTAGTAGAAGACAAACATTTGGATTCTAGAAAATCATCACTCAAGTGTAACGATGTACCACGTGGGGTCAAGTGATCTCGTGGTATGGTAATCATTGTCAATTTCTCTTAGTTCACTAACCCATGAACTATGTGTTTTGTATGTCTATGTGGGTTACGTGTAACTCATGGGTTTGTGTAAAAAATGAAGATTTCATATAGCCCATGAGAGGATGAAATTATTTGGAGATGGATATCAAGATTGAGATACAAACACCAATTGATTATATGCTTCAAGCTTGCCATAAATTTGGTGATAGTGGACATGTTAAGATGAGCTTAAGAGAGACTTTGCATAGTGCAAGACAAGGCATCCATTTGTGAGTCATCACCAAGTGAGGATGATCAAGTGAAGTGCTCCAACTTGAGGCAAACATGAACGTTGTCATCAAGCTCAAGTGGAATGTGAGAGGCAAAGTTATGAATTAGCTAAGTTTTTCTAATTTTGCTTGTCTCAAGGAACTTGGCGGAGACCGGGGGTTATAGATAGGTTTGATAGCTGTACTATAAGGAAGGGATATGGCATAAATAGTTTGATCACGTCATACATATAGTTGATACGTCTCAAACGTATCTATAATTTTTGATGTTCCATGCATGTTTTATATCAGTTGCCACATGTTTTATATACACTTTATATCATATTATGGCATTTATTGGACTAACCTATTAATAGTGTCAAAAGTGCACAATGTTCTTGTTTTACACTTTCATGTGTAGAAATTACTTGGAAATTGACAAGAACACAAAAAGAGGCCTTGTTGGAGTTGGACTCTGATTCGCAGGAATCTGTCCCACCAGACAGTTTTTAAAGATGTCCACGAACCGACCCGAAGACGACGTTAAATGGCAAAAGTCTAGTCGCGAAACTTGCAGGGCATTTTCCGCCGCACGATCTAGACAAAAAATTCGTCCCAATCGGAGTTCGGATGAGGCCTGGAGAGGCCCGACAAGTCGGCTGGACCAGATAAAAATCTGGCCGCGCCGAGGGGTGGCGAGACCGCCTCGGGAACCTTCTGGAGCCGCCCTTTGGACCATAAATAGCCCCCGCGGAGCAAACGCTAGGAGAGTCGACTATTTTCCCGAATACAACCCAAAGCTCCGCCGCCATCAAACTTCGTTTCGGGAGTCAGAAGGTCATGTTCCGGCACCCTGCCGGGACGGGGATTGACCCCCGGAGCCATCTCCATCGACCACGCCGCCTCCACTTCGACTCCATGATGGTTTGTGAGTAGTTCCCCCATGGACTGCGGGTTCTAGCTGTAACTAGTTGGTACTCTCTCTCCATGTACTTCAATACAATGATCTCATGAGCTGCCTTACATGATTGAGATTCATCAGATGTAATAGGTGTTGTGTTTGTTGGGATCCGATGAATTGTGGATTTATGATCAGTTTGTTCATCATGTTATCGTACTTATGTTTTATTTAAGATCTTGCATGCTCTCCGGTACTTGTGGTTACCCTGATCAAGTAGTTGTTTGTATCTCCAAGAGGGAGTATTTATGCTCGATAGTGGGTTCATGCCTCCAGAAATCTGGGCTCGAGTTGACAGAAACGACTAAGCTTGTGGATGTGCTGTTGCCACTAGGGATAAAACAATGATGCATTGTCTACGTGTCATTTGCATTGTTTACATTACACACTTTACTTCATGCAATAATCTGTTGTTTGCAACTTAATACTGGAAGTGATGCGGATGCTGACCTGAAGGTGGATTATTTAGGCATAGATGAGTTGGATAGCAAGTCTATGTACTTTGTTGTAATGCTCAATTAAATACTACAGTGAACTTTATCTTATCATAATATGCATTGTCATGGCCACACAATTTTATCAATTGCCCAACTGTAATTTGTTCACCCAACACATGCTTTGTTTGGAGAGTTACCTCTATTGTAGATAGCTGGAACCCCGGTCCATATTAATCATCATTGCTCTCCTGTCAACACACCACCAACTATTTTCTGGCGCCATTACTGTTGTGTTACTGTCACTATTGCTCTCATATTACTGCTGCTATCACATCACCCCTGTTACTAGTGCTTTTCCAGGTGTGGCTGAACTGACAACTCAGCTGCTAAAGCTTATAAGTATTCTTTGGCTCCCCTTGTGTCGAATCAATAAATTTGGGTTTTACTTCCCTCGAAGACTGTTGCGATCCCCTATACTTGTGGGTCATCAAGACTATTTTCTGTCGCCGTTGCCGGGGAGCATAGATCTACTCATAAGTTCACCTGGGGAGTACACTCTACCTATCTCTCTGTTTTTATTTTATTTTGTGTTGTCTAGTTTATTTTTGTCTAGTTTTATTGTGCTTAGTTTATTTCTGCTTAGTTGTGTTTTGTTTAGTTTACTTTTGTTTAGTTTGTTTTTGTTTTGTTTTGTTTTTCTTATATACTCGAAAATCCATAAAAATTTGAAAACCCGAAAATCTAAAAAACTTTTGCCATGGATAACTTCTTTGAAACAAAATATTATTGGCACGGTGGGTTCACAGAGGGCCATCAAAAACATTTTAGGAAACACCGTTTGTCTGAAAAAGGGCTACAATTATGGAATTTTATTGAGAAAGTTAAAACATGTGCCTGGGATTTATGTATGCTTTATGATGAAAATGTTCTTGTGGACTGCGTCATCTTCCTTTCCAATGTGCTCACAATGATAATGAAATCTTGTCTTCTTATGCTAATGGGGATTATGATTTTTATAATGTGGAGAGAATAGAGGAATTTGTTGCTTTTAAGGGTGGCCTTGAAATTAGTTCTTATCTTGAGCATAAAATTGATGCCCCTTATAAATCTGAAAGTCTTTTTATACTTAAATATTGTTTTGATAACTATAAGGATGAGAATCCTTATATTACTGAATTTCTTGAGAAAAGACATCCTCAAAAAGAAGAGACCATTGCCTTGCAGGAACCTATAGAAGAAGAAACTGCTGAAACTGAAAGCTCATTGGATGAAAAAGAGGAGGAGAGTGATGAAGAAAAGGAGGAAGAATACCCATGCCTACCTTCTAATGAGAGTAACTCTTTATCTCTTACACTATTTAATTGCCCTCCATGCTTACAAAAGGAGGATGAAGGTTATGTTCCTATGGATTCTCTTGAAATAGTCTCTATGAATGAAACTTGTGGAAATAATTATGCTACTGTTATTTATGATAATCCATGCTATTTTGATAAATCTTATGATAATCCTTTATTTGTGCCTAATTTCGAAATGCATGGTAATGAGAAAGTTTGCATAGAAAATGTTTATGATAAAGCTCTAGATGATGGTCCTATGTTACTTGATAATATTAATTGTACTACTACTGAAAATGGGATTAGAGAGGTCTTGACTTTATCTAGATGGAGTCCCTTACCTCTTGAGAGTGATCAATCATCTTGTTATAAAATTGTTAAAAGTGGGTTTGAAATTTTGAATCCCACTATCTTGGAGCTTGATAAAAATTATGTGTTTGTAGATCATGAAAAACATGCTTTATGTGATGGTTATATTGTTGAGTTTGTTCATGATGCTACTGTAAATTATTATGAGAGAGGAAAATATGGTTGTAGGAATGTTCATGTTACAAAAACACCTCTCTTTAAGATGCAAGTTCTGAAGTTACTTTTATTTTACCTTCCTATGCTTGTCACTATGTTCTCCATGGATTTATTTGTTTACAAGATTCCTATGCATAGGAAGTGGGTTAGACTTAAGTGTATTTCGAATTTGCTTCTTGATGCTCTCTTTTGTTTTTCAACTCTTATTCTTATGGGAGCATCATTAAAATCTTCAAGCCTAGCTAAAAGGTATTAAAGAAAAGCGCTTGTGGGAGGCAACCCATGTTATTTTTACTTCCTGTTATTTTCTTTTGTTGAGTCAAGGAATTTGTTTACTTCTGTAACAATTACTTTGTATCTTTTATTTGCTGTTTTGTTGTGCCAAGAAGAGCCTCTAATGACAAGATGCTGCTAAAATTGGGGTTTCTGCCCGAAACAGATTTCTGGACGTCACCGTTTCTTTCGGTAGAAAATCAGGAAAAATCGAAAATATCTGCAATTTTTTTTGCATACGCCTGATATATGTACGCATCTTTCGTTAGTCTATCATTTGCTGAGTTGAGCAACGGAAGGGACTCGAAAAAATTCATCTTTACTGGCTGTTCTGTTTTTGACAGATTCTGTCTCTGTTTTTTGCATTGTCTCTTTGCGGGGTTTATGCGAGGTTCTCTAACGTGGAGGGCCACAAATAAGCTTAGTAATTGTAGCTGATGTTTTATTGAGTTCTAGAAATTTGTCTCTACAGAACCAAAGTGGATTAAAAAATTTGAGTACTAACCCCTCTAATGAAGTTTATGAGAAATTTTGTGTGATGGAAGTTTTCAAGTATTAAGAGAGGTGGATGATATAAAAGATCAAGAAGAGTGAAGAGCTTAAGCTTGGGGAGGCTCCCCTGGACCTCCCCAACATATTTCAAGAAGACTCAAACATCTAAGCTTGGGGATGCCCAAGGCATCCCCTTCTTCATCAGCAAATTATCAGGTCATCTCTAGTAAGACTATATTTTAATTTCTTCACATATTATGTGCTATTCTTGGAGCGTCTTGTGTGTTTATTTTCTGTTTTGTGTTTGTTTTGTTCTCTGATCATATCAATGTTGGATCCTAACTATCTTGTTTGGGAGAGAGACACGCTCCGCTTTTTCATAGAATACTCCTGTTCTTCACTTATACATGTTGAGTATTCTGCCTAGCACTGCTAAAGCTTCTAGCTCTTGTTTTTCATGTATCTCTTGTTCAGAGCTATTAGTTTCTTTTATAGAAAGAACTCTCTTGCTTCACTTATATTTGTTTGGAGAGTAGGTTAATATGTTGGTTCAGAAAATGTCATGCATGTGGTAATGGTATGAAAAACTTGCATAGTCTTGTAGATCATTGAACTTTGATAACCTGATTCTTTGAAAACGTTTTGAGGTATTAAATAATAGATGGTAATGCTTGCTGGTTACTTAAGTTAAAATTATTAGTGGATTGTTGCTTTAAAACTTGTACCGTACTACAAACACTGCTATAACTGTTGAAGGTGTAGTTGTTCTTGATAGCTTTCCATGTCTAAAGGTAATTCGTAATAACATAGTTGTGTGCTAAGGTCGAGGGATCTAACGGGGTACTTGTGCCGCCGTGAACGGCCCTTCTTGGAGTAAATTTTAATCATGCTCTTAATGTTGAACCTGCTAGTTGTTTGCAATAAGCTTGTGAGTTCTTTTTGACTAATGTTAAGCTACGGTTTTTGGCACTTCCACCATCCAAATTTGCTAGCCTCTTCGGTGTTGTGCATTGCCCTTTTCTCGCAATGAGAGTTGGTGCATACTTCGCCAGTACATCCAAAACCCGTGGGAGGACTTCCTCTTGTTCTCCTACACATAAGTCCATACGTCTTCCTCAAAACAGCCACCATAACTACCTACCACAGCATTTCCATAGCTGTTCCGAGATATATTGCCATGCAACTTTCATCATACATTACATGACTTGTTGTCATTCATCATTTATTTATTGCTTTGCATGATTCTATACAGCTGATGTGTGATTTACCCATGTTACGCTAGATCATTGCACATCCTGCTACACTGGCAGAAGCATACAGTTTTATACATCATGTTCTGTTGTTATGAGTTATTTGTACAAAAAGTGTGTTGTCATTTCAGAGTGTTTGCCCCTGCCAGAAAAGAGTCATGGAGGCCATCGAAAAGAGAAACAGAAAAAAAAAAAAAGAAAAAAAAGAAAAAAAAGAATAAAGAAAAGGGGGGGCAACACTACTATCCTTTATCAAAGTTATGCTCATGTTTAGCACCTGCAGTTTCATAGTTATCATATTTGTGCTATAGAGAGTTCTCATGTTTCATTAGTATAACTATGTGGGGAATTTACACTATAGAAATTGGGTTGTATATTCCAATGATGAGCCTCCTCAAAAGTGCTCTAGGTCTTCATGAGCAACCAAGTTGGATGCACCCCCACTAGTTCCATTGGAGAGCTTTCATATACATATAGCTATATGTGCATCCATTGCGTGGCAATCACTACTCCTTGCATAGCTTCGATTATAAGACTTCCCTTGTCTAATGATCACTTTTTAGCCGTGTAAGACTTTCTTCCATTGGCCTTCCAAACCTCCATTAACGTTCTCTTTGTCATAACATCCTGGTGCCAATACCAAATGCTCACACTCACCGGTTGAGTAAACTTCGAAACAGTTGATTCATTTTCATGTTTATTTTTACTTGACTGGATCATTTCTATGTTGTGAAAATTTAATTGATGCTTGGAATTGAAGGATAGAACTCCTACACTGAATACTTAAAACATCTATAATGAACCTTGTACGGTTTCATGTCTTCATGTCTTTAAAGCATCATTCATGAAAAGTTTAACTTGTTTAACTATCTTGCTTTGTTATCTTTTGTTTAATATCAATTATAGACATTTGCTTTGAATGATTTGATCTCAGCTCACTTGCCTTACATCACTATTGGATCAAGATTGTGTTGGTAGCATGTCACTTCAAAAATTATATTGTTTTATCGTTTACCTACTCGAGGATGAGCAAGAACTAAGCTTGGGGATGCTTGATACGTCTCAAACGTATTTATAATTTTTGATGTTCCATGCATGTTTTATATCAGTTGCCACATGTTTTATATACACTTTATATCATATTATGGCATTTATTGGACTAACTTATTAATAGTGTCAAAAGTGCACAATGTTCTTGGTTTACACTTCGATGTGTAGGAATTAATTGGAAATTAACAAGAACACAAAAAGAGGCCTTGTTGGAGTTGGACTCTGATTCACAGGAATCTGTCCCACCAGATAGTTTTTAAAGATGTCCACGAACCGACCCGAAGACGACGTCAAATGGCAAAAGTCTAGTCGCAAAAGTTGCAGGGAATTTTCCGCCGCACGATATAGACATAAAATTCGTCCCAATCGGAGTTAGGATGAGGCCTGAAGAGGCCCGACAAGTCGGCTGGACCAGATAAAAATCTGTCCGCGCCGAGGGGTGGCGAGACCGCCTCGGGAACCTTCTGGAGCCGCCCTTTGGACCATAAATAGCCCCCGCGGAGCAAACCCTAGGAGAGTCGACGATTTTCCCGAATACAACCCAGAGCTCCGCCGCCATCAAACTTTGTTTCGGGGGGTCAGAAGGTCCTGTTCCGGCACCCTGCCGGGACGGGGATTGACCCCCGGAGCCATCTCCATCGACCACGCCGCCTCCACTTCGACTCCATGATGGTTTGTGAGTAGTTCCCCCATGGACTACGGGTTCTAGCTGTAGCTAGTTGGTACTCTCTCTCCCATGTACTTCAATACAATGATCTCATGAGCTGCCTTACATGATTGATATTCATCAGATGTAATAGGTGTTGTGTTTGTTGGGATCCGATGAATTGTGGATTTATGATCAGTTTGTTCATCATGTTATCGTACTTATGTTTTATTTAAGATCTTGCATGCTCTCCGGTACTTGTGGTTACCTGATACGTCTCAAACGTATCTATAATTTCTGATGTTCCATGTTGATATTATACCAATTGTTACATGTTTTATATACACTTCATAGCATTTTTATGCATTTTCTGGACTAACCTATTAACAAGATGCCACAGTGCCAGTTCCTGTTTTCTGCTGTTTTTGTATTCCAGAAAAGCTAGTCTGAAATATTCTCGGAATTGGACGAAACTTGGACAGAACCTCCTATTTTTCCAACACGAACACGGAGTCCAGAGAGAGACGGAGGGGAGCCACGTGGCACCCACACCATGGGGCCGCGGGGCCCCCCTGCCGCGCCGTGGGGTGGTGTGGGGCCCTTGTGGCTCCGCAGCCGCCGCCCTTTCGCCTATTTATTCCTCCCGACGCGAAAACCCTAAATACCCGAGCCATTATCCACGAAAAGTTCCAGAGACGCCGCCGCCGTCAACCCTAGCTCGGGAGGGTTCAGAAGCTCTTCCCGGCACCCTGCCGGAGAGGGGAATCATCACCGGAGGGCTCTACATCACCATGCCTGCCTCCGGAGTGATGCGTGAGTAGTTCATCCTTGGACTACGGGTCCATGGCAGTAGCTAGATGGTTGTCTCTCCACTTTATGCTATCATGTTTAGATCTTGTGAGCTGCCTATCATGATCAAGATCATCTTATTGTAATGCTACATGTTGTGTTTGCTGGGATCCGATGAATATTGAATACTATGTCAAGTTGATTATCAATCTATCTTATATGTTATTTATGATCTTGCATGCTTTCCGTTACTAGTAGATGCTTTGGCCAAGTAGATGCTTGTAACTCCAAGAGTGAGTATTTATGCTAGATAGTGGGTTCATGCCTCCGGTAATCTGGGAGAGTGACAAACTTCTAAGATTGTGGATGTGCTGTTGCCACTAGGGATAAAATAACCGATGCTTAGCTTAAGGGTGCGCCGTTAGGTCTAATGCATTTGTTTACATTACGCACATTACTTAATGCAATTATCCGTTGCTTGCAACTTAATACCAACGGGGAACTCGGTATGACAACCTGGGGTGGATTATTAGTCATAGACGCTGTTGGATAACGGTCTATGTATTTTGTCGTAATGCCCACATGAATATCATAGTAATCATCATGTCATATATATGCATTGTCATGCGCTCAATATTTTGTCAATTGCCCAGCTGTAATTTGTTCACCCAGCATGTTAGTTATCTTTTATGGAGAGACACCACTAGTGAACTGTGGACCCCGGTCCATTCTTTTACACTGATAATACAACCAACTGCAAACATTGTTCCTTTTCATTCTCTGCAATTTACTACTGTTTTCCACACCATACGTTTAATCCTTTGTTTTCAGCAAGCCGGTGAGATTGACAACCTCACTGTTTCGTTGGGGCAAAGTAGTTTGATTGTGTTGTGTGCAGTTCCACGTTGGTCATCGCGCGCCACCAACAACCTTCAGAAGTGATTTCTTGCTCCTACTGGTCGATTAAACCTTGGTTTCATACTGAGGGAAACTGCTGCTACACTGCTTCATACCTTCCTCTTGGGGTCTCCCAACGAACGTGTGATCCACGCAATCAAGCATTTTTCTGGCGCCGTTGCCGGGGAGCAAGAGGATTTCTGCAAGGGGAGTTTCACGCTTCCAATCTCTTTACTTTGTTATTGTCTTGCTTAGTTTATTTTTATTTAGTCTTGTTTGCTTTATTTATCAAAAACACAAAAAAATTAGTTACTTGCATTTACCTTATTTCGGTTTACTTTCTTTTTATTTCATCATGCTTCTCCCTAAGTTTACTTTAAAAGATATACCGGTGGGAAGTGGGTCTATCATTGGAAGAGATAACATTGAAGAATTCTTTAGTCATGTTAGTAGACTTAAAGATTTTGAAGACAGATCCTTGGTAGAACTTGCCCCTAATTATGAAATTGCTGCTGCCTCTTTGGTTCACATGTTGGAAGCTAGGTTTGTTAATCTTAATCCTATAATGCAGCAAATGTTTCTTAAACTTCATGATATGGAAGAGGGTGAAAAGAAAGATTTTGTTTTAGAAACTCTTCTTAAAGAATTTGGTGATGTTGCTGGGGAGCTAGAAAAGTTTTTATTCGTTATAAGATGCTTGGCTATTTTATTGATATTGCTAATACACTTGAGAAGCTTGAAAAAGATAGGCTTAAGTACACTAATGAACCCAATTATGAGGGAGAAGTCAAAATACCAATACCTTTTAAGCTTGTAGGAATGCATGAGGCACTAGAAAAGAATTTTGATTGGATTGTTCCTGAAAATTTATTTGATGAGGATAGTGTGCCTAAAAGTAATGAAAGAGGAGTTTCTGAAACTTATATAGATAAGATACAATGCATTGTTGAGAAAACTTCCAACCTTTCTGTTGATGCTTCATCACTTGGAAACACTTGATTCTTACTTTCTGCGCCTAGCTGAAAGGCGTTAAAGAAAAGCGCTTATGGGAGACAACCCATTATTTTATTTCTGCAATTTTTCTTTTCTTTTTGAGTCAAGGAGTTGTTTACTTCTGTAACAATTCCTTTGTATCTTTATTTTATCGCATTGTTGTGCCAAGTATTGCCTCTAATAGGAAGATGATGCTAGATTTGGATTTCTGCGCAGGAACAGATTTCTGCTGTTCACCGTTTTAATTCTGTAAAATCACAGAAAAATTATTTAAATCTGCAAATTTTTGTGCGTGATCCTCAGATATGTACGCATCTTTCGTTAGTTTAAAGTTTTTCGATCTGAGCAACGTAAGTGCCTCGAAAAAATTCGTCTTTGCGGACTGTTCTGTTTAGACAGATTCTGTCTTTTATTTTTCGCATTCTCTCTTTTACTAGTGTTGAGTGGAATTCTTTTTTAGGGTGAAGAGCTTCACATAACATCAGTGGCAGTAGCTAATGTTAAAAGTAACGGTCATGTTTGTGTCCTTATAGAACATGTGAGTTTTTGATTGTGCACTAACCCTCTAATGAGAATTACTTGAGTTTGGTGTGGCGGAAGTTTTCAAGGGTCAAGAGAGAAGGATGATATAATGTGATCAAGAAGAGTGAAGAGCTTAAGCTTGGGGATGCTCCCATGGATCACCCCAGCATATTTCAAGAAGACTCAAGCGTCTAAGCTTGGGGATGCCCAAGGCATCCCCTTCTTCATCAGCAACTTATCAGGTCATCTCTAGTGAAACTATATTTTAATTCTTTCACATCATATGTGCTTTACTTGGAGCGTCTGTGTGCTTTTATTTTCAGTATTTTATTTTTCTTATGGTCAACTTGATTGGACCCAGCATTCTTGATTGGGAGAGAGACACGCTCCGCTTTTTCATATGAATACTCCTATTCTTCACTTATACTTGTTGAGTATTCTTATCTAGCTATTGCTATGCTTTTAGCTCCTGTTTTGCATGCATCTCTTATTCAGAGCTGTTAGTTCTTTTAAAGAAAGTACTCTCTTGCTTCACTTATAATTGTTTGGAGAGTTTATGTTGAAATAAATTGATTGGTGTTTGGTTGGAACAGAAAATGTTGCATGTGGTAGATGGTATAATGGAAAAAGCTTACATATTCTTGTAGATCACTGTATTGGATAATTTGATACTTGTCAATTGTTTTGAGTTATCAAGTAGTTCATGTTTAAGCTTTTGTATCATGTAGTTAAAACCTATTAATGAAGAACTACCGTAAAGCTCGTTGAAATTTGGTTTGCATGATTGGTATCTCTAAGGTCTAGATATTTTCTAGTAAAAGGGTTTGGTTAACAAGGAAGACAGTGTAGAGTCTTATAATGCTTGCAATATGTTTTCATATAAGTCTTGCTGTGTCGGTTGATATCCTGTGTTTGCTTCAAATAACCTTGCTAGCCTAAACTCTGTACTGAGAGGGAATGCTTCTCGTGCATCCAAAACCTTGAGCCAAAATCCATGCCATCTGTGTCCACCATAACTACCTATATGTGGTATTTCCTTGCCATTCCAAGTAAATTTTTCATGTGCTACCTTTAAACTATTCAAACTTTATTACTCCTATTTTGTGTCAATGTTTACCAAGCTCATGAGGACGGGGTGGATGTCTTTATGTCAACTGTCAAACAGACTTTACCACCGGACTAGCGGCATATACATCCGCTTATCCATTAATTTTGCAAAAAGAGCTGGCAAATGGGGTGCCCAGTCCCAATTAATTACAACTTTAACCGCTTAATTCTCTTCACATTTTTGCCCTGATTTATCAGTCAAGCAATGACAAACAGTGAAATATCTGCATGTGTAAACAAAAGAGAAAGAGGGATGATCTGCCTTGCTGGTAGAAATAACGTCCTTCATGGGAGCCGCTCTTAAAAGTCTGGTTGGCAGGGGTCATATTGTACTTTCCATTTTCTGATTCGTTGACAATTAACAAACACCTCTCAAAACTTATTTTTACTCTCTATATGATTTCAAAAACTTAAAAAGCTCTAGCACATGATTTAATCCCTGCTTCCCTCTGCGAAGGGCCTTTCTTTTACTTTTATGTTGAGTCAGTTTTCCTACTTCTTTCTATCTTAGAAGCAAACACTAGTGTCAACTTTGGTGCAACAATTTTTATATGCTTGTATATTGCACTTATTATATTGCTTTGTGTTGACAAATATCCATGAGATATATATGTTGAAAGTTGAAAGCAATTGCTGAAACTTAAATCTTCCTTTGTGTTGGTTAAATACCTTTTACTTAGAATCTATTGCTTTATGAGTTAACTCTTATGCAAAACTCTTTGATGCTTGTCTCGAAAGTACTATTCATGAAAAGTTTTTGCTTATATGATTCAGTTGTTTGCTCATTATCTACTTGCTAGCAAACTATAGACCATTGACCTGGATCACTTCATTCATAACATGTGCTTTACAATACTATTTGATCAAGATTATGATTGTAGCATGTCACCTCAGAAATTATTTTGTTTTTATCGTTTTACCTACTCGAGGACGAGTAGAACTAAGCTTGGGGATGCTTGATACGTCTCAAACGTATCTATAATTTCTGATGTTCCATGTTGATATTATACCAATTGTTACATGTTTTATATACACTTCATAGCATTTTTATGCATTTTCTGGGACTAACCTATTAACAAGATGCCACAGTGCCAGTTCCTGTTTTCTGCTGTTTTTGTATTCCAGAAAAGCTAGTCTGGAAATATTCTCGGAATTGGACGAAACTTGGACAGAACCTCCTATTTTTCCAACACGAACACGGAGTCCAGAGGAGAGACGGAGGGGAGCCACGTGGCACCCACACCATGGGGCCGCGCGGGCCCCCCTGCCGCGCCGTGGGGTGGTGTGGGGCCCTCGTGGCTCCGCAGCCGCCGCCCTTTCGCCTATTTATTCTCCCGACGCGAAAACCCTAAATACCCGAGCCATTATCCACGAAAAGTTCCAGAGACGCCGCCGCCGTCAACCCTAGCTCGGGAGGGTTCAGAAGCTCTTCCCGGCACCCTGCCGGAGAGGGGAATCATCACCGGAGGGCTCTACATCACCATGCCTGCCTCCGGAGTGATGCGTGAGTAGTTCATCCTTGGACTACGGGTCCATGGCAGTAGCTAGATGGTTGTCTCTCCACTTTATGCTATCATGTTTAGATCTTGTGAGCTGCCTATCATGATCAAGATCATCTTATTGTAATGCTACATGTTGTGTTTGCTGGGATCCGATGAATATTGAATACTATGTCAAGTTGATTATCAATCTATCTTATATGTTATTTATGATCTTGCATGCTTTCCGTTACTAGTAGATGCTTTGGCCAAGTAGATGCTTGTAACTCCAAGAGTGAGTATTTATGCTAGATAGTGGGTTCATGCCTCCGGTAATCTGGGAGAGTGACAATAACTTCTAAGATTGTGGATGTGCTGTTGCCACTAGGGATAAAATAACCGATGCTTAGCTTAAGGGTGCGCCGTTAGGTCTAATGCATTTGTTTACATTACGCACATTACTTAATGCAATTATCCGTTGCTTGCAACTTAATACCAACGGGGAACTCGGTATGACAACCTGGCGGTGGATTATTAGTCATAGACGCTGTTGGATAACGGTCTATGTATTTTGTCGTAATGCCCACATGAATATCATAGTAATCATCATGTCATATATATGCATTGTCATGCGCTCAATATTTTGTCAATTGCCCAGCTGTAATTTGTTCACCCAGCATGTTAGTTATCTTTTATGGAGAGACACCACTAGTGAACTGTGGACCCCGGTCCATTCTTTTACACTGATAATACAACCAACTGCAAACATTGTTCCTTTTCATTCTCTGCAATTTACTACTGTTTTCCACACCATACGTTTAATCCTTTGTTTTCAGCAAGCCGGTGAGATTGACAACCTCACTGTTTCGTTGGGGCAAAGTAGTTTGATTGTGTTGTGTGCAGATTCCACGTTGGTGATCGTAACGGCGCCACCAACAACCTTCAGAAGTGATTTCTTGCTCCTACTGGTTCGATTAAACCTTGGTTTCATACTGAGGGAAAACTGCTGCTACACTGCATCATACCTTCCTCTTGGGGTCTCCCAACGAACGTGTGATCCACGCAATCATTACCCTGATCAAGTAGTTGCTTGTATCTCCAAGAGGGAGTATTTATGCTCGATAGTGGGTTCATGCCTACAGAAATCTGGGCTCGAGTTGACAGAAACGACTAAGGTTGTGGATGTGTTGTTGCCACTAGGGATAAAACAATGATGCATTGTCTACGTGTCATTTGCATTGTTTACATTACACACTTTACTTTATGCAATAATTTGTTGTTTGCAACTTAATACTGGAAGTGATGTGGATGCTGACCTGAAGGTGGATTATTTAGGCATAGATGAGTTGGATAGCAAGTCTATGTATTTTGTTGTAATGCCCAATTAAATACTACAGTGAACTTTATCTTATCATAATATGCATTGTCATGCCCACACAATTTTATCAATTGCCCAACTGTAATTTGTTCACCCAACACATGCTTTGTTTGGAGAGTTACCTCTAGTGTAGATAGCTGGAACCCCGGTCCATATTAATCATCATTGCTCTCCTGTCAACACAATACCAACTATTTTCTGGCGCCATTACTGTTGTGCTACTGTCACTATTGCTCTCATATTACTGCTGCTATCACATCACCCCTGTTACTAGTGCTATTTCAGGTGTGGCTGAACTGACAACTCAGCTGCTAAGGCTTATAAGTATTCTTTGGCTCCTCTTGTGTCGAATCAATAAATTTGGGTTTTACTTCACTCGAAGACTGTTGCGATCCCCTATACTTGTGGGTCATCAATAGTTCTCAAACCTTTGCATATATTTCATATCCCTTTTTAGCTTTTCTTGGGTGGTTGTCTATGTAAGGATCTCGATCTTTTGCTTAGCTTTAATTCAAGCTCAAGTTCATCGAAACTTGAGTTCGTATTTACACCATTTTTTGTAACTGTTGTTCTGGCTTTCCAGACCAGTCTGGACCTTCCGTGTTTTTGTCCAGTTCCGAATTTGTACGGGCCTGGATCTGTTTGGAGTAGTCTGTATGTCCTTCGATACGTGCCTAATGATGGATCTATTCCCCACCTATATAAGGTGTCTTGTTCCCCAAGAGACAATAACTTTGAGATCCCTTTTGCCCCTCTCGTGTTGACCTCTCAAATAATAATTCTTCTTATTCCCACCAGTAAAACATGTATATCTTTTAGGGAAAGTAAGAGGAGATCTATATCTACATTTACAACTATCAGACTCCCTACATCTCTGGAAGTGTTTAAGACCTTAGAGAACACGATGGCGCCAAATCTCTTCAGACAGTGTATAAGAGATCACTTGAATTCATAAAGAGACTTCTTCCATTCACAAAACCTTAAGTTGTCCGGTCTTATCATTCCTCATGTATGAACATTGTTTTAATATCAAGCTCAAAATCATGCATGGTAGCAGCAGTGAGTAAAGTTTAAGTTAAATTGATACATCAGAGAAAAAAACCTCGCTAAAATTATTTCTAGAATCTCGCTATAAGATAAATTAGTTTTGGCAATAACATGCCATCAATTTTGCAAAAGTGGTAACCTTCAAAGACAAAACATGTTTTGGGTTAAACACAGTTGATTTTTGAAAATTTATAAAATGGGAAATTCGAAATAAAATACGAAATTTGAAAAAAAAATGTAAGTTTATTCAAAACAGGGAAAGGTAAGATAAAGAATAGTTTTTTAAGAATAAACATCTAAGAATTTGATTACAACAATAGCAAAATCTGACAAAACTCTTTTTTCAATATAATCAGGTTGTAAAAGGGGAGAGACCTAGTTCATCTTGCAGTGGAGTTGAAGGGTGAAACTAGATTAGGATGTTGTTGACTAATCATGAATGGATGTGCTCCATTTATATACTCCCTCCGTTCCATAATGTAAGGCGTATAGTTGTTTGAGGAAAAATCCAAAATATAGGGTGTATTGCGATTTATGGATAATTCTACACATCAAAAAATGAGTTTCAATCCATAACAGAGAGATTTAAAGGATTGTTTTCAATTTGTGATTTTTAGGGACTCCTCTCTCCAAAAAATTCCAGAGTAAAATGAGTCCACTATAGGCAAAATCCACACGTCTTAATATTCGTACAAAAAACTATACGCCTTACATTCAGGAACAGAGGGAGTAAGATAGAAATTCCTGAACTTTTGAAGCAAGTCATCCAATGATGATACAGTTTCAGTTAGGGACCCGTGGACGCACCAAAGATGCAAACTCAATCATCTATTGCAAGCCAGCTGTAAGCATATTAAGAAAAGGTTTATGCACAATCTGCTTGCATTATACTTTATCATTACACCAACCACTTTCGCAGATATGGAGTAGATGCCAAGGTCATCTAAAGAAACACTACTCGGACTCCCTTTCTTGAATGAGAAATAATAAAAAGAAAGACGTCCAATTGTATAATTAATCAGCTAAAACTTGTGTTTGTGCAGTAGCCACATCTAGTATACTTAATCTTCAGGTCTGCACTTTCTAATGATTGGAACCGGTTTCAGCAGGCTGTCACCATTCAGCAAATAACCGATAATGCTTCTTCATCTGCTGATTGATATATCCACTGACAGAAAGGAAACTGACTGGGATTTTATCTCTCAGACTGTACATATCAGAATATATGACCATTTTCATCGGATTGCATGACTAGAAGCTGGCAATATGATTTAGTTCGACTCAAATGTAGAAAAGTAAAAAAGAAATGGAAGATACTCCGATGGTAAGAAATTATGTCGTACCGTATCAGTGTAATGGTGCTTTCTCGTCAATCAATTCCCACATTGAATCACAGCTCGCTAAATCATTATTATGATGTAACACAAGACGGGCTAGATTCCGCTAACTTAGCAAGTTAATCAAAGCGGTTCAGATGTCTTTAATTCACAGTTTTCTTATGCGATGATGATGTGGTTGTCGGAAGTCAAAAGAACAATCATTAAATATTTCGCATGAGGAATTGAATTAAAACGATGATGCAGTTATACATTTGTTTGCCTCATGGAGGAAGCAAATCGGTCCAGCTGGATGCGATTGTGATGTTATTATTGGCCATTTGGCCAGTTGCCTTTTCGGTTTTGCTCTGACAGCTCTGCTTCTTGGATTTTCTTAGCGCTCTCCTTTGAGAATCAAGATGTTGTTTAAGTGGGCTATCTTCATGGGCTGGCATTTCTTTTACCTTCTGAGGCCATGGAACCGAGATGCATGCTGATCCATTAAGTTCTAATCACCAGTCACCAGATTTTGGGGCAGACAACACGGAGTGAAGCACGGATCGAATAGCGCAGTGGCACCCGGGCTACAGGGAACCCGTTTTTGAATTTTTTAAAACGTTCAAAAAAATTGAAAATAAATACAGGGATGTAGCCAACCATATTCACTACGATCCTGGAAAACTTCAGTCTGAAATACATTATATTTTGGCTCAGCAAAAAAGACAAATCAAACAAATTTTAGATAAAAAAAGTTGATCTGATCATCCCAGATCTGTATTTTTTGTCTTTTTTTGCTGAGGCTAGAATACATTTTATTTCACGTGAAGCGGCGACATGGATCCCGGGCGACAGGGAGCCCGTATTTGAAATTTTATAAAGTTTAAAATTAAGCTTCGAAAAAATTCAAACAAAAATACCACGATGTAGACAAAACTATGCACTATGACTGTGAAAAAATCTTCATGTGAAATACATTGTATTCTAGCCTCAGCAGAAAGAAAACAAAAATATAGATTTGGGGATGATTAGATCAACTTATTTTATCTAAATTTGTTTGAGTTGTCTTTTTTGCTGAGTCAAAAGTACAATGTATTTCAGACTGAACTTTTCCAGGATCGAGTGCATATGTTTATCCTATATGGGGCGCACCTCCTGTCGAGTGCGCCTTCCAGTATCAGCCGTCCGTTTGCCCCAAAAAAAATCGCCACTGCCTTCTTTTGTCCTAAAACCATGTACATAAGGCGTGATTTTCCGAACTTATCGAGTCAGGCGCCGCATAAAGACAAACATCAAAATAGAGAAAGCCACATGAGATCAACTAACATCATGTCAAACTTCCCACGTCGAATACTCTATGTTTACACTTAATTCTAAACATGCGAAGAACCCACCTGGTTAGAGAGTATTAGAGAATTGTGTTGCATCTAACTCTATGTTAGAACGTGATGTCCACACACAACTAATCATACATGTACCATAATAGTTGAATCGATATAGAGGTGTAGCGGTCGACAATTGTGTTGCAACGCGGCATTCGCGTCGCTCCTTTTTGAAGGCGTTGCCTCAGGAATATAGGATGTATTGGTTGACAAGGCGTGGCCGGTTGGCGGTCGTCGGACGTGCTTTCTCATTGCAGACTTGGCCCATATCGGGAGGTTGTTCACACATGTATGTCCGATCTTGGCCGTCATGTCTTCCTCCCTTCATTCGTGATCTAGGTAGAGCTTCTCCAAATTCCGACGGTTCAACGGTCTTTATTCTAGAGCGAGCGGACAATGGTCTCTCTTTTAAAGTGGAGATCCTTGGTGTAGCGTCGACGGGAAGACTCTCTATAGATAGACTTGGACATGGCTTTTTCAACGGCTGCACTTCTGTAACATCAAGATCTTTCATTCGCTTCTCCTACAATCAAGCGATGACTAACAAGGTTTTAAGCGTCGCGACTTGTTTACGTTTTGTTTGCTTGTTTTATTCTATCCTGTAAGATGATTTAATTAGCTCTGTGTATCGTCACGGGGAGCTTCATTAATTTAAAGCAAGGTAGTTGCATTTTTCGAACTATTAGTGCGGGTAATAAAAGTAAATGTAGTATACAAGGAGAAAAAAAAATGTAAAAAACAGCCCGTCTAGCTCAGTTGGTAGAGCGCAAGGCTCTTAACCTTGTGGTCGTGGGTTCGAGCCCCACGGTGGGCGTTTGTTTTTTGCCATACAGAAGTTTGCTTTATTTAATCTGTTACCGTGCCATCAGCATTTTGCTTTATTTACTCTGTTATTACTTATTACCGTGCTTTATTTAATCTGTTATTACTTTCCGTGAATCGATTTCATGTGCAGTTCAAAGATGTTAAGACGTACTCCATTTCCAAATCATTTACAGTACCTGTGCTCTATACCACTCGTACATAGTTTCTGCACATGAGATGAATTGAACCAGGCAGTTTGTAATTTACAGTACGGACGCTAGTTGAATTATTCACCTCAGAGGTAACCACCGCCGCCATCCACAAGCCTAACGCATTCCCCGCAGACACTCCGAACGGAACGGATCAAAGCCACGCCAATTCGAAGTCTCCGAGCGAAGGCACTCCACCATGGCTGTCGCCGTCTCCCAGTCCCAGCAGCTCCTCCAGATCATCAGCCTGAGTTCCACAAGCATCGAACAGATGATGATCACCCGCTTCCCCAACGCCGTCAGCACCACCGTGCCAAGGGCTGAACAAGAATCCAGCTCGATTCCGTCCAAGTCGAGGTCGATCGACAGGTGGTCTCCAACGAAATCTTGCTGCTCGGCCGGTGTAGTCTCTTCAACCCGATCGCCGCCCGCCGCCGCGTTCTCCGGTGGACGGTCGTGGCATGCTGCTGCCATCACCGTGGTGCACCGCAGCGCCTTGGTCCGGATCGGGCTGCTCGTATCCGGTGGTGCTGCACCCTCAGGTGAGTTCGCCGGCGGCTTCGGGGCGGACTTGGATGACGCGACGGCCTGCAGCTGGTTCGAGCAGCCACTGTGGTTGTTCCCTTGCGGTGGCAGCAGAACCTTCTTGCTCAGAGTGGTGTTCCAGTAGTTCTTGATCTCATTGTCTGTTCGCCCTGGCAGCCGCCCCGCGATCAGCGACCACCTGCCACGGCCCAAAGTTAATTAACCACGTCGCGATTACACCTCACGGCCGGAGTAATTAGTTAGCAAATTCTAGTTGGCCTTATTTACTTCCACCTGACGAGTTTAGCTTCAACTTTGCATATGTGGCAGAGCAGTGCCACAAGTGGGGTGGCATTTCATACTGGACGTCAGTGGGAGTTCTTTTTTTCATGTTGTGCTGCAGATCAGAGTGGTTGTGCATGCATGAATGTAATTTTCTTGTAGCTGCCTGTCATCATCAACTTTGCTGACCGAATAACTCTTTTTACCTCTTCAGGGTAGAGACACTAGACTGACAACAAGAGATTTGTTCATCTTGCGACGCACCCAATTTAGCAATGGATAGTGCTGCTAATTGGATAGTAGTGACACAAATGCTCATGATAACTGGATCCTACGTTATGCGCTGGCCTACTTTGTCTGATCAGATATCTCTATCTACCAAGTAGGGAAAAATGAAAAAGAAATTCCAACAGAAAGGATAGCATGCCTTTGGTGTTTACAAATAATTTTCATCAAACAACTGTGACGACTAATTAGTACTCCTACACAAGTAAAGACCAGCTTGCATGTTACTCACATGTTTATTGATCTTTGTTCACTTTATATTGGGAATTTGGATATGCAAGTGCAATTAAGCGAACAACAATACTTTATATTAGGAATTTGGATATGCGAGTGCAAGTAAGCAAATTTGGATATTAATTTTGTCGAGGATACAGCAGAAATGTGCACCTGTTGCCGAGTAGCCTGTGGAGCCTGACGATGAGATCCTCTTCGTCGTCGGAGATGTTGCCTCTCTTGATCCCGGCCGGAGGTAGTTGAGCCATCGCAGCCGGCAGCTCTTCCCGCAGCGATTCAGCCCTGCATGCAACATCTCGATCGTTGTGATTATCCTGTGAGGTAAACGAGTGATCTCTCTGACTCTCGCGCTGTTTCAGTCACCTGGCTTCTTCAAGCTCTGTTTCAGCTACAGCCTACAGCGATTTATGATAGCGTAGCTACCAGATAGAATTGGGACGAGAGACAGTATCGACTTAACAGCAAATTGCATTCGTAACAGAAAAATGTATGAATGTAATGTGGGTGGGAGAGAAAAGGCAAGATTTAGAGCTGATGACGGTGGAGTACTGACCAGCTCGTTTGGGGAGGCTTCCCCATTTTCCCTCGCCGTGCTTGTTGATGTAGGACACTAGGGTATCGTCCTCCATTGCTGTCCATGCCCCTCTGTTCAGGCCCTCCTTGGAGCAGCATGGCTTCCTCCCCATATCCTCTGTCTTTCTCTCACTCTGTGCATGTGTCTGACAGATGAGCTCTCAGTCTCAGCTCTTCGTCTGTATGAAACGCATTCCTAGATGGGGCTATTTGAAGGTTAGATGGGGCTGCGTACAGGAAGCCGGACAGAGTAAGAGAACAGTCAAAATTGATCGGTGGTAGATCTACCATTTCTCGCCGTCTGAGTAATCGAGCCATGTCTGCAGGCAGCCGATTTGCAAATCCACGTTTGATGCCACGTGGATCGCACCATTTCCTTTCCATCTGATCGTCTGGCGCACGCCTGGCAGTCATTACGATGTATGACGCGGCTTTGTTGCATAACGCTAAATCTAGATGATAAGTAATCCCAACTGCACAATAAACATACTATACATAATTAGTTGTACTAGTAGTCCATATTGGAGCCTCGTAGTCAATTTACAGAACTGTACAAATAAAGGGTGAAGGGCGGCGATGTTGAGTCATTGTTATTTTTCTTTATTGGCCTCTCCTATGTGTCATGTTTGTTCCCTCTATTCAAATATGTAAGGCTCATCGCAAAAAAAAAAAGTAAGGCAAAACTTTTGCCTTGTTTAAAAAAAATAGATTTGCTCAGCCGTTGTCTTAAGTCTCGTTTAAAAAGTCGTACGGAAGTCGGAAGTCGGAAGTCGTCGTGTCGTTTTTGTTGTGGGGCAGCATATCCTCGTGCTCTGTTTTACGTTGAACGGGACACGGCGAGAAGATGTCGTCCATACCAGAGTCAAGGGGGCGGATCTAGGGGGTGCCATGGGCAGTGGCGTAGCTTCATAGGGCCGAAACTGGGTAGTCGTCCCCAGCCCATGAGAAATATGTTGTGTATCACTAAGTAGTTGCCCCATATTCGAGTGAAAATTGACCCAAATCCATGTTTTCTAGCCCTCGAGCCCATTTGCCCCTCCAAGATTTTGACCCAAGCTTCGCCGCTGGCCATGGGTGGCCATGGCACCCACTCCAAAATGTAAAACAATTTATATTATATACTGAACACTAGTTATATAAAAGCTTTCTTCGTTAAAATTACTGATTGTTGGACTAAATCATAAAATCTATAGTGTAATGCTCCCAAAAATTTAACTACCGTATTGACGGTTTGTTGTCTATACCTTATGTAGCAAACCCTGGCACACCAATTTTAAGATTCTAGATTCGCCACAACAGAGTCGTCACTAGAGTTGTTATAGGGGTACACCCGACATTTCTAGGTGTATGATTGTTTCAAAATGCTCAAATGGTCAAACTTCTCGACTATGGCCTCGGTTGAGGTAATGTGCCTACACATTATAAACGATATCATATTGTTTAGAGTTTTTGTCCAGATTCTTCCCAAATTGGATTTAAAATATTAAAAACGACGCTATTTCTGGCAAATACATTGTCTCTGTCTTTTTCCTACAAATTGTAGGTGAACTAAAGTAAAACTAAAATACCACAAAGCATTGCGCGCTGGAAGTGGTCACCAGGACGAAGGAGACCTGCTCGGCCCAACAGGGGGGCCGTGCGACAGGGGATACGACACTAGGCTTGGGCCACGCCATTTTGGTTTGTAGGGCCCACAGTGGTCCGATGATGTCACCCATTCGACCTACGTACCAGTACGGGAGAAAAACGCTTCATCCGGGAGGCCAACCTTATTCATGAACCGGAGAGATATTGTCTCCATGATCTTCCAGAGCCAGAATGGTTCATCCATCTGCGGTAGAGAGGGGGGTTTCACCTTCATCTTCACCACCACCATCGTAAAGCCATCCTCCATCGCGATGTCTTCATCTGCTCCTACCATGTGTGAGTAGTCTTCTATAAACACATGTGATGGATGGGAACTGGAACAATTCAATCATGTAATGATGAATTGCCATTTGGGTTTGATCCCTAGTTCGTTTATGTTCCTATTAATTTTGTTTGTCATGCGACATTGCTATTCATAATGCTTATTACTAGATCCTGGGTGATATGAGATCGTATATTTGATTTGGTTTGTATCTTGCTTACTGTATTGCCTGCTATAATTCCAAACCAACGACCCCACATGTGATAGATCAAGATATGAATGCAGAGAAGGGTTGTGATTCGAGGATTGCATATGTTCACACAGTGTTAATGTGTTTCTCGTGATGTAATCAAACCTTAGTTTTGTTATGATCTCGATGAAATGAGGGGTTCGGATAATAGAATTACTGGGTTCTCTTTTGATGACTCGATGGTTTCAAGAACTCCACGACTGAGCCAAGGTGTTCCGGCATCCCCTTCGCCAACTGAAGAGCATCCTAATAGTTTTTGTGTGCAACCATTAATGTGCCTAGGTCTTTGAGGTGTTTCTCGTGTAGTACAATAATGACCTTCCCCATTAGCCGGATCGCTCGCCCTGCAGATCAAGGATCTGTGGCGCCTGCTGGAGAGCACGGGGCACTCCCACTCGAACGCCTCCAAGTCTTCCACGTGGTGCTTCGCCGAGCCTAACACCACCCGTCCACCACCAGCGCCGAGCAGAGTAAGGAGACTGTCGCCTTCCGGCGCTGCAAGCGCCGAGAAGAAGCTTCTTGATGACATAACGCCAAACCCCATACGGGAAGCATTAGATTTACAAAACCTAGACGTACTATTTACGGGAGGAGACCGGCCTCTCTTCCCACCCCCACTCCTGGCGAGGCCGACGGAGGAGAGGGGAAGGGGAGCCGGGATGCACCAAGCGACTCTCAAAGACGAGGCGAAGAGAGAGAGAGAGAGAGAGAGAGAGAGAGAGAGAGAGAGAGAGAGAGAGAGAGAGAGAGAGAGAGGAAGGAGGAAATGAGCGTTCCTGGCCTGAAATAGTTATCTTACCTTTTTTTGCAAATTAGGACATTTACTGCTTAATCTTCAAGGTTACAATCAAACTGAATTGTTCATTGTAGCAAAGCAGGAACAAAGTTTAACCATGGACGTCGTGCTCTATCCTCTCTGGCATGGCCAGCACACAAATGTATGCGGGCGAAAACCTAGAAAGCTCCCTCTCCTACGGCAGAATAGAGGAAATCGCTGATCTATCTGGGCAATAGCTCTCCACCGTAATCTGCTCTCCCACTCGCTTATAGCTTGAACCATTATCAGCATGACCGACTCATCATGCTGGTACCATGATGCATGAGCTTCAATTAGCTTGACAGTGTTATTTCTCAGAACCACCCCCGTAACACCGCATTGCCGATCAACATGCATCAACGTTTAACCATACTCACTGAAATAGAGGGGATGTGTAGCCTGGCCACAGAGCATTTCGAGGATCTTCTGGGCACGCCGGCGATCAGGGAGCATACCATCAATCTAGAGGCGCTCGATCTCCCGGCCATGGACTTGTCGGAGCTGGATGTTCCTTTCGCGGAGTCTGAAATCTGGGAGGTGATCAAATCACTGCCACCTGACAAAACGCCAGGGCCGGACGGATTCACGGCCAGATTCTATCAATCGGTGTGGCCGCTAATCAAGGACGCGGTGATGCGTGCTGTCAGTTGGTTCGATTCAATGGATGGAAGGGGATTTGCTAGAGTTAATGATGCGCTAATCACGTTGCTGCCTAAAAAAGAAGGCGCGGTAGAGGTGGGCGATTTCCGCCCGATTAGTCTGGTACACAGCTTTGCGAAGATAATCTCGAAAGCAATGGCGGCGCGATTGGCGAAACCTCTGCCGCAGTTAGCGGATTGCAACCAAAGCGCCTTTGTGCAGGGCAGGGCTATACAAGATAACTTCTTCATGGTAAAGAACTCTATCAGGAGCCTGCACAGGCGTTGCTCTCCGGCGTTGATGCTGAAATTAGACGTGGCTAAAGCGTTCGATTCGGTGGCTTGGCCCTTCTTGCTGGAGGTGATGAGGAAGAGAGGATTTGGGCAGCGTTGGATCGCTCGCCTCGCCACGATGCTTTCCACCCAATCGACACGGGTGCTGGTGAACGGGAGCGCCGGTGATCAGTTCTGGCACGCGAAAGGCATTACGCAGGGAGATCCTAGCTCCCCGATGTTCTTCATCCTGGTTATCGACGTGCTCAATGCGGTGTTCAGATTGGCGGAGGAGAGCGGACTGTTTGTGTCGTTGGCGGACTGTGGAATTAGACATCGGTTGTCTCTGTTCGCGGATGATGTGGTGTTGTTCATCAAGCCAACAGTGGATGAAGCGGCGGTGGCAGTGCAGCTTTTGGAGTTGTTTGGCGGAGCGTCTGGTTTAAGATGCAATTTGGCAAAGAGCTCGGCCTCCCCAATCCCTTGTGATGGAATCGATCTGCCGATCATGGACGTGCTGCGATGCCCAGTCAAGAACTTTCTGATTCAATACTTGGGACTGCCTTTGTCGATTGGAAGATTGTCCAAAGCGGAGGTCCAACCGTTGGTGGACAAAATTGCCGGCCAATTCCCCACTTGGAAGGCATCGTTGTTGCAGAAGAGTGGGCGGCTCATTCTGGTGGATACAGCGCTCTCCGCCTCGTCTATTATCACATGCTCTCGCTTGATCTGCCGCCATGGTTCTTCACCTATGCGGAGAAGTTGCTAAGGGGCTTTTTCTGGTCGGCATCGACGGAGGCGCAGTGTGGGCATTGTGTCGTGGCCTGGCGCACTGTATGTTTGCCGAAGGAGCTCGGCGGCTTGGGAATCAAAAATCTGCGCCTAATGAACCACGCCTTGCGGGCACGCTGGCGGTGGCTGGAGATGTCAGGGGCGGCGAAGCCTTGGAGGGGGCTCGAGTTCAAGCTGGCCCCGGAAGCAGAAGAACTGTGTCGCGCTTGCACCAAATGTGAGCTGGGGAATGGAAGAAATCTGAAGTTCTGGACGAGTCAGTGGATCGACGGGCAGAGCATTGCCCAATTGGCGCCTGATGGAATTCGTGAGCTTGGAAGCGCGCAAAGCATCGGTGGAGCAAGTCATGCCCAATCACGCGTGGGTGGCGGGTATCATTGGAGCTCCGTCAATCCCCGCCATTGCGGAGTTCTTGGAGGTCTGGGACTTGTTGGGAGCCAGAGAACTGAGCGAGGAAGAGGATAAGTTCACCTGGAAACTGACGGCTAATGGTGTGTACTCGTCCCGATCCGCGTACAGCGCGTTTTTCTTGGGTCGCGTCGGGTTCAAGGCCGCCGAGGAGCTGTGGTCAGCGGGAGCACCATTGCTGCACAAGCTTCATGTGTGGTTTACACTGCGTGGGCGATTGTGGACGGCAGACAGATTGGCAAGGCGAGGACTCGAGCATCCTGATGCGTGCCCTCTGTGCTGCCAAGAGGATGAATCGGCGGAACATCTGACTATGCAGTGTCCCTTTGCGAGAGAGGTCTGGTATGAGATGTTGCTCCCGTGGCGGCTACACCGTTTCACTCCCACCGCGCAGTCCATTCTAGCCGATTGGTGGTGTCAGCTGGCCGCGGCTGTGCCAAGGAAGAAGAGGAAGGACGTCAATTCCATGGTCATCTTAGTGGCAAGATGCCTATGGCTAGAGAGAAACAGTAGGGTGTTTGACAAGGTGGCGTCGCTGCCATGGACTGTTTGTAGGGCAATTAGAGTTGAGTGGGAGCTTTGGCGTAAGGCCAAGCTATGTGGGGTGGATGAACCGGGTAGGGAGTAATCAGTTCTGTACTTGAGAGGGAAATCGCTTGTGATCTCCTTTCTCGGCGTTTGTTGTAAAATTTTCTCTCCTGTCTTAATAAAGAAGACACACAATTCTCTTGCGTGTTCTTGAAAAAATAATCCCTCAAATTTTTTTCACGGTCCAAGTGGCGTGACCGGTTGCCGAAGTGCTGGAGCAGACGAAACACGATAAGGCTATGGATTCTCAGCTGGATCCGTATGCACAGAACATCCAGCCTCCGACATGGATCGAGCCACAGTAGATTCAGGAGATGGTGTGGACACCGGAGATTCCCGCCGGAGAATGCTAGCGCGCAGAAGATGACACACTGTTGATGGATGTTGCTGTCTCCTCGGAAAGTAGTTTATGCTCCCGAGATACAGTGCTTCCGCCACTTTAAAAAATTCGAAAAATATATTTAAAAGTTTCAAAAAAATATGAAAAAATTATACATGTCCCCAATGATACATACTACAAGCGTGCAAAATCCCAATGCTAAAACCTTTATATTATAGTCTACACAAAAAGACGAAATTTGTAGATTTGAAACTATGCATTGTTAACTTTAATCAGATCTGCAAATTTGTCATTTTTGTGTAGGTCGAAATATAAGTATTTCGGACTGTAATTTTTAACGTCGGTAGGATACATCATCGAGAACATACATGATTTTTTTTCAGAATTTTTTAAACTTTTAAACATGTTTTCTAATTTTTATTTGAAGTGGCGGGAGCTCGGGTGCTCTGTGTAAAAACGTTTTGATGCATGCTAACCCTGCATGGTGTGTTCGGCTTAATTAAGGCCCCGTAGATCTTCCGAAATATTAGAGCATCTCCACCAGGGCCTCCAAATGACCCCCAAAGTTCCATTGGGGGTCCGGACGTCAAAATCGGCCACCAGCGACACCCCCAAAGGGTCGGGCCGAGCTAAATCGTGTCCGGCACCCCCGAAAGAGCCTCCAAGTTGGAAATGGGGCCGACATGCCCTCTGACAGGGCTGGCCCGCCCGTCATACACACAGCGTCGGCGCCCGTGTTAATTAGGGTTGTGCAGGAGGCCATTTCGCCCGATTTTAATGGTGAGGCGACGAGACAGCGGCACGCCTATCTGCACGCGTCGCAATAACGCCGCGCCTGTTCCCCTGGCGGGCACAGAGCGATGCGTCGCAAAAACGCCGCGCCTGTTTCCATGGCGCAGACGGAAGCGACGCCTCGAGCACCGTCCACGTGTTGACGTCGCTGCGGTTTCCAGCGGCGGCGCCCTGCACACGCGTCGTCGGCGTCAATGCGTGGCTAGACGAACCGGTGTCTAGGCGTTAATGCAGGCCACCCAACCCCGCTCCTCCGGCCGCCTTTAAAACCCGGCGCGTCGCGGCCCTCCTCTTCCCACACCACTCCTTCTCCCCTCTCTCACAACTCGCCACAAGCAGACCGGCCTTCAAGCATGGCGGGCAGCCGCGAGACGCCGGAGGAGCGCGCTGTCGTGGGGCTACCTTCGACTTCCCCACGGTGAAGATACCTGGTGCACGCCAAGACTAGGACCCGACATGCGGCCTATTAGAAGATGACAACAAAGGCCCACCTGGCGGGCCAATGAAGCCCAACAAGCTACAACTTGGAGTACAAGACAAGAACCTCATGTAAACCCTATCTGTCTCCCTTTATAAAGCCAGGCAGGGGCACCCCATAGGGGGATCCCCACGAGACCACGTCTCTCATCGCCCTCGTGGCCACCATGTAATATCATCATTTATACAGATCAGACAAGCAGGATGTAGGTCTTTACCTCACCATGAGGGGCCGAACCTGGGTAAATCCTTGCTTGTCAGCCGACGGAACTACCAGCACGCCATCTCTCTCCCCTTCAATCAACCCGGGTGCGCAACCCAGGGATTTGCCGAGTCCACACCTCGACAATTGGCGCCGTCTGTGGGAAGAACGCGCGCCGGATTCAACGTTTCGGCGGCTCCAATCTCCATCAACAACAGCGACCAGATCGCATCTACTTCGACAAATTCGAGTTCATCAACAACTACTGCGACGGCGGCGTCTTAGGTGCGCGGCACCCGCGATCCAATCTGGCGGTTGTGTTCCGTTCCTCCGATCGCCTGTGGCGGCGTTCCATGCGGAGCTATGCACGATCCAATCTCGTCGGCCAGCCGGTTGAATTGCTACTGCTGATATTCAAGTCCGATCCGATCCAGCCAGGCACATGATCGCATGCATGCGCCTGCTTCACGCATGGATCGATCTCCCTAAAACTTTAATTTTTCTCCTTAAGTGCAATACTCCTTGATTATTTTATTAGTTAATGTTCGTTCTACATGCATGCTATGATCGGAGGACCACACTTGCGAGATCACCGTAGCGGCGCGACCTGGACCTGCGGCTCCCTGGCGTCGACCTCCTCGTTCCCGCGTGTATGTGGTCCACGGACTCGCCACGGCCGTCGACGAGCACGGCCGTGCGGCGCCTCGCCGCATCGATCCACTGCTCTCTCGCGGCAGTGACGCCGGAAGACGGCCGCCGCGGCCGGAAGCGCAGATTGCAGTGCATGCACAGGGCATGGGCGTGGACTCAATCTTCGTTAGCTGATCGATTTTGTTTTACTCTACATGATTAATCTGCTACTAATTATACTTTCTGCTCTAAACATGTGTGTGCATGTACACGAGTCCCGACGATCGATGACCAGATGCATCTGCACCACTGCATGCACGAGGCAACGACGAGGCGCCAGTGTGACCTGATCAGCTCCCATCAGATTGCTAGCTTGTCATCGCACTGGATAACCATCATGACCCGCGTCGTGGTCGACTCCGATCCTGCCGCGCCCGCGCGCGTCGACTTCGACTACGCGCACCCGACGGACTGTCGACTCGGGGCGGCAGCGGCGCCGCGCATCTTCATCGACCGCTCGAGGGAGAACCCGACACTCGGGGGCATCGAATCCTCCTCCGACACTCGGGTTGGCGGCCTCGCCTTCATCGACTCCTCCTCCGACACTCGGGGGCTGGCGGCCACGCCTTCGTCGGCTCCGTCTCCGACACTCGGGGGCTGGCGGCCTCGCCTTCGTCGACCTTGCCTTCGTCGACTCCGCCTCCAACACTCGGGGGCTGGCGGCCCCGCCTTCGTCGACTCCGCCTTCGTCGACTCCGCCTCCAACACTCGGGGGCTGGCAGCCTCGCCTTCGTCGACTTCGCCTTCATCGGCTCCGTCTCCGACACTCGGGGGCTGGCAGCCTCGCCTTCATCGGCCCGTCTCCGACACTCGGGGGCTGGCACTTCACCTTCATCACTTCCGCCGCGTCGACTACCTCCGCCGCATCGACTCCGGTCCGCCGCGTCGACTACTTCCGCCGCGTCGACTACCTCTGCCGCGTTGACTCCGGTCCGCCGCGTCGACTACCTCCGCCGCATCGACTCCGGTCCGCCGCGTCGACTACTTCCGCCGCGTCGACTACCTCTGCCGCGTCGACTACCTCCGCCACGTCGACTACCTCTGCCGCGTTGACTCCGGTCCGCCGCGACGACTACTTCCACCGCGTCGACTCCGGTCCGCTGCGTCGACTACTTCCGCCGCGTCGACTCCGGTCCGCCGCGTCGACTACTTCCGCCGCGTCGACTCCGGTCCGCCGCGTCGACTACCTCCGCCGCGTCGACTCTGGTCCGCCGCGTCGACTATCTCCGCGCGTTGACTCCGGTCCGCCGCGACGACTACTTCCGCCGCGTTGACTCCGGTCCGCCGCTTCGACTCCAGTCCGCCACACTTACTCATTCTGCCGTGTCGACTCCGGTCCGCCGCGTTGAAGCAATGTCGCCTTGGCCGCACCCGATGCTCTCCCGGGTGTTGCGCCACGCAGGCCATAACATACTCGCCTTGGCCGCACCCGATGCTCTCCCGGGTGCTGCGCCACACAGGCCACAACATACTCGCCTTGGCCGCACCCGATGCTCTCCCGGGTGCTGCGCCACACAGGCCACAACAAAATTGCCTTGGCCGCACCCGATGCTCTCCCGGGTGCTGCGCCACACAGGCCACAACAAAATTGCCTTGGCCGCACCCGATGCTCTCCCGGGTGCTGCGCCACACAGGCCACAACAAAATTGCTATGGCCGCACCCGATGCTCTCCCGGGTGTTGCGCCGCACAGGCCACAACAAACTCGCCTTGGCCGTACCCGATGATCTCCCGGGTGCTACGCCGCACAGGCCATAACAAATTCGTCTTGGCAATTCACAGTCATCGACAAAACAAATCATTCAGTAGGCCAACAGGCTGAACGAGCATTCGAACAACTTTCGAGTGCCCATAGAGAAGTAAGCCAACAGGCTGAATAAAATACACAGTAAGCCACCAGGCTGAATAAAAATACACAGTAAGCCACCAGGCTGAATAAAAATACACGGTAAGCCAACAGGCTGAACGAGACTCTACTCATTATCGAGTCCCTCATTCACTCCCATCGGGAGTATGGCAATAACCGGCTTTCGACTGAAGGCTAATTAAGATTAACCTCAATTACAAGCAATTCAGTTTAATCTCGGGGGCTACTCCCATCGGGAGCGCTGTCGCGTCCCCGATAGCATGAGATCAATATTCAGTCGAAACATTACCGACTAAACCATCCTCTGTAAGCCCTCAACGGCCGGAGTCGAATCATTTTTACTTGTCCCTTTCAGGAACCCGACGGCGTGCCCAGGAGGAAAGAGTCCTTACCCGAATCTTCGATTCGACCAAGCACTCGGGGGCTCCTGTCGTGGGGCTACCCTTCGACTACCCCACGGTGAAGATACCTGGTGCACGCCAAGACTAGGACCCGACATGCGGCCTATTAGAAGATGACAACAAAGGCCCACCTGGCGGGCCAATGAAGCCCAACAAGCTACAACTTGGAGTACAAGACAAGAACCTCATGTAAACCCTATCTGGCTCCCTTTATAAAGCCAGGCAGGGGCACCCCATAGGGGGGATCCCCACGAGACCACGTCTCTCATCGCCCTCGCGGCCACCATGTAATATCATCATTTATACAGATCAGACAAGCAGGATGTAGGTCTTTACCTCACCATGAGGGGCCGAACCTGGGTAAATCCTTGCTTGTCAGCCGACGGAACTACCAGCGCGCCATCTCTCTCCCCTTCAATCAACCCGGGGTGCGCAACCCAGGGATTTGCCGAGTCCACACCTCGACACGCGCGCTTCGGCATCATCGCGACTTCCTCTCAGCAGAACGTGCTCGTCGCTGCAACGAGCGCCGCGGCCAACAACGCCGCGAGCAGATGGAAGAACATTTTCGCCGTAACGAGGAGGCGGAGGAGGCAGCCAACGCGCCACCGTACGTGGTGTCGCTGGAGACCGCGCGGCTGTGCAGCCGCCACAACGTGCCGGTGGAGGACAACGCCACCCTACCCGAAGGGTGGACGAGGAACGCCGTCAACGTGCCGGTGGCGCCGCGGCTCAGCGGGCAGGAGCGCGTCGATTACATCATGCGGCAGTGGAGGTCTAGAACAACAAGGTAAGCATTTTGTCAAGTTTTAATCTTCTTTTGGACGGAGCCATAATTAGGGAAAGCTAAATAAATAAACTAAACCCCCTTATGATGGTTCTTATGGCCAAGTAAATGACTGCACAAGAGTTATTAAGACATAGAGTCCCACCATAGCCTTAAACTCTAAGGTCCCCGATACTAATACCCTCATAATGCAACTTCATGACTCGGTCTCAGGTTTACATGTCCTCCCAAGTCTCCCTCACTCCATTACACTACGGTGTTCTCCTATGAGCCCATATAGGTGAAGTGATGTGCAGTCGACGTTCGCACAACACCATCATAGAATTACATAAAAAGATAAACACTAGACAAAATACCAACACATGTCATAAATAAATCATTGCCAATCCATCCTATGCCCCCAGGAACATGAGAGAACTACTCACAACGCGAAGACATGATATGATTCAATGGCATAAGTGATACAACACAATCTGAGAATATAATCTCCACACAAAACAATGACAAGTAGCAATTCACAAACATGTAGAATAGTACTTAGACAATAGCTAGGGTTCAACAATCTCAAACTATGAGGGGGATGAAGTGGATCACGAAGATGGTGATGGAGATGGTGCTGGTCTTGACGGTGGTGTTGATGGAGACTCCGGAGGGGGGATGGAGGAGCCTTCCGGAGGTGATTCCGGCGGCGTTTCCCCCCTCCGATCTTCTCCGGCGGCAGCCTTCTGTCTCCTGTTTCGTGGTTTTTGTGTTTCTCCCCGCCTCTTGCGAAACTCCTCGGGGGACTATTTTTATAGTCGTTTTTAGGTCAAGACGAGCCGGGAAAAAGATCGACGGCATCGGAGCCTCGAGGCCCAGATGGGTCCCACGCGGCCAAGGAATCTGGCCGCGTGGGCCCACCTCTTGGCCCTCGGGTCTCCGTTTGTTCGCTTCCTTCGCTCCTACGCTTTGTTCCTTCCAAAAACTGACCCCGTAAATATTAGGTCATTTGGACGTCGTTTGGGTCCCTGAAACATCAAAATATAGAAAATAGGGTTTTCTGCCTGTGCAGGGTTAATTCCAAAAAATGGGGAAACTGTGAATTATCCCAAAATCATTATAAAACATATATAACCCATATATGATGCAAATAAGTTGGAATATCAAGTAATAAAATGTAAAGTTCATGTATGCATTTTACATGCATCAACATCCCCAAGCTTAACCAATACTCGTCCTCGAGTATGAAGGTGATAAAACTAACATGGACTTTGCATTTTAATACTATCAATGGATATCAAAGATGATTACTATTGCTACATAAGTCAAATGATTCATTCTCAAAGGAGTAGCAATATACAAGATAGATTATAAAGTGATATCAAATATTCAATGAAAGGATGTTCAATGATAATTCACAAAGTGTAACATAGAAGAAAGTACTATGGAACAAATGTATGCATAATGAAAAGTAAAAACATCCTATAATGGTCATAGAGTATTCTTGTAAATCTGAATATAAAAGTGGACACTTTGGAAAGATATATAAATAAGTAGAGGTAAAACATGAATAAGTTTCATCTAGCTTCCAAATGCTTCTACTTAAGTTAATGTTTGCAATGTGGTATCATTGGTGTGAGCTCTCATTACCCCTATCATAGCATCTTGAATGGTTAAAGTTTAAAGTGAAAGCAAATATGAGTAGTTGCTTGACAAAGTATGGGTTGAATGCCTCATGCCCCGTGAATACGAGTACCTACACCACGGTGTTACTCAACTCGGGCCACAAAGCAAGTTCAAGTTAAGTCATTGTAAGTAATATAATAGCGTCATCAAGAGCGTCAACTGGGGTACCTCTTGTCCCAGGACATGGAACAAGCCCATGTCAAAATGACAAGACAAACAAACAAAATGAACAATCTCAACACCCTTTTTATTTACTATTGGTATAGCTTTTTATTGTGAGGTGCATCACTGAAGGTTCACCATAGCATGTAAGTAAATTTCCACCATGAATGATGCATGGCTTAGATTAGCGGCCCAGGCGTCTCTCTAGCCATTTATACAAACTCATTAAACTTACTAAGTTTCCGCATTTATTTGGCACCATGATAAGCATCCATAAACAAAAGTACATGATATCAACTAAATATAAAGAGCACGTTGAAAGCTTGCCATGTGACAGCACATATGAGCTAACTCCCAACCAAGACTCTTGTCAAGCTCACAACTTCATAATTTTAATCACAATGGTCATGTTTATTAAGTGCAATAAAAGTAAGGTGTGCATCAAGTTCGTGAGAGCTCTTTAACCAACTTTTCCCATAACAATCAATAACATAAGCATTTTAATTCAGAAGTATAGATAATACAAAATAACATGATAAACATACTCGGAATAGCATAAAGCTAATAGGTAGATATGGTGGACTCACTGGAAAAACTTTGGTTGAAGGTGTTGGAAAACAAGTTTTTACTTGTTGGAATTTTTGGGCTAGCAAGAGGGAGAAAGTTGACCGTCTAAATGCATGCATAAGTGTCCATAGAACTAACCAATCCATGTTAAACAAAGTAAAGTAACATTCAGCATCAAAACATGAATAAAAGATAGCTCTTGATAAAACACTTGCAAATTAATACTCATTAAAAAGCACATGAATCATGCAACTATATGTATCTTTTTGAATCAACTCAAACATCCCTTTCCCAATCTTTTTAATAGCATCCAACTTAATTCAACCCAAATTTCCAGTAGCTCTCTCATATATAAATGATAGTGGTGGTCTCAAGACAAACAAAAATCAAACCGAAATAAAAAGCAAATAAAGACGCTCCAAGTTTATGCGATAAAGTGCATTGATCGAAAAACAGAAGTTAGACGTGTGCAAACCGAGAGTGTGTTGGTCCAGTGGGGTTGTCTTCACATCCCCAAGCTTATGGTCTTCACCATCCTTGGATAGCTCTTGGTGCATCTCCTCTAATCCCTGTGAAAAAACTTCAAAACACCGTTTCTCCCATTTCTTTTCTGTGGGGTGACATTAGTAGTGATAGACAAATGAATTGCTTGCTGCATAAAATCCTTAAACAAAAATTGAATGTCCAGAAAGTGTATAATGTTGTATGCCTACTTATAAACTCAATTGGATCAAAAAGATTCAAGTTAAAAGTTCAAAGAATGCATCAAACAAAATGGGACAGAATCTGTCCAGAAAAACAGCAGCAAAACGCATTTTTCTACCCTACTTAAATATGTCGAAAAATTCTGAAAAATTCATGCTTACAGAGGATGAAAAGTTGCAACTACAGTTCAAATTCAGCTCATTCGGAGTTACAGAATAGGAATGAAAAATCATACCGTGCACAGATTCGTGCTGGAATAAAATCTCCGAATACAATAAGCAACTTTTTCAACCAAAATGGGTAAAACTTGGCACTTTATTAAAAATTCAGAAACAAAACTAAAAACTAAGTCTCTTGTTACAGCAAGAGGACACAAAGAAAATCAAAAAAAAACAACCGGGTTGCCTCCCGTAAAGCGCTTTCTTTATAGCCATATAGCTAGGCTTACTTACTTGGTATCAAGATGGTTGGAGTGAGGTGGCTTGGCATCCCCAAGCTTGAATTCTTGTACTTATTTGATATATGTAGGGTGAGCCTAGGGGTAACATCCCCAAGCTTGAGTTTTTGTCCCTCTTGATCTTGTTCATCACCCTCAACTCTTCCACTTGAAAATTCTCTTTACACAAAACTCATCATAAAACTTGATTAGAGGGGTTAGTGTCTCCATAAATTAAATCCACATAGGTATAGCAAAGACATATCATGAGTTGATTCTAAACATTAATTACTGTTACTATGGTTGTATATTGTTCTTTGATCAAAGAACCACACAAAACACAAGTAATGAGAGTAATGCAAAATAAAGACATAATCTGTCAAAAACTGGACAGCCCGTAAAGAGTGAATTTTCAGAGGCACTTACGTTGCTCAAATCAGAAAACTTTGAACTAATGAAATGTGTATTAATAACTGAATATTGCTGTCGTAAAATTCAGTCAAAATTCCTCTTCTGTGATTTTATACATTTTTCGCAGTGAAGCTCAGGAATCTGTTTTCTGGACAGCAAATCACTATTGTTTAATCCTACCTCTCAAAAGAGGTTATTCTTGCCATAAAGATGAAAAATAAGATACAAAGGTGTTGTTACAGTAGTAATCAAGCACCTTGACTCAAAAACCAAAAATGAAACTGAATATAAAAAATCATGGGTTGTCTCCCACAAGCGCTTTTCTTTAACGTCTTTTAGCTAGACATGATAGTTTTAATGATGCTCACATAGGAATAAGAATTGAAATGCAAAAGAGAGCATCAAGAGAAAAATATGAAACACATTTAAGTCTAACCCACTTCCTATGCATTGGGATCTTGTAAGAAAATAAATCATTGAAACACAAAGCAAGTAGCATAGGAAGATAAAACAAGAGCAATTTCAAGACTTTGAACTTAAAGAGAGGAAACGTAATAATATTGAAATGTTTAGAACCATGTTTTCCCCTCTCATAATAACTTTCAGTAGCATCATGAATGAATTCAACAATATAATTATGACATAAAGCATGTCTTTCATGATCTACAAGCATAAAAGTATTAATACTCTCCACATAAGTAAAATCCTTCTTATTAGTGATAGTGGGAGTAAAACATTCATAATCATCATTGTAATCATCATATATAGGAGGCATATCATAATCATAATAAACTTTATCCTCAATAGTAGGTGGACTGAAAATATCACATTCATCATTGTAATCGTCATAAATGGGAGACATAGTATCATCAAAATAATTTTTCTCCTCTATAGTGTAATCAGGAGAATTCAAAGACAAAGTAGGACTCTCATGAGTGAGAGTATTGTCACAAACAGCAAGTATATCATCTTTATCCCACATAATTTAGTAACAAGTTCTAAACATGGAGGATTATCAAGCAAAATAGGACCATCATCTAGAGTACTATCATAAAACATGTCTAAACCATACTCCTCATCATTTTTAAAATTATTATCAATAATTTCATTAGACATAGGTTGATATTCCTCTTCATCATCAGAATCATAAAAGCAAAGTTTATCATCAACAAAATTTGAGTGTTACCCTCATCCATAGGTGGTGAAGGTGGAAGTTTCCTCTCTTCATTCTCTAGTTGTTCATCATTTTCATCATCTTCTTGGGGTTGCATGGGCATCCCCAAGCTTAGGTTTTTATCCTCTTCTTCACATTCTTCCTCTTCCAAGCTTATGTTTTCATCATCTTCTTCCTGCAAAACATCAGTACTTTCTTGGGGAACCTTGCCCCTCTCATTATAGTCAACAACATAAATATTTTGAGAGAACTTGGCTATGCAATATTCAAGAATAGAAGTGACCTTTCCTTCGAATCTCTTAACTCTAGGGCAAGTTTTATTTTCATTAGCAAAGGTGTGCAATTCATTAGATGCATAATAAGTAACAAATTCCTCTACTTGTTCCATCCCTAAATGAGTGTAATCATAAGTATGGTAAGATGCTATGACACGTTCTTCATGGAACTTACATTGAAATTCAAAGTGTCTATCAGTATGTTTGAAGCAACAAGTTTTATTATCATGGAATAAAAGCCACTCTCCAGCAATATAATTTAAACTTTCCATGAAATCTTTTAGTATTTTCCGTTCTGTTGACTCTTAAATTCCTCAGCAATTTTAGAAGCTTTCATGTATCCATAGTAAAGATTCATTATCTCCTTTTTATGGTATTTTCCATTTTCTAATTTTTTTGGGTTTTGATATATATAACTGAAAGTAAAACTAAACTAAATGCAAAACTGAAGTAAACTAGAGTATATGCAAAACTGAAAATAAATATCTAGTGCAAACAAGAATAAAAACTTAAGCGCTACACTCCCCGGCAACGGCGCCAGAAAATGTCTTGATACCCACAAGTATAGGGGATCGTTGAAATCTTCAATGTGTAAGTATTAGTATCGATCCCACGAGGAGTAGAAGGTATAAGTATTTATCCTCTCAAATAAGAGTGTCACTTCTCTTATTATCTATGCACTAGACAAACTAAAATGATTAAATGATGCAAGTGTTTTTGGGTTTTTGGCGTAGAGTTTGCAATAAAGTAAAAAGCTGAAAATAAAATATGACAAGTGAAAGCTCTCAAAGAGAGAAAGCCCAATCCTCTATGCAGCAAGAGGACAAGCTCAAGTGTGTGTTTCTTATAAGTGGAGAACGTTCCCAAGGGCTACCTAGACTTCATGGCATAAATATTTCTAGAACAACAAGGTAAGCATTTTGTCAAGTTTTAATCTTCTTTGGACGGAGCCATAATTAGGGAAAGCTAAATAAATAAACTAAACCCCTTATGATGGTTCTTATGGCCAAGTAAATGACTGCACAAGAGTTATTAAGACATAGAGTCCCACCATAGCCTTAAACTCTAAGGTCCCCGATACTAATACCCTCATAATGCAACTTCATGACTCGGTCTCAGGTTTACATGTCCTCCCAAGTCTCCCTCACTCCATTACACTACGGTGTTCTCCTATGAGCCCATATAGGTGAAGTGATGTGCAGTCGACGTTCGCACAACACCATCATAGAATTACATAAAAAGATAAACACTAGACAAAATACCAACACATGTCATAAATAAATCATTGCCAATCCATCCTATGCCCCCAGGAACATGAGAGAACTACTCACAACGCGAAGACATGATATGATTCAATGGCATAAGTGATACAACACAATCTGAGAATATAATCTCCACACAAAACAATGACAAGTAGCAATTCACAAACATGTAGAATAGTACTTAGACAATAGCTAGGGTTCAACAATCTCAAACTATGAGGGGGATGAAGTGGATCACGAAGATGGTGATGGAGATGGTGCTGGTCTTGACGGTGGTGTTGATGGAGACTCCGGAGGGGGATGGAGGAGCCTTCCGGAGGTGATTCCGGCGGCGTTTCCCCCCTCCGATCCTCTCCGGCGGCAGCCTTCTGTCTCTGTTTCGTGGTTTTTGTGTTTCTCTCCGCCTCTTGCGAAACTCCTCGGGGGACTATTTTTATAGTCGTTTTTAGGTCAAGACGGAGGCTCGGGAAAAAGATCGACGGCAACGGAGCCTCGAGGCCCAGGTTGATGGGTCCCACGCGGCCAAGGAATCTGGCCGCGTGGGCCCACTCAACTTGGCCCTCGGGTCTCCGTTTGTTCGCTTCCTTCGCTCCCACGCTTTGTTCCTTCCAAAAACTGATCCCCGTAAATTATTAGGTCATTTGGACGTCGTTTGGGTCCCTGAAACATCAAAATATAGAAAATAGGGTTTTCTGCCTGTGCAGGGTTAATTCCAGAAAAATAGGGAAACAATGAAATATTCCCAAAATCAATATAAAACAATGATATAACCCTTATATGATGCAAATATGATTGAAATATAAGTAATATAATGCAAAGTTCATGTATGCATTTTACGTGTATCAGCGCGCCGCGGCTTCCAACGGCGGTAGATCAAATCCCACCACGCGCCGGCTTTGAAACCAGAAGCCTCGGCCTCAGCCGAGGCTACGTTTCTAAAGACCGTAGCCGACGGGCCGAGGCTACGTTTCTAAAGACCGTAGCCGACGGCAGGCCGAGGCTATGTTTCTAAAGGCCGTAGCCGACGGCAATAGCGGATGAAACTTCCGGCGCCGGATCATTGAGGTATGCAAGTCTCTTGATGATTCCGGCGCTGGTTCGCATCTTCTTCGCCGGCGCTAGGCCGTGGAAGCGGTATCTTCCTCGACGCCGGCGCGTGTAATGGTTGGCTAGACGTTGTAGCGTGTAGCTGGTAACGGCGTAGTTTAGGTTTAATTTGTTAAATCTCGTTTCGGTTTGAAGTTGTAAGTTTGTTAAATCTCGTTTAAATTCTGCCGGAATTGTTTATGTGAACGAATGTTAAAAAAAAATTGGCGTGCTTGTTTGAGATGCGCCGCTGTGTGCTGCACCTCCAATTGACCGGACATGTGTCCGGCACCTCCAATTGGCCTCAATTGAGGGTGTCGGACACCGATTTGAATGCCTGGTGGAGATGCTCTTAGGCCATAGCAAAAAAAGTGTTGGTTTTTTTCTTTCGAAAAGACGCTGCCTATAGTACTACAGGAGATGGCCGGTCCGGACTGAAACCATGCACTAGTAGGCAGAAGAAAAAAGTGGTCAATAAAGCTGGCCTGCCTCCTCCTTTTGGCTATCAGATCCTGGTCAAGTGTCGCGTGATTGTTGGAGCCAGGAAGGCCTGCCATGCAAGAGATTCTCTGTCACGTATTTTGATCATCCCCTCAACGATCTGCATTTTAAATCACTCAGCACTTGCCAACATTCTCTCATCAGTTTATCCCCAATTCTCCATGAATTACACACCCACCTCAAGAGAGAATTGTCAGTTGGGATACCGGCTTTTCATTTTTCTACATAAAAAAGCCACATCCCTCCTAATTCACTAATTTGTAGGAAGCTACTGGACTTTTGGATTTGAAAGGATCTTTTGTCTCATGGTAGCTTGCTTCATTTCCCTTACGAAACATTCGTTATTGGGTTAACCATACACTTCACATGCTTCTAGCGATTCACATGGCATCATCAAATGATACAAGTCTTGGATAAGAATCTACAACGCACTAGAATACCCTTGTTGACGATTCTTTACTGCGATAGCATCTAGGGCATCTAGGCCCTTGTTGACGATTCTTTACTGCGATAGCATCTAGGGCATCTAGGGTTCCTCGACTAATGCGATATCTCACACCGGGTAAATCCTTAACCCTTCCTCCTCTTACTAATACTACAGAATGTTCTTGTAAATTATGGCCAATACCAAGTATATACGCAGTGATTTCAAATCCAGAGGTTAATCGTACTCTGACAACTTTACGTAAGGTAGAGTTGGGTTTTTTGGGGTTGATAGTGAAAAAGTCGACCGATAAGTCAGTCTTACTATCCCTTTACACCGTACATGAGATTTTCACCCAAGAAACTTTGCAGTATCAAAGATGACGTTGCATGACTTGTAACACACCCAATAATAAGTACTACTCCAGAATAAACAAACTTTTGGATTTATGCATTGGCTCCGTTAGCTATATCAGTTATATAAATTCTTGCATCGTCAGCAATCATTTAAATGATCCTGACAAGGCAGATATAGCACCTGGCAGCGACAAGTCTATGGTCCTAGCGATTGGGTGTAAAATAAACGCCTTGAAGACTGGATAGCTTGCTCTAGTAGCTATACTGACATTTTAACAGAATTCAAAAAAAAACTATATTTTGATGTCACTAAATTTATATTGTCTTACATCAGAACATGTATCAATACATACATTTGACCATCAGTTTTATTGGCATAATACATGCTTGCAAAAATTATACCACGTTAACAGCCTTTTTATATGGAAAAAAATCACCAAAATACCATTTCCATGCAATTAATCCGTAGAGAATATAAAGGCTAACAAACTGTTCACGCTTCCACGTGGATGGACGGTCCATATGCAAAAGAAATGAGCGATATATATTTAATTGTGATGCTTTTCCTTTTATAGATATAAACGACAATGAAATGCTCTAGGGGAATCTCTTGGAGAACAGATCAACTTTACCAACAAACATGTTCTCCCCAAAAGGAACTGATGCCATTGGCAGGGGAAAGCACTTTCCCGTTCCCCTGTCTCCACTACAAAATTTCAGGAGCAGAAAAAAAGGAGACAATCATCCAATGTTGAATGAATGCACAGCCTCAACAGATTTTTGCAGAAAGTGATGCTGCAGGAGAAAAAAAGGCGAGCGCTAGAAAAGAAACAATGGTTGATCGGGACCTGAAAGAAAGGAAGAACAGCGTGGAAAACTAGGGTCAAAGCAAAGATTTCAGGCGAAAGAGCACAGTCATGTAAAGTTCAGCAGATTCCGGCCTGACAAGGCAAACCAAAAACTGAATCAAGAAAACAGACCTGCATTGGATTAATCTTGAGCATCTGGTCAAATGGTAAGGCTTGGGATTATCATGGTATCATCGTCAGCATCTGGTCATACAATCTGTAGTTTTTGAGACGTTGGCAAGATTTCACCTCGAGCAACTTTTAGAGCAAGCAAAAAAACAAATGCACAATTCCTTGGAATGAAGAGATCACATGCAGTCAGGCATCAGACACCACCAAAAATGATTTCAGACTAGGGGTAAATTCAGAGAAGTGCTCACTCTCTGTTAGATTCATCCTTGGATTGTTTTGTTTTTGGAATGGATGATCCTGCAATTGTTGCATCAATTCCACACCTGATACTAGCTCAAAGAAGCAGCAAGATTAACTACGGCTACAAGAAAGAACAATATTATGGAGGCATTGCTCTTGCTCATACTATATAGCAGGATGGTTAAGTGAGTAAGTAATGTAGATAAATACAATTTGTTCCTCTGGTTAGTCCATGCCGGACCTGATCCTCTTGTGCCCGGCCTGCCGGACGGTGCCGACGGATCCCCCCTCGGACATGGCACGTCCGCCGCCACCGCCCGAGGAGGCGGCAAAGAGTGAGGACAGGTTGGCATAGAGGTCAACGACACGGCGGATGTTGTTGTTGAGCTCCCTGATGAGGCCAACGTTGCGGGAGAGGTCGCCGGGCACCTTGGACTCGTGGTTCTGGTTGATCTCGTTGATGAGGACACGGTTCTGGTCGAGCAGGCCCTGGACCTGCACGAAGCTCGACTGGAAGGCGTGCAGCACCTTGGTGTCGCCGCCATTCGTCGCTGGTGCGCCGCCGAACCCCGACAGTGCGTCGCCTTCCATGGGTTGGTACCCTTCAATTTTTGGCTACCTGCCTGATTGCTTCTGCTCCTGCTTCTTGCCTTCTTGGTGCGGCGTGCACAAAAGCCGGCAACAGCAGCTAGTATGATGCTACTGCTGTTCTTGAGTCTTGACTAGCTTTGGAGCCAATGGCTCTCTTTGATTCAACCCTGCACAATGTGTAAATGGACCAAGTGGTGAGATGGATGAAACTGAATCGAGTTCTTCCAGATGATGGTGAGGCAAGCAAATCCAGAGGGACTGTTATTGTTGTTGTTTGGGTCATATAAGAAGCTTTTATTGCTGAGGTGAGCAAAATTTTCAAAGTGGAACTACTGTCATACTAGGAAAATCTCACTGTTGGGACATGAGAGGACAAAGTACTGGGGAACAAGAACAGATGTGTACTTGGCGAATCTTTCCTCCTTGGACCCCAAAAATATATGGTAACCCTTTTTTGAAATTTACACAACATTTTTATATAAAAATACAGATAACTTAATCCCAACAATTCGATATGAAATATAAAGTGCGTCAGATTTTGGGGGTAAAGCAAAGAGTAAAATACGGGCAAGGGTCGAGTTTGTGTGTTTCCGTGTTGTTGAGATCCGCCGACAAACATGGAATTCTAATGAGTCGTAAAGCAACTCCGGATATAGATAGAATGTTCAATCAAAATCCTCAAAAATGGCAACCGAATTTCCCAGACTCGGGAAAATCGATATCTGAGTTGACTGCAGAAAAAGGGGTTGCTCTGAAATTCACGAACGCACGGATCAAATTTTCTGAAACCGCAGCAAGGAAATTCAGGGGAAGGGAACTGAAATACATGCAACGACGGGGGCCTGGGGCGGGAGAGTGAGAGATTTTCTGCCTGTCTTGGGTTTCTTCTAGAGAGGAAGACACAACACAAGGATCGTGTTCCAATCAATCAAACCTACGAACAAAACCAGAAAAAGAAGGAAACAGATATTTACGGAAGCAAAACGAGGAGATCCCCAAAATAGCTAGCACAGGAGAAGCCATGGCTCCACTCGAGCCTCAATTTGTCGCATCTATCGTGCGGGAGTGAGAAGGGAGCTGGAGGGGGCAGATGGTGCTTACCTCGGCACGTCCCGCGGACGGAGAGAGGCGATCAGATCATACGAGCAGCGGCCAGCGGGAGAGGAGGCCGGGGAAGGAAGGAAGGGGATGGATGACGATGGGTAGATGGAGAGGAGATCAGGAGATCCTCAGACACACGAAACACTGCTATGTCCCCCTTTCTATCTCTTGTTGCTGTTGCTCCGTAGATAGAGAGAATCTTTTCCTTTTTTTTTTTTTTTTTTACAAGCGAGAGAATCTTTTCCTAGTGAGAGAGAGATTTGTGGCACGTTCCGAAACGTTTCTCCAGTCTAGCGCGCGCGCTCTCTCCCCCCCCCCCACCACACACCCCACCTGGATCGCGGAACGAGGACTTGGTGTGTCGCCTGATATTCACAGTTTTTAAAGAAGAGGGGCCAAGCGGCCAAATTACAACGGACGGCTGACACAGACGCCGACCGCGCAACCACTCTGCCGTAGCAGCACTGACGTGGTATCGAACACGGCATATGCCACGGGTGGCTAAGATAGGTGTGTTAGCAGCGTGCTGCAGCGCGGGCACCCGCGGGGATTGCGTCGAAGCGCTAAGACGCGAAGTACCCAGGTTCGGAGCCCTCCCGATGGAGGTAACACTCCTACTCATGCACGATCTCTCTATCATCGGTGGACAAAGTACAGAGTTGCTCCTCGAGCTGTTCGGTGAGCTCTCCGTGGCTCGAGTCTCTCTCTAGCTATCGAGGTGGGGAGGAAGAAGTGGTGGTCACCGAAAAGGATCTCCCTCTACTTAGGCATCCAGACAGCCAGGGGCTGTCTGTCTGGCTTACAGGTGGGGCCGGCTGGTCCGCGCCAGCCGGCTGATGTCAGCTACAGGGGTGTTTCTTCGTGACGCCGCTTGTCCAGTGTGCTATGCCTCGTACAGTCGAACTCCCTAGCGGTGCGGGAGATGTCGGGCTAGACTTGGCGACGTGGAGGGCTAGCCGACGACGGCGCCGGCCCCGTCTACACGGCGGACAGCTCCCAGGATCTCGTCGGTGTGCTGGGCGGCGCTCCGTGTCTCCCGCCTGTCGGGGCTCCTAGGCGCTATAGGGGACGTCGGGCTAGACCTCGCTTTAGCCCATGCCTGGGCGACGTGGATGGCCAGCCGGACATGGCCCCAGCACCGCCCGACACGGACCCTTGTCTCCTGCTTGTCGTAGGTAGGACCGGCTGCCAGCCACCCGAATCTGGCTACTGCGGTTGACTTTGGTCGCATAAGGTGGGCGTCGTTTGTCGTTATCTGGTTGTCTCCGAAAATCGTGATGATGACGAGCCTGCAGTTCTTCTCTCGCCCATGCCGCCCGGCTGTGCCTCGATAGGCGGAGGCCGGCTGCGCTTGGGGCAGGTGGACTTGGTCGAGCCGGACAGCCGGGGTGGCCAAGCTGAAGGCTTGTACTTGATTTTGCGTTTCACTCGGGATCTTCTGTGGGTCTTTAGATACCCGGGTTTTATCCCCATGTCACTAGCCCCCGAACACGTTGGAGCGATACAGCCGGTTACGGCGAGGAGGCTTCTGCGTGTTAATCAATCTTGATATGTTTATCCGGATGAGGAGACGAAGCGTCGAGCGCTCCGCCGACCGGCTGCAGGCGATGACGAAGGCGATGACGCTGGCACGTCCCATCCGTCTGCCAGGCGGCCGCCCAGCAGTCGATACGACGCCTCGATTTCCGCCGTGGGATCTTCTATGGCGATGGAGTTCATGCGGGATCTTTTGTGGCGAAATCGTCGCCCACGATCTTGCGGTTATGCGCCACGCGGCGCGATTTCCGGAGGCGGTTTCGGGAGCGCCAGGGCTATAAATAGGAGGCGAGGCGTCGGGGAGAAGGGTTCGCTTCCATTCTCCCCCTGCCTCTGCCCTCCTGAGCGCTCCGCCGCAACCACCCACGTTTCCTCTTCTTCTCTCCGGCGAGGCGGTTTCTCCGTCGGTGAAGCAGTCCTTTCTCCGGCGCGGGAAACCAGCGGCGCGACGACCACGGGCCACCGTCAATCGACACCGGCGATGACGAATGCTCCCTCTGGCACGCTGGATCTGGAGATGGCGGACGGCAACGAGGGCGGCGGCGAGTGGCGGGGCTCGCACATCACCATGGAGGACATAGAGAACCTCCGCGCACGGGGGCTCCTGTCGACGGCGGAGCGGGTGGAGGTGCGCCTCGCCGCGGCCGGCAAGGCGGTGGTCTTCATGGACCACTTCGACCGTGGGCTCGCGTTGCCGGCGAGCCAATTCTTCCAAGGATTTCTCCAAACCTTCGGCCTGCAGCCGCACCATCTCGGGGCTAACTCCATAGCCTCGCTGAGTTACTTCGCCACCATTTGTGAGGGGTGGCTCGGCATTTGGCCGAATCTTTCTCTTCTCTGCCGGTTGTACTATCTCCGCGGTCGGTATCTTGGCGACAAGGAGGAGATGGGCTTCGTCGACTGCGGGGCCGCGATCGTCTACCGCCGGCCGCAGTCGAAGCTGTCGGGTTTCAAGAAGCCGGACACGGTGAAGGAGTGGCACCGGTCTGAAGGCGGGGGAAGACCACATCCACCTGCCGGCGTTCCAGCCGGCCGCGCCCGTGAGGGACAACTGGGGCCTGAAGAAAATCGGCGACCAGAAGGAGGTCGACAAGATGCTCGACCGGATCGAGGTGCTCTTCACGAAGGAAGGGATGACCACCGGGGACCCGACCCTCTGATGGCTCTACAACCGGATCGCGCCGCTGCAAGACAGGTCTCACAAGATCTGTCATCTGAGCGGGCGTCTCGACCCCACCCGGCTGACCTGGAAGAGGTGGAAGCTGGAGGCTCTGAACGGTTGGCTCCGGAAAGTCGCCAAGGAGGAGAGGGTGGCGAAGAACTGGACGTACGGCAAATCGCCGTACACTCGTAGGAAACAGGTGCCAAAGGTAGGTTGTCTTTGCTCGTACTCGCGCCCTTTCTTCTATGCCTCGGTCGGCTGCTCATCAAGCTGGTTGCGCAGCTCTTCAAGATCCAGCTGGAGGAGGATGGGCCCGACGGCCCCCAGTTCCGGCCGAACATCCAGCTGGGGACGGTTGCGCCTGGGGAGGGCCAATCGAAGGGCGAGGGGGGCGCCGCGGCCGTGGGTGGCGGCAACGTCAAGGGCGACGATGACGAGGTCGTCCGGGGGGACGGCGGCCGCGTCAAGGACGACTAGGCGGACGACACGCCGGCTGACCAGGCGCCGGTTGGTGGTGGCGAGGAAAGCAACGTGCCGCCGGCTGCTCGGGGTAAGCCGGTTGTATCTAGTTCGAACGTTGAAGAAAACAAACAGCCTGTGGTAGTCATTGATCTCTCGGACACTGAGAGTATTGCGAGTGCAGAGACCGCGGGGTCGACCTCGGCCCCTCGCCAGAAGAGGATGAAGCCGGCTATTCCAACCGGCTTGGAGGAGGAGGATGACGACGAGGAGCCGCTGATGAGGAAGCGGCCGAAAAGGGTCCCGGTCAATGTGCGCGGGTAAGCGCTTCTGCGACTTGCTCTTTCTGCTTAATTTGCCTTAGCGGATGAATGTTGATGTCTTCCGCAGGCCACCGAGGTCGCTGACCGTAGGTGGGGATGCGCCGGCTGCTACCGCGCCGACTGCGCCAGCGGACGCGACCGCCCAGGCGGCGAGGGAAGAGGAGGCCGGCCGAGGGGAGCAGCGCGAGCAGCTTGCTTGTTGGCATGAATCACACGTTCGTTGGGAGACCCCAAGAGGAAGGTATGATGCAGTTCAGCAGCAAGTTTTCCCTCAGAAAGAAACCAAGGTTATCGAACCAGTAGGAGCAGCAACTCTTCAGAAGGTTGTTGGTGGCTCGCGCGGCACAACACGATCACCAACGTGGAATCTGCACACAACACAATCAAACTATTTTGCCACAACGAAACAGTGAGATTGTCAATCTCACCGGCTTGCTGAAAACAAAGGATTAAACGTATGGTGTGGAAAATGATTATTAAATTGCAGAGAATGAAAAAGGAACAGTTTGCAGTTTGTGGTGGTTTAATCAGTGTAAAAGAATGGACCGGGGTCCACAGTTCACTAGTGGTGTCTCTCCATAAAACATAACTAACATGTTGGGTGAACAAATTACAGCTGGGCAATTGACAAATAGTGAGCGCATGACAATGCATATATATGACATGATGATTACTATGATATTTAATTGGGCATTACGACATAATACATAGACCGTTATCCAACAACGTCTATGACTAATAATCCACCGCCGGGTTGTCATCCGAGTTCCCCGTTGGTATTAAGTTGCAAGCAACGGATAATTGCATTAAGTAAAGTGCGTAATGTAAACAAATACATATGACCGTGGACATAGCATTGTTAGGTTATCCCTAGTGGCAATAGCACATCCGCAACCTTAGAAGTTGTTGTCACTCTCCCAGATTACCGGAGGCATGAACCCACTATCTAGCATAAATACTCTCTCTTGGAGTTACAAGCATCTACTTGGCCAAAACATCTACGAGTAACGGAAAGCATGCAATATCTTAAATAACATAGGGCATAGATTGATAATCAACTTGACATAGTATTCAATATTCATCGGATCCCAGCAAACACAACATGTAGCATTACAATAATATGATCTTGATCATGTAGGGCAGCTCACAAGATCTAAACATGATGGCACAAATTGGAGAGACAACCATCTAGCTACTGCTATGGACCCGTAGTCCAAGGATGAACTACTCACGCATCACTCCGGAGGCAGGCATGGCGATGTAGAAGCCTCCGTGACGATTCCCCTCTCCGGCAGGGTGCCGGGAAGAGGTTCTGGACCCTCCCGAGCTAGGGTTGACGGCGGCGGTGTCTCTGGAACTTTTCGTGGATATTGGCTCAGGCACTTAGGGTTTTCGCGTCGGGGGAATAAGTAGGCGAAAGGGCGGCGGCTGACCCCTAGCCCAAGTCCCTCCAACCTCTTGGCCATCTATATAAACCCCACCCCCTCCTATTTGTAGACACACAAATTTAGATCTCTTCTAGTTGGATTAGAGGGAACCTCTAAATATTTAGAGGGATCCTCCCCGATTAGATCTAAATATGTAATCTCTCTCTCCCTCCTTCTCTTGTGTTGAGATCTCCACCTTCATATATACCAGCGGTGAGTGCTTCAAGCATGGACAGCGGGTGATCCGTTGAGAAACGATTGACCCTAACTCACTCTGTTGGATCAAGGCGGGACGCAAGGAGTCTACGATATTCTCTCGGCTAGGCTTAGCCGAGGAGTTCTTCCACAAGCTTCATCAATGTTGTCATCGACATCTCTTTCGCTTCAATGGTGTCGGTAACGATTTACAGTTGGATCAAATATGCATGTCTTGTTTGTTTTCCATGCACGCAATCCAATATGCATCCTATTATTTGCTACTATTAGATATACGACAGTAGCACTAATAGGAGTCTACGATATTCTCTCGGCTAGGCTTAGCCGAGGGAGTTCTTCCACAAGCTTCATCAATGTCGTCATCGACATCTCTTCCGCTTCAATGGTGTCGGTAACGATTTACAGTTGGATCAAATATGCATGTCTTGTTTGTTTTCCATGCACGCAATCCAATATGCATCCTATTATTTGCTACTATTAGATATACGACAGTAGCACTAATAGGATGATCCCTTAATTAAATACCAAAATTGTGTTCTCCCTTAGTGTGCACCACCAAGAAAGTTCTCCGTTATGAAGCACGCCGTGATGATCGGGTGTTACACATCTCAGCGTCCGCATATAGTGGGTGTAAACCACATTGCACTATAGATACACTAAGGTTAGATTGGCGAGCATAGTATGTACAGACATAGCCTCGAAACACGTGAGATCGAAAGATCGAGCATGAGTCGCATGAATGATGTGATCGACATTTCGATGTCCACCTTTGCAGCTGTGCCGCCGGTCGTGACGATCGGGGGTGGTACAGTGAATTGGGGTCGTGTAATCGCTAAGATATTTTTAGGGATGACAATCTTAGTGGAGAATGTTTGATAATTTGATTATAAACTAAACTCACCATTATAAACTTAGTGTTAAAAGTTCTTGCGAATATCTCTGTAGATTATGGCTTACTACAACGACACTTTCGAGTTCGGCCCATTCCTTCGTGGTCCGTCACTTAAATCTGATGGGTCCAACTTCATCGACTGGTACCAAGAGCTGAGGGACACCCTCAACTACAATGGCATACTCTACGTGATAGAAGAACCTTTAGGAGATCCACCAGGAGACTCCGCGGGCGAGGAGGATGATGATGATTATCGCAAGCGCCGTGATATCTCCATTTCTATCTAGTGCACTATGTATTGCAACATGGAGCCTTACTTGAAAAATCGTTTCAAGAATACCCAACCATTTGAGATGGTTGATGAGCTTAAGACAATGTTCATACAACAGATAAGGCTGATGAAATTTGAGCACCTGGACTTGTTTCTTTCAATCAAGATGGAAGAAAATACCTGTTTTGAAAATCATTTGAGGAAGATGCACGACGTGCATAGGCGCCTCACAGTTGATTTGGATTACTGGATGACAGACGAGTTTGCGATAGATGGGGTGTTGCGTTCACTTCCCCCCAGCTACAAAGACTACATCCACACCTTTGTTATGACGAGGAGTGAATCAGTCACTTTTCACCAGTTCATGAGCCAGATAAGGAATCTGAAGGTGGAGCCCATAGCAGGGGAGATCATAGACGGAGAAGGTATATATTTGATATACATGTTGTAAATGTTTTATCTTGCAAACACTTGTTACAGTTATTAAAGTATTTGATGCTTATTCTGTTTTATGAAAACATGACCCACTGTTGAGTGATTTGGAGGAGATGAGGAGATGATGCGCGGCATGCAAGACAGTTGATGGCCAACCACGATCTTCTTCTATAGTTATCATTTTTGATTAGTAGATTTGAATAAAGCTTTGTAATCGGATTGAGTATGATCTTTTAGTGTGTCTTGTATCTTGCAAGGCAGTTATTCATATATGTAAGGAAACAAGCCTGTTGTTTTATGATTATGAATAAAATCTTCTCATCTCAATGATAACACATTAAACATTGACAAATAAATAAAATGCTGAAAATATCCAAAGTTAGTAATGACATCGTTTCGAAAAACGACACTATTAATTTTATTAGATTTGTTGGCAAATATCTTGATGTATGACACGCGCAAGAACACAAAACTATCCCCTTAGTACAAATTAATCTCTAGTTTATCACTTCTCCTTTGCCTCCAAATGGCCCCTCCGCACATGACACTTTTAGTTTTCTCTTATAGATATCTTTTCGGCTGCTGTTCAAAACTAGGAAAGTTGAAACATCGATTGGAGGTGTATTACATTGACATGGTTACACCGTTAATTGCATTGCTGATGAGGACATCCCTAGTCCTTTACCATTTTCTTCCATTGATGATGTTGCTGTTCAAGACAAGCCCAATGAAGTGAGGATTGGACCAATGAAAGAGCTCGTGCCAAGCTACTTGGACAACAGGTGAATTCACTCTTAATTGAATATGATGTTTGTGATAATGAGAACTTTATACTACCTAAGTCCATGCACTTGTGTATGATCAGCGTTATTGATAACACGAACGTTGGAGGAGGGCTAGAGGAGCAGCAAGAATTGGAGTACAACGTCCCCAATGGCGCGAGGGAGGAGCGGGAGGCAGGCGCAAGAAGGGATGACGAAGGAGGAGCCAGGCAGCCCGGCCAGGCCGACCTAGCACGGCCTAGGCCGGCCACACACCCGACGCACCCGGCCTACTCGACACCCGAGGCCAGCTCAGCCCGGCCTAGGCCGGCCGGGTGCCAGAGGCGCCCGGCCTGCCCATGACCTAGGCCGACCCAGCCCGGCCAGGCCGGCCATCACGAAGGCATGCGTGCCTAGTTTGGCCGAACCAGTTTTCTGGTCGGCTTGTATCAGGTCGGGTTAGCCGCATGTGGCGCCCAAGGTTAGTGGGGCGTCTCCCCTAGTCCTTATATACCCTAGAGCTGCGAGTTTATTAGGTTAGACCACGTTTAAGATAAACCCTAGATTGGATTGCTAAGCATTCATCTATATTTGAATTCCTCTTTGTTGCGATCAGGAATTCACCCCTCCACTTTGTTTCGATCTGGAGGTTATTGCTACCAAAGTTTGAGTGTGATCTGTTATTCCACTGGGAATTAGTAGATTGCAGAACCGCTTCGTGGTCGTCGGCTACGTTGCACAAGTGTGAGGTGTTGCGAATATCCATTGGGTTGAAGTGCTGTTGCATTGGCAACATGAGATGAGCCGGAGAGTTCGTCAGGATCTTGCAAGTTATCTTCCACCAATCATCGATTTACCCGCAGCTCACTGAGAAGATCGGGCCACCCCATATCAATAGCTATAAAAACAAAGCCTTTGTGTGCCTATTTATGTGGTCGTGTGATTTCATTTGGGAGTAGTCCGCTCGGGGGATGCTAGCTTACGGTCACCTGTGCCTCAGGTCAATTTTTTGACCGACACTGTAGCACGGGACCTGTCGAAACAAGCCGCACCGCCGCCACACCGCCGGAGAGGAGGGGAAAGATACCGCCACCTCCATCTCTTCCTCCACCGGCACCGGCCTCCCCGCCGCGGCCAGCGCCCTGCCGCGACGCCTTGCCGCCCCGCCTTGCCCTGATCTCTCCCTCCGCCGATCCGCCGCCACCCTGGGCATCCCTTTAAGCTCCGCCTTCTCCTCTTTATTCTCGGCCGACGCCCCCGCTCGCACTGTTCATGTTAAGTCTATTGCTCGCCGTCGACTCGCTCCATCCTCGCCGGATGCCTTCTCCTTCGCGCCTCCCTGGCGGTCGGTGTGGCGTCGCCGACGCCGGCTCGGTTGGTGGGTGGCGGTCGTGGCAGGAGAGGGGAAGGGAGATACTTTTAACGTGGGTGGAAAATGGCGAGTGCCATGGAAGAGAAAAGGGGATCGAGAAAGAAAGGGAGAAGAAGAAGATGCGTAATGGGAGTGGGGTCCTCACGAGATTGGCGTGTAACGTGGATGGGGTCCACGATGGATGCACGCGTCGCCCAGTGACCATGTCACCGGTCACCCTGAAAAGAGTCGTCCCCGGTCCGCTTGCCTCTTGGGTTGTGTCTTTTGGTTGTCTTTCGTGACCAAGTTTGTTACGGCTTTCTTCTAATTTTCTACAATTAATTAGACAATTCTCTTCTTCTTAATTAATAGATGAGGCACATATTTTGCCTCGGTTTTTTTTTAAATCAGATCAAACGGTAATTTCTTATTTGAATTTTATTCCCCATTCGAGTTTAGGCTAACTATCCTATGTTTATCCAACTGCTCTGTGGAATTTATGTATTGTTTATCTATGTGTTATTTCAATTGTGTGTAATATATTTTAAAAAATATTTTTAAATTTATATGAATTTTTCTAAAATGTTACAAATCTATTTGTTAGAACATTTCAGAAAACTAGTTGGCATGTACGTGCAACGCACATTTTCACAATTAAATGGGGGCACACAAATCTCAGACCAAAGCCAACGAAACTGGTGCACGACGATAAAGACGTGCTCATTGGGTGGCTTCTCGACCTGGCCGCGGCGGCGCAGGTGGAGGTGAGGAATAAACTTATCTTGGGGGGTGGGGATCGGGTGGGAGGTTCGCCGGCATCGGGGAAGAGGTGGGGTTTAGAGGGATGCCGGGGGTGGCGGTGGGCGGTGGTTGAGGAGGGCGGGGCGGCGCTCGCTGCCGCCACCCGGGTGGCGGCAGCCGGCGACCTAGCCGGCGGAGGAGGAGGGGGATTGGGGGAGGAGTAGGCGGCGGGGACTGGGGGCGGAGTAGGCGGTGGAGGAGACCGAGCGAGCGAAGGAGGCGGAGCGGCGACGCCGTCGGTGGCGAGGAAGATGAGGTAGCGGTGCGCGTTTGGGTGCCAACCGTTGCTTAAGGCCTAGAATAGGACCTCCCAGTGCACGCTAGTCGCTACGAGCGACGCATAGAGATAGTCCATTTAGTAACACGGCCCGGTCCATGGCCTATGTTGTACCGTAGCCCGGTCCATGGCCGCGAGCATTTTAGGGTTTTGAGGCTGCCGCTGGCATCATCGCCTCGCCGCCCGTCCCTTTAAAACCACGACGCGCCGCCTCTGGTTTACGGCGTCGCTAGGGTTCTGTCACGCAGAGAAGAAGAGAAGAGAGAGAGAGCTCCGAGATCCCGTCGTCTTCTTTAAGTCGCAGCCATGAGCCGATCGGGCCAGCCTCCGGATCTCAAGAAGTAAGCATAAACCACCTCCTCCTCCGTTCCAGATCACGATATCCTCATGCTCATCTCTCTGTACTATGGTTCAGGTATCAGCGTACTGATTTGAGTTTATCTTCCTTTGACATAATCGCAGGTACATGGACAAGAAGCTACAGAGTAAGCGAGAAATCTGTTTACTATTTACCTATTTTTGCAATTCGTTTTCTCGGTCGTTCGATTTGCTTGTGAATCTTAGCAGTTATAAGTTTTTCGTGACCTATATACTGGTTTTTATTCCCACCGCCCTACATGATGAACGTAATATTAAGGCTATGGATTTATCTCCAAATGAAGCTATATTCTGTCATAGTTACTCTGATAGGGCATTCAATGCTATTTTCATTTCTTATGTAGCATGTAGGCCAAACTAAGTATTATGATACTTGCTGTCTTTTTTAGTACTCTGTCAACGTGTTCTTCTTTTAGTGAATCGTTGTCCCTTTTAAACTCCATGTTGGTCGGCTGCTCTATATGATGATACTACGAAACAAGCTATGGATTAATTTCCATATGAGGCTCTTTTGTCATAGTTACTCTGATAGGTGGCCGTACCAATCTTTAGAACTTCCTGATGATCCTCGGTTATTAGCTTTGCTGGATTCTTGAACTGATCGTTCTTTTTTGCCAGTCAAGATGAACGCCAACCGTGTTGTTATTGGCACCCTTCGAGGATTTGATCAGTTCATGAATCTGGTGGTGGACAACACCGTGGAGGTCAATGGGGATGAGAGGACTGATATCGGGATGGTGGTACGTATGCTGCCATTGTTAGTTTACTTGTCATTAATCCGTATGCACAATATGCTAAAACCCAATGTTAACTGCAGGTCGTAAGGGGAAATAGCGTTGTCATGATTGAGGCACTGGAACCAATTGCCAAGTCGCAGCAGTGAATTCCATGGAATCTGCCTTATTTTCAAGCTTCTTACTGGTAGTGTGAAAACTGATGTATATGATATTCATGCTCATGTTGTATCTTGACTAATGTCTTCTGAAAGCATTGTGATTTGAATGTGGATGATCTCTTACATTTTTGCTTCTAACTTCTGTTCCAATGTCATGGTTCATTGCTATTACATTAGTATGTTGAGTCGTCATCTTATTTTAGTAATGTATAACCCTTCTCATTATTGTTAGTACATCACTCGCTTCACTGAATTGAATCAGTTGTTTATCTGTTCTATCAGCAAAGCTGTGTTTGAGGTTTGGTAGTGTAGGATGTGTGTCAATGTGGTCAGTATCTTGTTTAAAATCTGTCAGTTACTCTTTCCTTAGCAATGTAAGATATGTTGTGATAGACTAAGTTTCTTTTCTCTTTTAAGTTGCTTTGTTTGGTATTAATACAGCGAGTTAGTTTCTCTTGGTTTGTTTCTCGCGCTTGTTGGTTTTTGGAGAAGTCATCTATAAAGCAAATAGGTTATCATGTACCAACTTTGTGTCGGAAGATGACTATATCAATTCTCGCCAACTAGCTTTTATTTTGGGAGTCTTTTGCAATAAGTCTTCTAATTTATAAACTGGTTGGTGACAATAGCTATTACACATTAGATTCCTTGTTAGGCCTCTCATTTGTGCTCAAATCTTAGATATCTTGTTTCTCCTGTATACGAATTTTGGATTTCTCATAAATGCTTGGCGCATATTGATTCAGTTCTGCAGGATTGTGTGTATTGGCTGTACGCTTTAATGCTGTGCGTTTCTTGCCGAAAGTGTTTCCTGCTATAGCAATTTGTGGAGAATGGGCAGTTAGGTTAAACTTGTTAATTGTTTTCCCTAACAATCATTTTCCTCTCATGTGACCTATAAAACCCTTCCTTTGATTTGATATTCTTCTTATAGTTTGTTTTAGTTTACTGTTCCAAAGAGTATTTTCTGTGAAGTGATTTAGTTTTGCAGGAATTGTGTGTATCGGCTTTACGCTCTCCTTTGCGTTTTTGCTGAAAGTTTTTCCTGCTATATCAGTTTGAGCAAAGTGGGCAGTTAGGTTAAACTTGATTATTTGTTTTCCCTAACAATCATTTTCCTCACATCTCACCTATAAAAACCATCTTTTGATATTATTTGTTGTGTTCAATGTTTTATTTACGAGTATTGGTGTGAATCTATTTAGTTTTGCAGGGATTGTGTGTATCGGCTTTATGCTCTCCTCTGTACGTTTTTGCCGAAAGTTTTCCCTGCTATATCAGTTTGAGCAAAGTGGGCAGTTAGGTTAAACTTGAATTTTTGTTTTCCCTAACAATCATTTTCCTCACATGTTACCTCCACAAAAATCATCTATTGATTTTATACACTCGTCAATGTTTGTTGTAGTTGTGTACTATGATTATTAGTGTGAAGAGATTTAGTTTTGAGGGGATTGTTTGTATTGGATGTACACTTTCTGCTATGTCTTTTTGCTGAAAGTATTTCTTTCTGTATCAATTTCAGCAAAGTGGCCAGTTGATTTAAACTTAATTATTTGTTTTCCCTGGCAATTATTTTCCTCTCATGTCACCTCAAGTTCGTAGTTTTTCGGTTGTATTTCTATTGAACCCTTATTTTCTACCTAATGATCTGGCTTCTTGCCTGCAGTAAGTTTCTTTCAAGGAATTATTACACAAGTTGGATTCCTTTTTTTTGTTGGTTACATTGACAAATTATGTACAATCTATATCAACTCGTAACATGATGTTGAACTGGCCTGTGCCTTTTCTGGTGGCATTAACAGACATGATGTAGTTGAATATATTTAGTCAGTTATTCTTGAATAATCCTTGACTATTATATTGGTTTGTTTGAATAAGTTGAGCATCTTTTATATCCTCCATTAATTATGATTTGAGGATAGTGACTTATCAAGTTAAGACCAATAATCACCTATCTCTAAACTATCACCCGTGTAGTATATAACCCGTGCATCATATCTGCGTCAAAACTGACTGAAAATAAAAATGAGGCTAAAATTCTTCTTCCGCATAGACTTTGAAATCTTTGATAATAAGGTGTGGAACTACAAATCTTTGTCCTGGTAATTACTTCGTATGCACCGACTTCCTTACCTTGCAAGAAAAGGAGAAAAAAGAACTATCTAGATTCTTGTTGATGCAGCTATGCTGTTCTGCCCTACGGGTGCTCCCTTGTGCAATTAAACGGTAGTGCTTAGAGATTAGCGTCTCTAGGTGTATTCCGATTTTAGCCGGTCCTTCACTCAAGATCGTTTTCTCAGTCTCTTCTCCACGAACAACGCCAGGTCTCCTACTCGTAGAGGTTCATCTTGGCTAGTTTGTTAGCAACTACGGTGGTGGCTGAACATGTGAGGTGTGTCAATGCCTCGTTTGGATGTTGGCCATGGTTACCAATCCCCTTACAAGTCGGAACATGTCGTCACTGGCAGTGGTGGTGATAGTGCTGGATCATTGGAACATTGATGTTGGATCGAAAAATCAACCAAAACAAACAAGGCAAGTGCCGTGTGCCCGTGCGTTGCATCGGGGAAGAAGACGAACTTTTAAAAGAAAATGTTAGCAAAACCCAATTTCCCCCTAAAATCGATTGAGCCGCATAACCAGCAAGTGAAGTCCAAAAGACATAATCCTCAAAGATGATCTTCCATTGAGAGAAAGAACTGATATGTACCGAACATATTTGAGGTTCTGTATCAACGGAGAGACGACTAAAGTTTCATTCGGGACAACAATCTCCACAAAGATATAATTTAGAGACATGCAACCTCATAGTGTGCTACCTTGTCTGCGTGGTGGGAGGCCTAGACCCATTGGTGCTTCCAGGAGGATCCAAAGATATTTGACCAATCCTTCGACCTCTACAACCCAGACACCTTCTTTCGGAGCTACTCTGCTTGCTGCGACGCCATCCAACATATGCTCATGCAGACGCCGCTCCTCCGCGACTTAGACCGAGGTGCGGACAATTGGGAGGCTTTCGTGCCCCTTGAGCTTGCCACCATCAACGCGCGCTCTTCTCGGCGCGAAACGCAGAAGCTCGGGGGTGTCGCCCCACGCTACAACATCGACATGACTCTCACCATCTGGGTCGACATTCTCTACGTTGAGCCCAAGGTGTTGCTCCTCGCGTGCATGATGCACCAGGCTGCCGCCGACACCGCAGCGGCAGCCGACATGGCAGCGCCGACTGTTGTGTATGTATGGATGACTTGGCAGCAGCTCAACACATGTTGAGGCTGCCATGCTCTCACTCCTTCCACCGTGGGTGTATCGGGTTGTGGTTCTACAAGGCGGCGACATGCACAATGTGTCGCCGCGATATAAGCAACTACTCCCTCCGTATCAAAATATAAGAGATACCTTGTTGCTGTCACCAACACACTAAAGTGCAAGTTTCTAGGCCTCTCGATCAGAACCTCCTCCTGATTATCAACACTTGCAGGCAGGTCATCATGTGAGCATTGTAATGGCACTCTCAGCATCTGGTCTGCTGTATCTGTAACAGAAATATCTTCCTCGAGACATCTTTTTCCCTTGTCTTGTGCCAATCATCTCCTTCCCTTCCCTTGATGTTCCATTGCAACAAACAACTGGTAGATTGCAGCTTAAACTTTGGCCAGTAGGATTGTTTTTGTTTCAGGTCCAACCCTGTGTCTGCAACATGTGCACGAAAAACCGAGAGTGCGCCAAAAAGGCTGAACTCGCACTGTGATCCGTTAAGGTGTACAAACTGAGGTGCAAATTGCCGTTGCGCCAACCGATGAGGATGATGATACCTACAACCAATGTGGTGGGCAATGTGCATGGATAGTTTCTGCTTTGGCATCGAATACATGTGCTTTATTACTTGTTCATCACATTCAGTTAAATATACGAAGCAGATTCAAGCCAAGAAATAATCATTCCGTTATGCTTTCGGGTGGCTTGAGTAACAGTGATAGAAAATCAAATGTCAGTGACAAAGATGGTGATTTTGTTTACTGCTTGTTGGCATGGCTAAAATTGTGGACAATAGAAGTAGATGCTATCTGACAGTGACCATTTCCATGCAAATAGCTCTTCTGGGAGTTAATTGGAATCATAACACTGTAACTTTCAGTACTCGGAAAAATGTCCTTAGCATATGCTTTTATATCGAGATGTAACACAGAGAAGGTTACAACGAGGGTTCTAGCATGGTAAACAGAGTTCATAACAATAAAACGACGATGAAATGGAAATAAAAAGGAGAGGTAAAACAGGCTCGCAAGCATATGATATTTACTAAAGAGGTACCGTTCGATCGTAGCTATCGATTCTTCGTAACGTTGCCTTCCGCCATAAAAGAAGCAGTATCAATGCATCCTGGCTGTCCAGAAACACGGGACGAATTCAGTTAAAAAATAAGAAACAGGGACGACTAGACCTTCAAAATTTTCTGTTGAGGGATTTCAGCTACTGCCAAAGAGGAAGCAACTAAGATCAAGGCTGCTCACTTGCAGTTGTCGATGAAATATCCGAGAAGGAGCGTAAGCCATGGTGGCATCAGGAAGTACCAGTAGTTCGCGCAAAGTTGCAGCATGTTGGCTTTATATAATCTTGTCATAGTGTATATTGCACACATAGGAAGTACCAGTAGTTCACCGCGTCCCATCTTGTGTCCTGGTCCGGTTGAACCGCTGAACTAGAGAATGAGGAGGCGAGGACCAATCATGTTGAAGTTGATCGGGATTGAAATATTAAAAGCCTTCAAATGATAATATTTTGTGACAATCGAAGAAATCCAGGGTCCAAGGCCTGCATGCCAGCCGATCGTAGCTAACTTGGGAAAAATGGGACACGGGAGTCTGGGATTAGGCCTGGGATTAATCCTGGACGCGTGTGTGGTCAATCTCCTAATCGATTCTCCAAACAGGAAAGAATCGATTAATCAGGTTAGGTGTACACGTGTAGGGAGCCAAGCGATCGTTTAGGCACAAGTTGGATTTCCCAGGACCAGACGCCAGCACAGTGCACAGAACGGCCTGCATAGTTTATATACAGACACATGCCTACTTATAAATCTGGGGCCCATCAAAATAATGGGCCTTGTGCAACTGGCAAAGTTTGCACTGCCCGGCCCTGCTAAGAGCTTGATATTCGCCTCGCCCCGTGTGACGCTTCGCGCCTGCCTGCCTGCTCCTCCTCTCTCCCTCGCACCTGCCATCCTATTCCTCTCTCGCACACGACATAAGGGCATCTCCAGCCGCCCCCCCCCAGGGCCCAAAAAACCGCCGAAATGGCCTGGGAGCGCCGTTTTTCACCCAGTCGGCCCCCCCAGGAGCCCAAATAGCGCCGGATCGGCGGAAAATTGCGCCGGCGCTCCCAGGCCAAACCCAGCCCACCGGGTTCGGCCTGGGGGGCGAAATGGCACGAAAAGGAATGTGGGCCAGAGCTGTCAGCGAGATAGGCGAAATGGCGCGGAATCACGGGCGGAAAAACGCTTCGTCGTCATCTCCTCGGCTCCCGCGCTGGTCAAAAGCCTGCCGGAGTAATGGCCGTGGACTGCCGCGCCGTTCAGCGGCGGCCGACGCGTCCAGTCGATTGCCACGCGCCGGAGTAATGACGCGCCACCGTCTCGCCTCCCCCTGCGCCTATTTATTCCCCGCATCTCGCCGTGGCAAGGCACACCATTCCCCATCTCTCCATCTCTCCATCTCTCTCCTTCCCCCGAGCAACAGCAATGGCCGAGCGATACCCCGGAGACGAAGCTGCGGCGAACGGCTTCGGCCGGCGTTTCCTGCACCCGGAGGAGGCCCGCATGTTGTACGAGGCCGGGTACCCTACGCCGCTGGACATGCGGGTCCCCGGCGAATGGCGCCTGAGCGCCGGAGGCGTCCCCGTTCCGCCGCCGCCAGAAGGAGCGGATCGCGTCTACGCGATCCAGGACGTCCTCGCCGGGCTCTCCGAAGAGCAGGCGGCGGACCCACGCTGGGATCCGGCGAACTCCGCCTTCTGGACGGCATACTTCCAAGAGCGCCACCGCCGCGAGCTGGAGGACACCAACAACAACGGCCCCGTCGCCGGCCGGAAGAACGCCGGCGGGCGGAAGCAGTGGTGGAGCGGGCGAGGGCGTACCCTCGCGTACGTCCTCGAGCACATCCACGCCGGGAACCAGCCCCGGCTCACCATGCCGCCGCGCCAGGCGCCGACGCCACTTCACCTCCTGGCTGCCCAGGAGGATGGGGACGGCTTCTTTGTCGTCTTCCTCTGGCCCGCTCTCCAGCGGGTCCCCACACACGCCGGCGCTCGCTCGGGTCAAGCCCGAGCCGGAGGACACGCCGCGCGGCGTCATCCTCAACTCCCGGCGCCGCGTCCGGTCGCCGCCAAGAAGGCCCAGCGGCGGGATTCGCATCAACGAGCCGCGCCGCGCACCGTCGCCGCCCCGAGGCCACCTTCGCCTCGTCAGGCCCAAGAAGGAGCCTGGCACCGGCGGCGCCACCTCCAAGAAGAAGAAGGCGGCGGTGGAGTGGGTGGCGCCACCGGAGTACGTCCGAGCGGCCATCAAGGCGGAGGCGCCGGACGACGACGAGGAATTCCCCGGCGAGCAGAACGCCGTCACCGCCTCCATGCAGGACGCCGCGCCGCCTATGGTCGCCGCCGAGGAGTGCTCGGACGAGTTCATCTTCGCCTGGTCGCGCAACCAGCACGCCCAGGAGGAGATTGCGCTCCAGCAGCGCCTTCTCGACGAGGCGGCGGCCAACCGCCGTCGCGCCGCCGCACTCCGGCCTCCTACTCCCCCTCGTCAGGCGAGCGGCGAGGTGATCATCCTCGACGACAGCGACGACGACGACGCGTGGTTCGGCGGCGGCGCCAACAACACCGAGGCCGGTCCGAGCCACTTCGGCGGCGGCGCGCCACCGAGCGACGATGACGACGACGACGGCGGCGACTACACGGCGTTTTACAGCCAGCTGGGCATGTAGATCGCCGTGTTTTAGTTTATGTTTAAGTTTTAAGCTTATATTATGTAATGAACAATGCGAAATTCGCCTATATAGTATGAATTTCGCCTAAGTTTAACAAATTTCGCTTATGTTTGATGAATTTTCGCCCAATTGTTTTTTTTTTGAATTTTTCGGCCCAACTCTGGGTTTGGGCACGGCTGGAAAATCGCCCAACCCATGGCGTCAAATAGCGCCGGCGTCCCCCCAGGCCGTTGAAAAAGGCGCCGTTTTTCGGCCTGGGGGGCCGAACGGCTGGAGATGCCCTAAGCCGCGGCGGCGCGGCAGGTACTCCGCCTCCCGCCCCACCTCCTTCCCGCCGTGGCGCGGATCCGTCCGGCCTCCCTCCTCTACTCCTCCTTCCCGGCGCCGACGCCTTCTCCCGTCGTCCCTCCCTCCCGTCTCATCTCCCTCTTCTTCGCTTGCAGGGACGGATCGATTGGACGAGCTCCGGCGGCCGGCGCACGTGATTCCGGAGCTGCAGCTTCCCTGGTGAGGTACGGATCGTGTACTGCTTTGTTTGGATGAATCGTTCATGCAGTGCTGAAATTTCCAAGCGCTAGTTGCTGTATATTAATGCTAGTGTGATGTGCTGAACTTTTGTAGTGCTGTTTTGGTTAACATGCTTGTCAAAAATTCATGTTTGATGATCCTCAAATCACATAATTTATTTACATTGCAGTTGCAAAATGTCGGAAGAGTTAGCCTTGGTTAATTATGTATCCGAAGAAAACAAAAGAAGGAAGAGGAGAAGGATTGTGTTGATGAAACAATACTTTGAATCCACTCTTCTTGCGATGGCATATCTTAGTACACAAAGGGTACCGAGGGACTTAGGGACCTTTACCGATAATGAACGTAAACTCTCTCTTCGAAAGTATTTGTTGAAAGATATGTATGATGGGACTGAAATTGCTTGCTATGATCAGCTTCATCTAACAAAATGAAACTTTCATGACTTGTGTGCTATGTTGCGTGAGAAATGTGGCTTACGGGAGAGTGTGTATGTTGCTATGGAAGAAAAGGCCAAGAGGAGTTAAAGGCTATCTATACCCTCTTGTTGACTTAGATACCACCACACCAAGAGGTTTGGTTCAAAACAGGGTATAGATTGCTAGGAAGAATAACTTGGTCCTGTACTACTTTCTTAGTCCCTTTGTTGCGAACTTTCTGATCAGCTACTATTGCAGTTCAGACATTGACGTTGTGCCATGACGAAATTCTTTTGTTCGTTGATAGGATTATGATATCTCCTGGGGGGAGCTGGTTTGATATACGCCTATGGCTATGCAAATTTTGGGTTTTGGCATATCTTGGCCTTCTGGTGTACGGCCTCAAGGATTACAAGTCGAGCGACTACTCTAGAGTAGTCGAGCCAGTAGTCTAGCAGTTGCTATTTGATTCTCTGACTCGACTAATGGGTTTGGTCGACCGGTCGATCGACATGTTACCTACTAATCGAGATTAAGTGCACTGGGAAGGATAAGTAGGCTCAGCCCATGCAGTGTAAACCTAGCTTGAGACCGAGCCCTCTGCAGACTTCACACCGAGCCGCCTAACACCAGGCTGCCGTCGCTGGCCACGAGCAATGCGACGCCGGTGGCCACACTGCTCTGCTCCTCCCTATGATTATGCTGCTCTGATCCTCTCCAAGCTCTGTTCCTCTGCCCAGTTCTGCTCCTCCCCTAGGTCTGCTTCTCCACTGCTCTGTTCCTCTGACCGGTTCTGCTACTTCACTAGGTCTGCTTCTCCGCTGCTCTGCTCCTCCGCAGCTCCCCTAGCTCTGCTTCTCCACTGGCTGTAGCAAGTCACCATGTTGCAGCCGCAGGTGAGTAATGTCTCCCCTGTTCTGCTTCTCCCATTGCTAATTTGCTACTGGCTTTCGAAATTTCTGATCTCTGGATGCAATTGTCAGACTCAGGTTCCTCAACACCCCTCATGCCTTATTTTTTTTATTGTGTTATACTACCACTACTACTTAAGTACTAGGTATTTTTGGAGCTGGTACTGCTGGGCTAAATGTCTAGTAGAGCACTAGTCTATGAGTCGGTACACTAGGAACTCTCGACTCGTAATCCATATTAACATGGTGTTTCAGTTCAGAGTAATGATTACAGGGACGTAACTGTGAAGGTCTGAATTCGTCAGTTAGACATACAATATTTTGATAGCATATGACAGATATTAGCCTTATGTATGTTTATTACATGGTGTGTCAGTTCAGAGTAATGATTGTAGGTAACTCAGGCAGGTAAACGAGGAAGTCTGAACTTGTCATTTAGTTTATTGTGTGGGGGACATTCTTGCAACAAATTGCATGATTTTTCATGCATTGTTCATTTGTTTGTTACATAGTTTGTTTGTGGTAAAACGTAAACCTTATTCAAGTGACAATTTTCCAAGAAGGGAGAGTAACGAACACACCTTGAGTTTACTTCAGAAACATTTTCTTATCGAGAAGAAAACACTTCGTTTCAGAATTCCTTGTTAGTTTTTCACTTAATTTACATTTTTCAATGGATCTTCATTTTAATTACTTATGTTCCACTAGGTACTGATACTTTGAGACTTGTAGTTTCCAAGTAAACCTGCCATATTAGTTGATGCCAGCTTATACTGCAGATCTGATAAAGGAGTAGCATGGCGACACTTAAAGATGTGGCAACGCGGAAACCTATTCTCGCGACAATCCGTCTCTTAGTTCCTGCTGGAGCCGCCCGTCCTGCACCGCCCGTCGGACCAGCTCTCGGTTTCTACAGGCTCAACCTGATGGCGTTCTGCAAAGATTTCAACGCCAGGACACAGAAGTACAAGGCAGATACTCCGATGCAGGTGACCCTGACGGCCTACAAGGACAGCACCTTCGAGTTTGTCGTCAAGTCGCCCTCCGTCTCGTGGTTCCTCAAAAGAGCAGCGGGCATCGAGCTCGCGAGCAGCCGTCCGGGCCACAGCATTGAGACGTCCCTCTCGCTCCGCCACGTCTACGAGATCGCTAAGCTGAAGCAGGCCTGGAAGGTAGTAGGTGTCAGGTTACTTTTAAAGGTTGGATCAGTTTTCATGCTCAGTTTGTATGTGACACTTTTCTTCGAATACAGCCATCTGGGTATTATTAGTTGGCGAACAATAAATTTTAGCCTGTGTGCACCGTCTTTTGGAACAGATGCTTAGCACTGAACTTGCTGTCTAACTGGAAATTGCAACTTCAGTGCATTCATGTGAGGATGTTTGGTTCAGAAGCAGACATTGTTGTTATGAATTCTGTTTTGTGTATCGTAGGCTTGAAGTTTCTGTGTGATAATGCTCCTCTCCACCTTGCTTGCTTGCCGGGTGGATCCAGGTGTAGATACTCTTGAACATGGTTTGGACTGTTAATTATCAATTTAATTGGTGATCTGTATCGTCTGTGCTGTGCAAGATAAACAAACAATTAATTGTGATTCAATCATGCTGTTGGGAAAGTCTAATGTGATATAAATTGACATTGCTGTTTTGTTTACCTATTGCATATATCATACACACCTGTCTGCAGTTTAGTTACGTTCTTGTGTAACTCTGTTCATTGGTTCCTATATCTGCCCCCATAGTAACTCTGTCAGCATTTTCCTCGCAGATGATGTGTCTCGGCTCCTGTTAAACTTGTATCCACGAGTTGTTCTTGACTTCTCAAGTGCAGATCTTATAGGGAAATGCTGTTGTATTACCTAGTTTCTGTGATAAGAAATGCATCTGCTTCTTCATTAGTACATGGTGACACAAGGAAGCCCGCTTCCGCAGGTGGCACACGAGGAAGCGGCATCTCGAGCTGCCCAATGGAGCAGTATTGATATCTACAAAAAATAATGAATGCTCCTTTTTTAGCATGCTCATCTGCTCTCGCGAGCAGACGGGTTCTCCAACATGGATTGCCAACCGTCGTTAATAATTCTCCCACCTGACCTTCTTTTGGTCTAATTTTACTGGCATGCCACTCAAAATTCAGCATGTTCGTCCATGGTAACATTTTGTTCAATTGTCGTGCATTTTCTTTTATGCTTTTCAATCTTTTGAGCAAGACATTCTGTACAGAGGAACATGTACCTTTTTATATAAGCGAGATATAGTTGTCATTTTTTTACCAAGGAAAAAAGAATCAGAAGTCATGGATATTATAAAATTTCATATCAAATACAGTTATAGCTTCTTTATTTCCGTCATTTCAACCTGACCAGCAATTGCAACAACCTTACCATAAGTGTGTGCACTATTCCAACCCCGGTAGAAAATCATCCTAAGATAGTAAGATGAGACCATACTTCCTTTTGGTAATTATTACTCTCTGTAGCCATATCTCCCTCGTCATCCTATAATTTAGGGATTGCATCGACCAAATTTCTATCAATCGCCCTACTGTCAACTGCTCCTCATAAAATTGAATCGTATCGTGCCATTAGTTACCCGTGAAATACTTTCCGTATATTAACGTCGTCGGATTCTCGATTCGCTGGTGGAGACCGTGTGCATAAATGTGCCCGCGCATGTTGACTCACCCGGCCGGTGGCAAGCCAAGCGGGAAGAATTGCACGCGATGGGGTTTACGGTGATCATTAAGCTGAATTCTGGTGAAAGGTTCCCCATAGAGGTTAACTGGTTCACCGGCGTGGATACGGTGAAGGAGCTCATCCAGGAGAAGAAATCAATGCCCAAGGAGTTGCAGCGGATCTTCTTCGAGGGAACGGAGCTTCACGAGGACAACGACATCTACCATGGCTTGAAGGATTACAACATCAAGGAAGGCTCCACCCTCCTCCTCGTCAAACGCAGTCTCAGCCACAAGAAGCCGTGACAGCCAAAGCCAAGGCCCTCCGTGTCGATCGTCGCCTGTGCACCAAGCGTTGAGTCATAATAAGTTCATTTTCTTGCATCAAATTAGGAAGGCCAGATATGAAAGTCCCTCGCCGTCTTAGATTTGGTTTAAGCCTTCAGTTTTCATTGCTCGTGTTATTAGGAGTACCGCAGTTGATGTTTAGCTTTTATTTCGCCACGATCAGACTTGCCTCGATCGATGAAAAATCAAGGAATAAGAGATATATTGACGCGTATGTCCGCATATTGCATGGTAAACCATTGCATTCGTGTCAATCTATGTGGTCACTTCTCGAAAACCTAAATAGCGATTGAGACGTCCGCATATCTCATGATAAACCGTTACATCCGTGTCTTGACTCTTGATTCGTTGCAGGAGAAATTTAAGCGAGGCTCTTGGCAGTATGAGACTACTCATAGTGGGGAGCATCATACACTAGTATCATGCATATGATACTAGTCTATGTTACTACCTCTATAGTGGGTAGTAACATATGTGTGGTATCATATAATCATGCATTTATTAGCCTATAGACTCATCTTGCCTCGAAATCCGTTATGTTACGGTATCTACCTATGATACCACCACCATCTCTCTCTTCTTTAATTGCATGCCACATCATCATTTGTGCTTATGTGGCACTTATGTTACTACCTATGTTACTCCCACTATGAGTAGTCTGAGCCCTTTCCGGCACGCCGAGGCCGGATCATATGCCTTTCGAGAAACTATGTCACTGTGATCTTATTAGAGATTGGCGCATGCTAGGCGTCGGTCGGATGATCCGTGCGTCAGGATTGGTCCTTTCCTAATATGGCACAAACTCCTAACGGACTCCTTCAGATCAATCCTAGATTTTCTAATACACCACTATTACCTAAAGGACTCCTGATCTCCCTCTCCCTGGTTCTAGTCCACAACAAGCGTGTTCCATAGAGTACGTTGAATTAAATCAGGGCTATGTCACTGGTTAGCCATTGCAACTCAAGGAGTTGAGGTGTTCTGCTGGCCAATGGACAAATCGCAACTTAGCAAGAGGTTTTGCATGCCTGAGTGCTAATGTCGTGAAAATTGTTGTTTATAACTTATGTATGGATGCATCCAGGAATACTACTATGGTGTTTAATATATCAGCATTATCAATGCAATGCGCTTCAACAGGGGCGTGTGCAGAAAATTATATCCAATAGATTACTTCGAGTTTTCCTATGCTTTGCTGGTAGAAAAAAGTTACCATTATGCATCTACATGTGAATACCAGAGTGTTCTCGCAAAAAAAAATCGGGATTTGGCGCATACTCATGAATTGTTGCGATATTTACTGATCACAATAATATTTTTATATTATGTATTGGACAATTACAAAGTACAAAATAAATTAAAGAATATTACAATGAAGAAAAATATAAAACTAAACTAATCTTCGTCTTCATTTTCATCTTCTTTCTTGTTACCCGATAAACAAAAAAAGAAAAAAAAAACACTTCTGGTTATGTTAAAATGTTTACCTTCACCTTTTTGGTGAGGCAATATTTAATGTTTGGAACTCAACTAGGGGAAATCAAGAATGAAGTCTTTATTTGCAAACTGTGTAGTAGCCATTACTCTATCTTAGGCAACAATTAGGGTCTTGGATCAACTTAGGTCAAGATCATGCCAAGGACAAGCATGCAACAAGGGACAAGTAGGTAACATTGGACAAGTAAGCTACATAGGCATGACCTTTTGATCCATATATCTCATTAGGCACCAATGCCAACATGATAAATACACTCTTATTTAGTAAGTTTACAATTTAGATTATTTGAGTAGTGTGGATCACACTTGACACGAGCTAGTCAATATAATCCTAATACCGACTTATTTTCGAAGCCCGCAAGTAAGATCAAAGCCCATTAGATGAATCCCACATGTATTCGACACTTGGTTGTACCATAAGAACAACCAGCCGAACTCCATACAAGCACCTTATTCACACAAGCAAGCATCCATACCATCACTACCAGTTTTCATCACAAGAACAATAAGAACATTTCACATTGGAACTAAATTTTAGGATAAACCCTAGCAGCTAGGAGCAGGCATCTCGCAAGAAGCAAGTTCATATTGCAGAAGAGCAAGCCACGACAGAATACAATGTATGAATAAGGAAAGAGAGAGGCTAGATTTAGAAGAGAGGGACAAGGGTGAGATGTTAGAGATAGTAGATATGTTCTTATCAGATTATCTAGCAAGAGTGGAAGAAACAATAGAGAAGATGGAATAATATAATATAGAGCAATCTAAACACAACTAACTTTCAGCTAGACCAAGTCTAGGAGATCCATTTATCACAGGGTAATAGATTTTCAATAGCTCATACAACCAACCACCATGCCAACATCAATGCTCTACATGCAATGGTCAATTATTGGGAAGATACTTACTGTATTTCAGGAAATTCTATATTACAAACGGATCAATGAATTGCGTAAATGTTGAACTCAGATAGGGCCGATGCCAAACGTCCGTGTTGATGCATGTGATAATCTCGGCCACCACAGGCGATGAGGTATCCAAGATAGCGGTAGAAAATACAGGTGTAGTAGTGAAGTTGTTTATAGAGTCTTAGACTACTCATAGTGGGGAGTATCATACACTAGTATCATGCATATGATACTAGTCTATGTTACTAACTCTATAGTGGGTAGTAACATATGTGTGGTATCATATAATCATGTATTTATTAGCCTATAGACTCATCTTGCCTCGAAACCGCGATGTTACGGTATCTACCTATGATACCACCATCATCTCTCTCTTCTTTAATTACATGCCACATCATCATTTGTGCTTATGTGGCACTTATGTTACTACCTATGTTACTCCCACTATGGGTAGTCTAATGGCAAGTTGGTCCGTTGTACACTTTTGAGCAGTCATGGCGGTGTGTGGTTCTCCCAACGACTGCCCATAGGTTATTAAAAGTCATTTGCAATAATTAGCCTTGATGAGACAATTCCCAATGCTTGTCTTTTAGAACATTATCATAGAAAAATGGTGTCATCATATTTATTGAAGAAAAAGACTATATCTTAACTAACATGCTCCTCTTACACAAGATCATAAGCATACAAAATTGTTATCCCAATCACATTATTTTTCTGAAAACGGGATCACCATGGCCTCTGCATGCTGATGGCCCTTCACGTAGTTACCCCACAATGGCGCCAGAAAACAGTTGCTAGCCCCTTCGCGTGGTACCTGCGTGAAAAGTAAATGGGTTAGGTTGAGACTCCAAGTGCAGAGTGTATGTAGTAGTGGAAGACAGTTTTCCCCACGAGGGGTGACTCGAGGGTTTAATATCGAACTCTCGGGGAACCAGTATTTCAGGTGTTATCTCCTTATCCTTCTCTTGAGAACCTGCAACAAAATAAATTGTTTTGTGCCCTCAACCTCACCAAGTGGTTGTCAAGCACAAGGTGTGAGAATGATAATAAAATAAATATGCAAACAGTAGTAAATATGCAATGATGATAAAATAAATATGCAAGGATGATGGTAGTAATGATAAATGATATTTTTGGGTTTTTTATGATGAATGCAAGATGTAAAAGTGTTTTTGTATTTTCGGATTTAATAATGGCAGCAAACAAAAGTGGTGATAAAAGTGTTGGAAAGGTGTTTCTTATGATTAAAAATGGACCGGGGTTCATGGTTTCACAAATGCACTCTCTCTTGATAACGTGATAGACAATGGAACACTAAAATTAACATGTAAGATGGCAAGACATGGTTTGACAAGTTATTAATAATATGGGCATCACGTCCTAACATAGAGATCTCAAGTATAAGTTGTTCTCTCTCTTATGCTCCACCAAGATGCGAACTAAATCATAACACCTTAGTAATTAAGATAAATCAGAGCATAGCAATAAGTTCAATGACATGAAGTTAAAATAAGAACATGCTAGATCTAGTCATGGAGATAGTGGCCAAGGTCACATCCACTCTCCGGTAGCATGATATTTTTGTTTATCCCTAGTGAGGCAACAAAGTAAGGTAGAAAACCCAAATGGATCGCAGAACTTTCTCTCACGTTCACTGCACTAGCCACCCCCCCGTTACTCCAACTAATGCACACGTTCCCCCTCACATGCTCTCATAAACATGCTTGATCATGACAAGTAAATAAGAACGGGGTACATAATATGCATCTACTTTCATAACTGAAACAAAACCATTGCAATCTCAAACATGTATTAACTCATAATAAAGATCCACCACAAAGGAATTACATAGATGACCGTAATCATGTTCAGCCGCTCATACGGTACTAATTAGTGAAGCTCATAGAGAGGAGAGATACATAAGTTACTTCCACAAACCCATAGTCCAGGGGTGGACTACTCCCTCTTCATCATGGTGTCGGTGGAGATGTTGTTGGAGGGGAAGGAGACCACACCGGCAGCGCCCCGCCGGAGTTTTCCCCCTCCAATCTTCAGCTCCAGGTCTCTGTTTCGTGGTTTCTGTGTTTCGGCGGCGCTCTCTTTCGCGAAAGCCCTGGGGGGGTCTATATATAGTCGTTTTTAGGTCAAGACGAAGCTTCGGGAAGAAAGATCGACAGCAGCGGAGGTCCGATGGCCAGTTTGGTGGGTCCCACACGGTCAGGGAATCTGGTCGCGTGGGCCCACCCCTTTCGGCCTTCTGGTCTCTGTTTCTTCGATTCATTTGCGCCTACGTTTCGTTCCTTCCAAAAAAGTGATCCCCGTAAAATCTCAGGTCATTTGGACGTCGTTTGGGTCCCTGAAACATCAAAATATAGAAAAAGGGGTTTTCTGACAGCGCAGGGTTAATTCCAGAAAAATGGGGAAGTTGTTAATTATCCCCAAAACTCAATATAAATCATGAATATAACCCTTATATGATGCAAATAACATGGAATAACATGTAATAAAATGTAAAGTTCATGTATGCATTTTACATGCATCACATGCATATGACCACCTATTCCAATCACATGCAATATTGAATCATTAAATACAACATCACTTAGATACAATCCTTAAAGACACTCGCAATGCAGATGCACCATATCCGTATCTATTTCTCTCCAAGTCAACAAAAACATGAATAGACACGCAACCCTAATGTGCATCGTATCAATAGTATGTCCCGGTAATTAATGTTCACATCACATAGTTTCTCTATCTACTGCTCTCTTCTTTGTATAAAGCACTGCTCGGTGTTCATCGTCTACTCTGCCAAAGTTGTAGCTATTTCATGGTGAAGACCGAAATCTTCGAGATATGGAGACATAGCACGTGGAAAACGGTCAGCGGCTGGAGGATTACTTAGACGACGGGGCCATGATTCGTGGTGCTAGCATGGCGTCCGCGGGGACCTTCTCGACTGAGCGAGTGGAGGGACTCATATCTTTGCAGTGGCAGCTTGCGGGCATGAAGATGAGACATGGTGACCTCTTTGGGCGAGGATGCACACCAACAACGCCTTTTTCCGACGAGGAGGCGACATGGACTACAACTGCGACTTGAGATTGTGGAGCCGTGCACCAAGCACATATACTGATATACACATGAAAGAAGGAAAGGAGTGGACATCTAGTCGGTGTTATGTGGAAGGTTGTGGACGCGTTAATTTTGCCTCGGGTTCACTCAGAAGAGTCTTATTGCATTTAAGATACAATATCTCTCTCCCATCTTTAGTTAAGCCTCCACATCAGGTTTAACCCAGGGTGCTAAAACAAGATGCGGTAGACGCTGTAGCGTTGTGACCAATAATACAATACATTCGAATGATTATTGATTAGCATAACACGCTAAGAACCAATACATTGAAAATTTGAAGAGGGGTTAAGTGCAAACTTGTTTTATCATGTCCGAGTTTATTTTAAATAATTGGCCCGCCGCCTACCCTTTCTCTCTATTTTAAATGATGCGGCATATTTCTACGTACCTGTATGAACTAGGGTCGTTATTTTGCTTTCGGTAGAAAATGTATTCCACAGATTAAATCAAAGTCAATGATATCACCCGCAAAAAAAAGTCAATGATATCAATTTTTAAATGATGAGACATTGGAACGGTGTGGTCTTCGAAGGCCACACACCTTCGGTGGTCAGGCCACCAAGATGGTGGAGTCAGAGTCAGACCTGTGGCGGGCAGCGAGACTGTTCAGAGGTAGCCTAGCTACCGTAGATAGGTGGAGGGTTGGCGAGTGATCCTTTTTCTTTTTTCGGTGGATGACATTTTTGGCGCATGTGCCAAAACACGTTGTAATTAGCCGCTTGGCCTCTCCTTGAAACCGATACGTTTGCTTGGACGTATCCTTAAAAAAAGAATAATGATAACTACGAATTGTAAACCTGAATTTTTGTGATATGTAATCTCATCGTACCTAAAGTCTCATTAATAAATATTCAAATCTAGTTTTGTGAGATTTTTTTGAGGGAGTTTTGTGAGATTTTAGTGCATAAGTACTCCTACATACATACGGAGTATATTTATCGTACAAAATTTCCCTTCGTATGTATTAGCACCAAGCGGAAAAGGAAACACACAACAAGTCAAGAACAAAAAATATAAACGTTTTCCCGGAAAACTAGGAGCCTCCGCTGAGGCGATTAGGGTTCGCGTGGATCTGGCGGCGCACGTCGATCTCTCGACGGGGCGAGGAGATTTCTGCAGCTGGAGGAGATGAGTTCCTCGGCTGATCGCGGCAAGACACAGCAAGGGGACAACGCTGAACCGTCGCAGGCGGCACGGGTTCGGCTAGAGGAGGCCATGAAAAAGCTCGACTTGACTGAAGATGAGGCGACTCCTCTGGTGCTTAATGATGAAGATGATGGTGCAAGGCCGAGATGGCTGCTGGCAGGAAAGGTTCTGTATCGCAATGTTTTCCATATCAATACCATCTCCAGCGCTCTTAGGCCGGCTTGGGGAAACCCTAGGGGTTTGGAATTTCGCCCGGGAGGCGAAAATGTGTTCGTGGCTGATTTTGAATCTCAGCGAGATCGCGATCGTGTGAGGGAGGGATCACCGTGGCATATTAGCAAGAACGCGGTGATTTTGGAGGAGTTTATGGTGTGCATGCAACCTTCAGAACTAAGGTTTGATAAACTTCAGCTATGGGTTAGGGTTCTTAACCTACCCTTCAATTTGAGAACGCCGGACTGGGGAAAAGTTATTGCTAAAGATATTGACAAGGAGGCCTCCCAGGCGGTGTTTGATCCGGTGTGTGGTTACCTGAGGGCTGATGACGTGGATCACACGCTCGTTGGGAGACCCCAAGAGGAAGGTATGAAGCAGTGCAGCAGTAGTTTCCCTCAGTATGAAACCAAGGTTTAATCGAACCAGTAGGAGCAAGAAATCACTTCTGAAGGTTGTTGGTGGCGCCGTTTACTCGATCACCCACGTGGAATCTGCACACAACACAATCAAACTACTTTGCCCCAACGAAACAGTGAGGTTGTCAATCTCACCGGCTTGCTGAAAACAAAGGATTAAACATATGGTGTGGAAAACAATAGTAAATTGCAGAGAATGAAAAGGAACCATGTTTGCAGTTGGTTGTATTATCAGTGTAAAAGAATGGACCGGGTTCCACAGTTCACTAGTGGTGTCTCTCCATAAAAGATAACTAACATGCTGGGTGAACAAATTACAGCTGGGCAATTGACAAAATATTGAGCGCATGACAATGTATATATATATATGACATGATGATTACTATGATATTCATGTGGGCATTACGATAAAATACATAGACCGTTATCCAACAGCGTCTATGACTAATAATCCACCTCCAGGTTGTCATCCGAGTTCCCCGTTGGTATTAAGTTGCAAGCAACGGATAATCGTATTAAGTAATGTGCGTAATGTAAACAAATGCAATAGGCCTAACGGCGCACCCTTAAGCTAAGCATCGGTTATTTTATCCCTAGTGGCAACAGCACATACACAATCTTAGAAGTTGTTGTCACTCTCCCAGATTACCGGAGGCATGAACCCACTATCTAGCATAAATACTCACTCTTGGAGTTACAAGCATCTACTTGGCCAAAGCATCTACTAGTAACGGAAAGCATGCAAGATCATAAATAACATATAAGATAGATTGATAATCAACTTGACATAGTATTCAATATTCATCGGATCCCAGCAAACACAACATGTAGCATTACAATAAGATGATCTTGATCATGATAGGCAGCTCACAAGATCTAAACATGATAGCACAAAGTGGAGAGACAACCATCTAGCTACTGCTATGGACCCGTAGTCCAAGGATGAACTACTCACGCATCACTCCGGAGGCAGGCATGGTAATGTAGAGCCCTCCGGTGATGATTCCCCTCTCCGGCAGGGTGCCGGGAAGAGCTTCTGAACCCTCCCGAGCTAGGGTTGAGGGCGGCGGTGTCGGGGAATAATTAACCCGCGACTTATTTAAGGCCAAAACGGCGACTTCATCTTAATGATCACGCTATTATTGGGCCACGTAAAGATGGGCCGGTCAAGGATTGCGGCCTGCCAAAGGAAGGCTCCAGAAGTTCGGTGGTAAAACTTGTCTTGTAAGACAAGAAGACGATCGGCTTCGTGTAGAACTCTTGTAACCTAGCGAGCCTCTGTGTATATAAAGAGGACTCGCAGGACTTAGACAGGGTCAAGCTATCAAGCCCTAAAACCCTAGCTCTTACGGCGAGTTCCCAAATCGGATCGCCTCCATTGTAACACCACATATATCATATCAATACCAAGCTAGGGTAGGCAGGAAGTAGGTCTTTACCTCACATTGAGGGGCCAAACCTGGGTAAATCTGTGTTCGTCCTTGTTCCTGCGATCCCAAGCTCGGCGACGATTGACTCGCGCAAATCCCACACCTACGAAGTCATCCATGACATCTGACGTGACAAACCCACGACAGTTGCGCCCACCGTGGGGCCTGCGGTCAAGAGCGTCACGTTCCGCGCAGGATCGATGAAAGGAGCTGAAGATCTCGCCATCGGCCACATCATCATGGTCGATGGCACGCCTCTCATTGACGATTCAAGCTGGGTACCAGAAGCTGATTACCTGGAGACCGGCCGTATCATCCCGTTTGAATCTATCAACGTCTTCGTCGGTTTCATCGGCGGCGGATCTGTTAGCTCAGCCCAAGAAGGCGACTCAGCAGTGGGAGTCGCCAGCGACGGAGAAGAGTCTCTGGAGAGCATGGACTCGCAAGAATTTGGGTCCATCATACTAGCTCTTGAGGAAAGTTACTGGGATTACGCACCAGTGGTTGTCGGCCCAGTGAAATCCAGGGTGTGCTGGGCCTGTCCTCTACGGCCTTCGACACTTGATGGCGAATTTTCGCTAAGGACCAAGCCTACGCTTGGAGAGCCTCGCGAGGCGACTTGCCTCGCGAGGGCTTTTGTGGCAGCAAAGGCCTGCGGAAGCCATATCCACTGCTGCCCCCTCTTCAAGGAAATCTCCCCTGGGGAGAGGTCAACGCCGAATTCTCTACAGGGCGTCCAAGCCCTCGTGGAGATCGCTTCGCTGCAAAGCAACCTCTGCAGAGCGCACATGGGTTCTACAGTGGCCGCAGAGTGACGCGCGCCCCTGCGCGCGGTGACGACGACGCCGCAGTTGCCATTTTGGTGATTAAAGGGTCAACAAAGCTGTGCCACCCGCGCCGACTACAAGGATTTCCTCTTTCGTGATAAGGGGACCGCCGCGCTACGCTCCACGGCCAACGTCACCGTGGGCACCCCCCACGTTCCTCTGCGGCCCCAGCTGGCCGTCCAGCGTGGACGGTGGTTACTCAGCTACAGGAGTCAGCTTTACGCTTATGGACCGCGTCCATGGACAACCGGGCTGCGATGCACCGCGTTCCACCTTCTGCGCCACGTGACAGCCCTACCACAGTGCAAGTGCAAGGAAGAGCACGGGGCGCCTATAAAAGGAGGACGAGGTGCACCGTAGCAAGGGATCGCATTCCTCATTCCAGCATAGCCACTTACGCGCAAGGAAGAAGGAGACCATTGCTTCCCTTCCTTGTGCACACCATTGCCAAAAGAGAGCCCTCGGCAAGCTCATTGTACTGTAACCTCTACAAGCAGTGCAATACAGACAAGCAGGAGTAGCGGTGTTACCTCCACACGAGGGCCGTGAACCTGGGTACGGGCTGGTGTTCATCTCTGTCGTGATGTCCCTCCACTTGCTCGACGAGCACCGTCGCCGTGCAGGTTGAGGGTTGTTTGACCAACGTGTTCAGCCCCTTACACGAACTCTCTTCGTGAGCTTGACTATCCCTGTTTCGTGGGAGTCATTCTCCGACAGTGGTAGAACAAGAGGCGGCACCAGTTGGAGTCTACATGGCCGGAGGTGCAAGTACGTCAGGAACTGCAGGAGAAGCCGAAAGATCGGCACCCCCCGGCAACCCACTACTTATCCCGGTGTCAGCCGCAAACGCCGCTGTCCGTGCAACAGAAATTGAGGCCGCCAGGGCCGAGCTCCTGTACGAGGTTCGGAGGATGGAAGCAGAGCGCTACAGGCTCGAACAGGTGAACCAAGGAATCCAATAGGAACGGCAAAGGATAGCCGCGCTCGCCGCGACTCAAAGACAAGTCGACTCGCAGGCGCAAGCGCGCGCGACTCAACCAAGAATAGAACTTCCACCCACTCCAGCTGCTGGAGACCAACCAGTCGCAAGGATTTTGGGACCATCGATTGTCCACGAAGCCCAGCAACTACCATCGCAACAACCAAGGAGGTTTCACACCCCACAAGGCCACTACCAAAGCCCGGTCGATAACATGTATGTTGCGGCTAATATCTTGACACAGATGGTACCAACAGGAGACGACCCCATCAACACTGAAGCACGGCGTGCGATACAGATGTTGAGCACTGCTGTCCTACAACAGGCCAACAGGGCAGAAGCCGAGGGGCAGCAGCCCCCCGTACCGGCCGGCCGCGGATCGCGGCAGAAAGAAGCGTCCAAAGCAGGCCACCGGAGGATATATCAAGGGTCGCGCAGAGGCAGCAGGAACAAGCCGCAGAAGCACAGGCTATCATGCCAACAATGCGGACGCGGCTCGTGGAAGTTAACAACCCTACGGGCACATCCACAGCTTTGTCCTCGCGACTCAAGGGTCCGGCATGTTTCACTGAAAGATCAGATCGGAGCCTTTCCCTGAGGATTTCAAAGGACCACGCAAGGTGGCAAACTATAACGCCAGCATGGATCCTACTACCTGGCTAAACAACTACGAGATGGGGATGAGTATTTTAAATGCTTCAGAAGAGATATGCGCAAGGTACCTCAACATGATGTTGGAGGGCGCGGCTCACATATGGCTACAAAATCTACCCCCCAACTCCATAAATACCTGGGAGGAGTTGAAGGACGTTTTCGTCAAAAACTTCCAAGGAACCTGCAAGCGACTCTGCAATATAGAAGATCTAGAGCGTTGCGTTCAGAAGGAAGGCGAGTCAAGTCGCCACTGGATGAGGAGAGTGGCAGAAATTATACACTCCTCAGACAACATACCTCCAAGCTCAGCTGTCCTAGTCATGGAGAAAAACTGTAAGTTCGAACCACTGATCCATAAGTTAGGTCGCATGAAGGGCAAGGTCAAGAGTCTCAGCGAGGTGATGGCTGCGGCTAACAAATACGCTGGCTCGGACAAGACCCGAGATGCGTCAGATGGAGAAGAGGAGAAGGTCGTTGTTGAAGGAAAGAAAAATATCAGCAAGCCTCAACAGCAACAAACTAGCCACAACAACGCGAATCAAAACAAGCGCAAGAATGAATAAGGAAGCTCTGGGCTTGTCGCCAACACACGTGGAGGTTTCAGGGGCCAACGAGGAAGAGCCGAGGAAGCGGCTCTCGTCCAATTAACATGGAAGAAGTTTTTAATCGACCGTGCGATCTTCACACAGGAGGCGACGGGCGGCCAGCAGACCATTCCAAGGCGCAATGTAATTATTACAAGAAGTGGAAAGAAGAAAGCCAACACAACAGGGGAAACCACAATGAAGGAAGCCCTGGTGCGACTCATGGTTCAGGCGCCGGGCCGCACAATGCGAGTAACCCCAGGCAGTGGGGCAGTACCACACAATAGTTGTCAACACGTCCAAGAGGGAAGAGAAATTAGGTCGCAGAAGCCAGCAAGTAAAGGCTGTGATACCAGCAACCCCCAATTGGCTAAAATGGTCAGAACATGCAGTCACTTGGAGTCGCGACGATCATCCGCCGCAAGTGCGAGAACAGGGAAGCTGGCGCTAGTTGTGGCACCTTATGTAGCAGGATACAAGCTAACCAAAGTGCTTATGGACGGGGGAAGCAGCATAAATGTCATGTACTACGACACGTTCAAGCGCTTGGGGCTCATGGACTCCAGCCTACAACACACGACGACCGTATTTCACGGCATCGTCCCAGGAAAGTCAGCACAGCCAGTGGGAAAGATAACCCTGGGAGTAACCTTTGGGACGGAAGAAAACTTCAGAAGCGAGTTCATATGCTTCGAAGTGGTAAAATTCCAGAGCCCATATCATGCCCTGTTCGGACGAACAGCCTTCGCCAAGTTTATGGCCAGGCCATGCTACGTTTACTTACAGCTGAAGATACCAGGACCAAGAGGGGTCATCACGGTGCACGGCGACAGAGAAAAAGCAATAGAATGCGAGGAGGGAGATGCAGCCTTCGCAGAATCAGCTTGCCGCTGAAGAGCTAAAGAGTTATAAGTCGCAGGTGGATCCCAATGATATGAGCGTAGTTACCACGCCATCTGCCGAACCACCAATGAAATTCAAAGCGGCCCAAGACACCAAGCAGATAGATCTTGTTCCTGGCGACTCATCCAAGCAGGCGAGCATCGGAGCCCACATGGAGAAAGAACAGGAGCGGGCACTCATCGCTTTCCTTCAGGAAAACAAGGACATCTTCGCATGGAAACCATCAGATATGCAGGGGTACCGAGGGTATTGGCAGAACACAGCCTTAATGTGAACCCCTTGGCCAAGCCAGTAAAGTAACCGCTGCGCGGCGTTTCCACGATGACAGGAGAAAAGCGATAGGGGAAGAAATAGCTCGCCTATTGGCCGCAGGATTCATCACAGAAGTATAAACACCCGAGTGGGTGGCAAACCCAGTCCTAGTTATGAAAAAGAATGGCACGTGGCGAATGTGCATTAACTACACCAGTCTCAACAAAGCCTGTCCAAAGGACCCATTTTCCTTGCCAAGGATTGACCAAGTGATTGATTCAACGGCCGATGCGAGTTGTTATGCTTTCTAGACGCCTATTCAGGCTACCATCAAATCAAAATGAAGGAGGACCAGGAAAAGACATCCTTCATCACGCCCTTTGGGGCCTTTTGCTATGTAAGCATGCCTTTTGGATGAAGAACGCAGGGCGACTTACCAAGATGCATTCAAAGTTGCCTGCATGAGCAGATAGGTCGCAACGTTCACGCCTATGTGGACGATATCGTCATTAAATCGCAAGTAAGCCAGGATCTCATAAGTGACTTGGAAGAAACCTTCAAAAATCTCAGAAGATATAACATGAAGCTCAACCCGACGAAGTGCGTCTTTGGAGTACCAGCGGGGAAGCTATTGGGTTCATAGTGTCAGAAAGAGGCATTGAAGCCAACCCTGACAAGATAAAGGCTGTAATGAACCTCCAAAAACCAGAAAAGATTAAGGATGTACAGCGACTTACCGTTGCGTCGCGGCGTTAAGTCGCTTTATATCAAGACTGGGAGAAAAAGCCCTGCCTTTATACAGATTGCTGAAAAAGTCAGATACCTTCGTTTGGGACTCAGAAGCAGCCACGAAGCTTTAACAGCCCTGAAGATTCAGTTGACAATGCTCCAGGTCTGGCGGCTCCAAAGGATAAAGAGCCCATGCTGTTGTACATAGCTGCAAACTCTCGTGCGTAAGCGTCGTGATGGTTGTAGAGAGACAAGAGCCAGGAAAGGAGTACCCAGTCCAAAGGCCAGTATACTATGTAAGTGAAGTGCTCATGGCTTCAAAGCAGCGTTACCCTCAGTGGCAGAAGCTAGTGTTTGGACTATTCATGGCGAGTCGCAAGCTGAAGCACTACTTCCAGGAACACCCAATAACTGTGGTCAGCTCGGCACCGCTGGCAGACATCATCTGCAACCGAGAAGTAACAGGAAGAGTAGCCAAGTGGGCGATCGAGCTGGGTCCACACCATATAAGCTACGAGCCGCGCACATCAATTAAGTCGCAAGCTCTTGCAGATTTCATCAATGATTGGACAGAAATTCAAGTCGCTCCCACCATGGCAGAAACAAAATACTGGACCATGCACTTCGATGGGTCAAGACAGCTACAAGGCTCGGGGGCTGGAGTTGTACTCACTTCCCCCAAGGGAGACAAGCTAAGATACGTGCTCCAAATACACTTCAACTGCACAAACAATGTTGCAGAATATGAGGCATTGCTTCACGGACTCCGTATAGCAAAGGAGATGAATGTCAGTCGCATCCGTTGCTTTGGAGACTCAGATTTGGTAGCTCAACAAGTTTTTGGAACATGGGACAGTAAGGATGCAAACATGGCTGCATATAGAAGAGAGGTGGACAGAGTTGCTGGACACTTCACTGGCTTCCAAGTGAGCATGTTGATCGATGACAAAATGAAGCAAGCAGATGCCTTGTCTCGGCTTGGATCCAATAGGCAATCAGTCCCGCCCAATGTTTTCTTGGATGAGTTGCATAACCCATCGTTAAGCGTCCAGCAAGATTGACATCGCAGAGCCAGAGGACGATTCAACTTTAGTCGCAGCCCTGCATGAACAGCCGCGCATGGACAGAGCCATACATGGCATATTTAAGTCGCGGAGTGCTACCAGAGGATGAAGTAGAGGCACGCAAAATAACACGGCGATCCAAGGCTACACAATAATAAACAATGAGCTATACAAGCGCAGTGTTGTGGGACATTCCAAAGATGCGTATCACCAGAAGAAGGACAAAAAATCTTGCACGAAATTCACCAGGCGATTGTGGCCATCATGCTTTGTCAAGATCTTTGGTGGCAAAGGCGTTCAGACATGGTTTCTTCTGGTTAATGGCGCTACAGACGCTGAGCAGATTGTCAGAGTGTGCGATGGATGTCAAAGATACGCCAGGCAAGATCATATGCCAGCTCAAGCACTTCGTACAATACCCATCACATGGCCTTTCGCCGTATGGGTGTCGTGGGGTAATCACGGCAGATGCCATACGGGGTGGCTTAACTCGGGTGTGAGCCAGGCGACGTAGGATTCACAGAGAGGTCGCACACGCAGAGTTTTACCCTGGTTCGGCCCCTCGTATGAGGTAAAGACCTACTCCTGCTTGTATGTATTTGGATCTGAATGGAGTGTACAATGGTTGCGCACCAGCTTGCGGGTGCTCCGGAGGCTAAGGAATGAGATGAGTCTACCTCTAGGGTTGCTCCTTGCCGGCTTTATATAGGGAGCCGGCTAGGGTTTACAGGAATGACGGTTCTGCTGCTGGCGCTACTATCCTGCCTACAAGTGCGGCTTCGTGGAGCGCACTCTTCAGGACACAATCGCAGACTGATTCAAAGATATCTGCTGCCGCCTCGCCCGAGCCGTCATACCGGGATCCTCAGGGACCCGGTATCCTGGAAGATGTACACCGGGTGGACTTTGGGCCACCCGGCCTTGAAAGCCGACTCGGGTCCTGGGCCTACCCGGTTGGGCATCCCCCCATCATTAGCCCCCGAGTTCGTCAGGGACTCGTCTCCGGCTTGGTCTTCGTCTTGCGAACTGCCGGTCGTGTCGTTGAACGAACTCTTGAAACAGAGAAAAAGAAACAACGGCTCGAGTGGTGGATTTTGGCTTTTAACGTCCGGTCTAACTCAAGTTTTTGTTGATGCCGGCTTGTGCCCGTCGGATTTGCCATCCCGACTCGCCTCGGTGCGGGTTGTCTCCTTGCCTTCTCCGCCTGACGTCACGGCATCTTTGACCGCTTGTCCTGTAGTGTTTGTCTGTCTGACGCCGAGTCGATTGATGGGACTTGACGGCGCATCGACTGCCTCCCCTCGGGATGGAGCAGTGACAATGATGACGTTCTTTGACCCGCACGCGCCCGATCCATCGTCCAAAACGTCGTGACAGAACGACGTGGCCAAATCTGAGAGCCGCATTTTTCGGCACGCTCCGGTGGAAACCGAGGCGTCGCGCGGGAATCGAGGCGTCGTGCGACGTGGCGATAGTGGGCGACGTGGGCGACGTGGGCGGCGCCATTTACTGCGGTAACGGCTCCACTCACTGTGCCTATTAAAGCGGCAAGGGAGCGCGGCTGGTGAGTTCACTCTCCTCTTCTTCCTCGCGCTCGCCGTTTCCCTTCAAGCAGTTCGCGCCTGAGCTCTTCGCCGCATCGCCACCGCATCCATTGGACATTCTTGCTCCTCCCCCTCTCTTCCGGCCAAGATGGTGGCGCCCAAGAACAAGTGGGAGAGTCGTCGGTGACGTCGCAGGCGCTGGAGCAAGCCGCCAACGAGGGTTTGTTGCCGCCAGCGTCGGAGCGTCGTGGCGCATCGCCTCCGTGGATCCTCGCCCGCGGCCGTCGCTGGGCGAGTTTGTAGCCTTCCTCTCGCGTTCCTCAAGCGCGGGCTAGGCTTCCCCACGTCGGAGTTCTTCCGGCGCTTCCTGGACTTCTATGGGCTGCAGGTACATGACCTGACGCCCAACTCGATCCTCCACCTCGCCTGCTTTGTTACCCTGTGCGAGGGTTACTTCGGGTGCGCCCCGTTCTTCCCACTGTGGCTGTGGATCTTCCACGGCAAGCTGGGAAAGGGCGGTGACATGGCGCCCTGCGGCGGCCTCAACTTCCAAGTCCGCGGCGACGTCGACTACCTGGATCTCGGCCTCCCCCCTCCAAAGTGTATTGGAGGAAGTCGGGCTTCTACATGCGGGAGCCGCGCCCGCGCGAGATCGGGATTCCCTGCTTCTCGCCATCGTCGAGCCGGCCACACAATCTTCAGGAGCTGCCGCGCGACGCCGACTTGCCCATGGTGCGCCGGCTGATGGCGCGGCGCCAGGAGCTGAAGAAAGGAGGGCTGACGGGTCTGAACCTCATCGCCACCTGGGTGAAGAGGAAGATCGCGCCTCTGCAGCACCGGCCTCACTGATCTGCAGTACAGGGACGAAGGACCCGCAGCGCCATGACCCCGACATTGTTCGAGTCGTAGAGCAATTCACGCTGCGGATGAAGCGTGTCACGGTCCACCCGGCTCCCGAGTCGATCGTGGGCGCTTGGAGGCCTTCTCCGCCACATCCGGCTCCTGAGGTGAGTCCCTTTGCTTGACGATTCGAAATACTTTCCTTTCTTGATCTTTTTATACGATCCTCCTGCTCGTCGAATTCAGGAGTTTCGATCGCTTGTTGGGCTGCCTCCGACCCGCGGAGATTCTCCCACGGTGCTTGCCGGCCCCAACGACATCGTCGAGCGCGACTCCGACGACAAAGCCGACAGCGCCACCATTGCCAACGAGGCCGCCTTCTCCTCCCGCCAACCGATCCCCATCCTGTCTGAGGATGAGAGGAAGGAGAAGAAGGAAGAGAAGAACGCGCCGGGTCCAAGAAACCTGGCGCCTGCTGAAGATGATGATGAAGATGATCACCGCTCCGCATCCGGCGGAGGCGTAGGCCTGCGGCTGAGGACGCCGGGCCCAACTCCAAGCGCTCCAAGTCGGCGAACTCGACGCCGCCGCCACCGGAGCGATCGGCTGGGGCTGCCGTGCAGTGCACCGTCGTTGCCGACCGGAGGCAGAAGGCCTTGCGGGACATCCCTGCGAGGGCCCGCGCCGACTTGCCTCCCGCGCCTCGCTTCCGAGGGGTTCGGACCTCGACTCTCCCACCTGCGGGTGACAGGCTGCTGATCCTCATCCGAAGTTCCGTTGGAAGCGCTATCTTGAGTTTGACCCGTGCGAGTGTCGCAGGGCTGAGGAGCGTCCTCAGTGACATGGAGGACGCGCTGGAGAGCGACTCCCAGCGGGCGGAGCCCGCCGCGCACGTCACGGAGCGACTGCGGAGCGCCGACTCCTCCGCCTTCCGCCGACGGAGGCGACGAAGTTATTGTGCCCCCTCGACCCGAGGGGGCCACTATTGATGACACCGTGCCGGCTGGCACAGGGATGCCACGCTGTGCCAGAGACGGCGCTGATGGTGACGGCGACTCGCGCCGCCGCGACGGCTTCCTCATCGGGTGGCTGACTGCCCAGCCCCCGAGCTCCGTCCCGGGGCGTCTGCTCCCCGGCCTGACTTCCGAGCCGCCATCCAAACATCGATGGATGCGCACCAGGTACGTAGAATCTTTCTTGCACCTGTTGCGTCCGTACGTATATGTAGCCCCCAAGGCCCAGTCGTGTTCGTAGAAAGCGGCTTGGTTCTTCATAGTTTTCTAGATGCGATGTTTGGCGAATAGCGTAGTCCCCGGTTTGCTAATGTCGATGTAGAGGCAGGCCGGTGGCGGGTGTATATATGCCACTCGGGATCGTAGCCCCGAGTTCCTGACTCGGCGTATTTTGTTTTTTTGTTGGGGCTAGCCCCCGGGTTAGCAAGTGTTGGTGTAGAGGTAACCCGTGGCGTAGCCCCCATGCCTCTTCCTGATTGATTATTGTCTAGTGTACTGCAGGAGCTGTCCTGGCTCCTCGAAGCCGAACAGCAGGAGACCCGCCGCCTGCAGGAGGAGCTGAAGAAGGCGCGCGACGGCTTCATCTCCGTCGCTGAGCACCAGCAACTGCTGGCCGCGCAGGAGAGCCGGCACACGCAGGCGTTTGCCGCGGTGCAGGAATCCTGCGAGCGGCTCACAAGCAGAAGGAGGAGGCGGATGCCGCCCTCACCCAGGCGACCAAGGGTATGGCGAGGACCTCGAGAAGCTCGAGCGCAAATCCGTCGAGGCCGAGCGCGAGATGAAGGAGCTGACCGAGCGGCTGCCAACCTCGCCGTTGGCATCTGGGGTAAAGCTTCCATGCGACTTGTCATGGTTTGTGCCTGCTTGACTTGTGGCATTGTTGCTGATTTTTGTTCAGTTTAACAGGCGAGGAGACGGCTGGACTGACGTCTGCGGAGCACGTCCACCGGTCGGTGTCTTCGCCCGTGACGTTCACGGCTTGGCCAGCAAGGTCGTCCAGATGCTGTCGCCCAAGGAAGGTGTCCCCGCACCCGTCTGCAAGGTCTTGCGGGTTCTAGAGCTGATGCCCCAGGTCACCTGGGTGCGGGAGTCGTCCGCCCGAGCCGGCGCGTGCGTTGCACTCGGGCTTGTGCGGGGCGGTACAGGTAGACGAACGTGGACAAGATCACGGCCAGCATCCCGACCGATAGCAGCGGCCGGGAGATAGATCTGCAGCCGGTGCTCGAGTACTGCGCCCTTACGCCTGCCGGGCTGTCAAGATGGTCGACCACGACGACTTCGTCTTCGACGTGGTGCCTGCGGGCAACGACCTTGGCGAGGTGGCGGACAGGGAGCCGGCGTCAGAGTACCTTTTTGAAAGGGCTTCAGCTCTGCCACCGCCGGCTGCGACGAACGAGGCGTCGACGTCTTCTGCTCGGGCGGCTCCTCCGTCTTGAAGTTTGCTCCCCTGCTTTCAAGAATTGTTGGTGTGAGCCCCTGCCATGCCATCTTTTAAATGCATTGAGTATGGTAGAAATATCATATGGTTTTAAATAAAAATCTTGTGGAGTGCTAATCTCTTGAGTGTTAAAAACCCTAGTATTTTGTAGAAAAAGTTTTTTTTTGGGTATAAATGGATCGTTCAAGAATTATCTTGTATAACCCCTTAATCTCGAGGACGAGATTCCTTTTAAGGGGGGAAGGTCTGTAACACCCCGAAAATTTAACCCAAATTTTAGTGGTGTTTTCCGACACCTGAAAAACTTTTTCCTCTTATTCTAAATATTTCTCCAAAACTTTTGAAGATTAATTGACTTGGAAATTGCTTTCTCGAAATTTCCCATAAGCCCAAAACCACTCCATCACCCTGATAATTTTGTGCTCAGGTTTTCTCCGAAAAACCCTAGCCCTAATATCGGAACCTTTTAATCCTTTTCTCCACCTGCAAAAGGAAAGCCCATTTCCATAGCTCTAAAAATTCCACCAAAATACCAGAGGACCCCATGTCCATATAAAGACAACCCATGCAAAAATATGCATACTCCTATGCAATATTTCCAAGTTAGCCAATAATTTCAAAACTGCCATTTCTAGTCCAGAAATGTTTTAACCAAGCTAGGAACCTCCAATAATTCTGAGAAATTCAGGAATGCATATTTGGCATTTCCTCCATTTCATCTTTCGGAGACAAACCCATTTGAGCAATATTTAGACCACTTCCTTTGTAAGCCCAAATAGATGCCATTTTGAGTTCTTCAAGCAAACCCACACCTAGAAAATTCCTATGGCCATGATACTTGAACATATTGACCACATGGTCCTTAGACACACAAATCCAGGAGATCACCCCAAGGTGAAGCATGGAACACCACTTTTCCTAAATCATGCCATTATGGTCATTTTGGCCATCTTGTGGAAAACCAATTTCCCATCATCCAAATGACCTCAAACTCCATGGACACTCCCCCTGACTTCAACAACCCATGCCTAATTTTTGGGGATTTTTCTGAGATGTACAAGGCCCCTGTCATTTCATCGAGCACCTTCGGTGTTTTTGGTTTTCTGGAAAATCTATTTTACAAAGTTTGGAATCCCTGTGGGATTTTTGTTTGGTTGTGTTCCTCTCATCGTTACGAACCCAGTAGTACCACCCTTTTTCAGTTTGGAGCTCCGAGTCATCGGGAACGCGTCGATGTCGCTCGGCGTCGCACTCTGGACACCCAGGACGCGCGCTTAGGCGAGACCTAATCCCCGCTTACGGCTATGGCCGGTGCCTAATCCCTCTGCTGCAGTACACCACGTGCCTCCCCTGTGCATCCAACAGAAACCTTATCCCCTCCCCTCTCTTATCCCTTCCACCGACAGCACAGGCCGGGGAGATCATTTGAACCTTCTCCCGTGCCTCCCTCTCCTCCCATTGTTCTCCCTCTAGCTACAAACGAGACCGAGCTCTCCAGACGCCCACACACTCCCTTCCTCTCCTTTTCCTCCACCACTGTCCAGAAGATCAAGAGGAGGGCTCGAGTTCATGCACGAACCGCCATAGCCGAAGCTCCAAGCACGGCAGCCCGCACCGTACCCTCCCCCTCCTGGCCGAAGCCTTCCCTGGGCGCGGTGTGGAGCTGCGAGTCCATCCCCGCCGTCGGCAGGTCCCTACTGCCCCGGAGGTCGGCAACTTCCGCGTTCCCGTCGCGTCCGCCATTGCCGCGAGGCAAGCTCGCGGGCACCGCCGCCCCCGTGGCCTCCCCCTGCCGCCGAGCTTCTCCCCGGGCACGGTGGACCGCATCCACCCGCCGCCGCCGTTCCCCGGCGCCCTACCCCCCCCAGCTGCCGCAGCGGCGAGCTCCCCGAGCCGCCCGTGCTCTCCTTCACGAAGAAGACGACCTCGTCGATCCATTCGTCGCCGTTTCTGTTTTCTTCTTCCGCTCCGAACCGTTGCCTTCAGCCCAGCAGCAGCAGATCACGGCCCAGCTCGGCCCACAGGGCGCTGGCGCCAGCGCGCGCTGCGCACAGCACGGCCAAGGCCCATTAGCGGCCCGTCCGTTTTTTTCCCGCGGCAGTTTTTCTTTTTCTCTGCTGCATAATTTTCAAACGTCAATATCTCTCAAACCGTAGCTCCGATTGGAGTGATTCAAATTTCTAAATCTTCGTCTCGACGAGCCCTTTTCGGTGGTGCTGATTCCATATTGTTCCGAAATAGTTCTATGGGGTGCCCTTTTGTACGTGCATTCCGGAGTCCGTGGAACGGGGCTATCGCTGCCCTACGCCGCGGAACCAACCCGACCTCTCCAAGCCCAGTGAATCTCCGCCTTCAGGCAAGCTAACCGCTTGCTATGACCAGCCCTGCAATGTTGTTTGTTGATTGGATGTATATTACCATGCCATGTGTGTACCTTTGGATGCTATATTACATATCGTTATTTTGTTCATCATTATGCCTGTCATATGTATGCATTAGAATGTTGTGAAGATTAATTGTGCGCCTCGCACTTGCGTGGCTTTGTCGAACCCACTAACTTAACAACCGTCTTTGGTATCTGATCTGTGGAGGCGCTCTAGTCACCCGACCAGTACTAATCGCGGTGCTAACTCCAAAAACTGCGTCCCTATGATTGTTTGGAGTTTTCCTTTGTCAAATCTTGGTTGGTTTCGACCTGCCAATATTTGCCATATGGAGCATTTGCCTTCAGTTGGTTCTCCCACTTCTTCAACGCCGAGGCTAGGTGCAGACAAACGTTGGCCCGTGATCCTCGGAGTTGGAGGCATTTGTCTTAATGCTTCTTGTTCTCTCTCCTCCTCACGGAGCTTGAGAACCATTTGGCTTTATTGTGTGCTTTTCCGATGGATGCTTTTACCCTGTGAGGCTTGCTCTCCCTATGGTGGCAGCCGCCGGCATATTTTGGAGACTATATGCCCAAATCCCCACTTCCTGGTCAACGGTCGGACGGTAACGCCGCCAAAGACTTGCGCGTGGAGGAACGGATGCGTAACAGACTCCGCTAACCATCTGTGCTAACTTTTTATTGATCTGTGATGGTGCTGGTCGGTGGTATCGCCGCCGTAGTCACCCGGTCAATACAAACTATTGCTTGAAATATCATGCTGCTATTATCTTCTTGGTTGACGATATATGATGATGATATTGTGAGTATTGTGTTGGACTAATCCTCTTTGTTTGGACTTGTGAATGATGGAACTTGATTAATTGAAACACCCCTCCAAACAACGATAGGGTCAGTCCATGGTGCCACTAATCTGAACATCGAAAGCACTGCCACTGTCGCTCACATGGGCGGGCCTTGACCTACGTAACCTATCGAGCCTCCTTTGATGCTACCATTTTGGTGAGTCTAGTCGGTACCATAGTTGGTCGGGGCTAGTCTTGCGAAGGTTCCGGAGCTAGGCGTCGCTCATGGGTTGGGGACGTGCCGGATTCACTTCTGCATAAGGCATAGAGTTATGTCGGTGGCTATACAGGGAGTGTCTTGGTAGCGTGAACGGTCAGGTGAGTGTATCTTGCTGAGTTCGCCTTAAGGATGATATCCTAAAGTACCGGCTGAGTGTGGTGCACTTAGGTGGGTGGTATCTGCAACCTCTCGAGAGTGTCAAATCTGGATGTCTAGCCTCGTTCCAAGGTTATGGAACAACAGTTCAGTGTCAGTCACACTGTGTGTCCGTGTCGTGTCAGGAGGTTAAACCTAAGGCTTGTTTGAAAGAAAGATGAACAACCTGATTTCACTAAATGAACAATAAGATGATGCAGGGAATGTTACTTGTGAGGTGAATGGGATGGCGGTGTGATGCGTTGGAAGCCTATAGTTAGGCCAGAGCCAACATCAACCGTGCATGCCCCGGGAGATAGCCAGAGTTGGCTGGATTGATAGCCAGAGTTGGCTGGATTGATAGCCAGAGTTGGCTGGAGTGATAGCCAGAGTTGGCTAGAGGCTTGGAAGCCTGATTGTGTTGACAGGAGTAGTTATAAGATTTGGTACCAACTGGTACACTCGTCTACTCGTCACAGGTAACCTCTTTGTTTGATTGCCGGTATACGATCCAACCCCACCTGGCTTGGACTCTGTACTGGTGATACTCTTGTTGTTTGCTTATGCCATGTTTTGCTTGTGATGCCATGCTACCTTTATGTTATCATATTGGTCTATCTTGAGTAGACTCTTGCCATGTTGTAGGATCTTATTTCCAATGTATATCTTGTTGCATGATTGTTGGATTGTTTGTGGTGAGTGGCGATTCTTGCTGAGTGCATATTAATGTACTCACGGGCCTTGTGATTGTGGCCAGGTTTTGTCGAGGATTCATCCTCCACCTTAGTAAGGATTTGAAGCAAGAGCGTGCTAGGATCGCCCAGCCAGAACCTGTGGAGTGGAGCCGCTCCAAGCCGTAGCCTCTCATATGTCTTCCGCTGCAGTTAAACCTCTGTATCGTGCCATGCTTGGCTTGATGTTTTGTCATGCCTTGATGGCCTTGTAAACCTTTGTAGCACTTTTTGTGCCTGATTGTGTAATGATTTCCATTATGTTACACTGTTGTGACGTGCGGCCAGTTATCCTGGGCTAGCGCACGGGACGACTGCCTCTCTGGCAAGATGTGCCAGGGAGGGGTGTCACAGACGTGGTATCAGAGCACCAGGCTGGCTGTAGACTACCCTAGCATGGAAAGCTCAACCGTACTATTGGCCGACAAGGAGCCCGATGGATTTGACCCATCTCCGCCTAACCGGCATGGCTATTGTGTTCAACAGTATGGTGCAGTAGGACTTGTCCCAATCCCCGAGTGAGGCTCGCCAGTTTCTTTCATGAGAAGAAATTGACACTAACCCTTAGAAATGAGACCCAGTCCTAGCTTCCAGACATCCCCACCTTCGCCTTCTACCCTTGGCAACCCAACTCTATTGAAGCAGGATTCCGCTAAGGTATCCCGCGTTCTTACCTCACCCATAGCCCTGAAGCTTGCACTGGTTTAGATGGCACCCACCTTCTATATGGATACCACTGCCGACCATTGCCCCGGCTTCCCCTTCTTCTTTGGGGAGGTCGTCCGTGATGCTCTTGGTGCATCGACCCGTCCTCAGTATGTGGTGTTCAGAAGCGAAGACTCACCTACGGGCATGAGTTTCAGGCTGTTGTGAGTATCAAGCCGCATCCCGACCGCAAGAAGAAACCCAATGAGTTTAGTGGCAGGTTAATGCCTACACTTGAGCTAGCTTTCCAGGTAACCGCCTTTGAAAGCCTTGCCCGTCTCAGATGGATGGAACCGGCATTTGTGCAGTGTAGAGCCTACTTCTTTCTCCCAGCTATGCCTCGGTCTGGTCCTCGGATAATCTGGGCCAACACGAAAAAGAAGTCGATTCAGCTGTAGTGCACTTGGTCTCCTACCTCGCTGCAATGGAAAGCCTGAACCATTCACTCATGGCTGAGCTCCGAGTCGCCAGGCAAAGTCTTGGCCCTGCACTCCTGCAGCATGCTTCCATGAGGAATCCAATCTCAGCCACACAGGACCAAGCTCAAACCCAGCAAGGAAAACCCCAGATTCCAGACCCTGGTCCATCCCACAAAGGCTCCGTGCCAGATCGACTTCAGTGGGCACTACAGGTACCTGAACAGATGGCACCCTATGTTGGTCTTTCTGTTCTTGAGGAAGCCATGGCCCGAGTTCGGCAGCAACCCCAAGAACCAGGTGTTGTCCTTGAAGGCAGGCGGTGATTCCCCACCTCCCGGAAGATGCAGATGTGGACACCACTCTTCGTCTTGGCACCGCTCCACCGACCACCAGAGGCCGTCAAGCGGAATAGAGCCCCTGTTTGTTTAGTCTGGGTGACGCTCGTATGTTGGTAGGTGAGAAGCCGTGAGCATTTAACAAGAAGAACTCACAAGAAGAAGTTTCCATCCCAAATACTCGACATTTAACATCAAGGCGATTGATTTGCAAATGCCAAGATCATCGATGTCCACAAAGCAAGAGACCTCCGAAGAACTCAGCTCAACATCAATAATTCTACTCAAGTTGCAACCTCGACAATCTCAATTTTTCCTGCTGAAGCCTAAGGTGACAAAGTGAAGACTTCACCAACTATGTTTAACCGAGACCATAGGATAAACCTGATAGGAACCTTGGGTGTACTACCCGACTACCACGAGTATTAGACGTCCTTTGGTACTAGACGTACCTTGTGTGCTTTTGCTTGGGTGTACTCTGCTTGTGAATTGTTTGTTTGTGAATTCTCTGTTTGTGTGTTCACAATCACGCCTTCTCGGCAGCACAAAGTAACCTCAAAATTCTCTTCTTACCAAAGCTTTGTGAAGCTCAAGAACCAAGGAAGTCGACAATGAAGTTCCTCCTTTACTCGGCTGAAGAAGGACAAAGGTGAAGACAAATAACCAACCGGGTACCCAGAAGAATCAAACGCCGGAAACACCTGCTATGGACAACATCAACCACCAAGCAACCTCAGACGCAACCAAAAGTGTCCAGATGCAATTAGAAGTTTTAATCTCCTTCTTCTAACTAGAAACCGGAGAGAGTCGAGTACATAGGCTCGACGCGTCCTGGAGAACAACGCGTCCCCATCTGTGACCCTCGTAAGGAGAAAATATCTGGAAGTGATATCTGCACCAACCCCAAGCACCAAGGCGCGACACCCAAGACGAAGAATGTCAAGCTACCCAAGAAGAACAATGCCTCCAGGTCAACTCCAGCCGCAACCTTCAGGATGACCCTTCAAGACCCCTTTTTAAGGGGGGAAGACCTGCAATACGTATACCAGAAGGTGTTAATAATTAGTTCCTTGCGCCTCAGTCTTGTAGTATCTGGAAGCAGCCAACCACGACTAACCACCCGCCTCGATCATCAAGTCAACCACATCGCCAAGGATCTGAACTCAGCACAGAAGTTTATCGACAAAGAAAGTCTCGCAACATCAAATTGTCAAGATCTCACATGGCGACCTTACTGAAGAAGCAACGACCTCGGAAGAGTAGTCAACCCAAAACACGTGCCCTCGTGCTCCCCTGTTACCACCGGGCAAATCTCGAGGACGAGATTTATTTTTAAGGGGGGAAGAGCTGTCACATCCCAAATTTTGGAACTAAGAAAAACTTAGTTTTACCAGACCCAAAATTCAGAACCAACAAAAACTTTTTGAAATACTTCACTGATGATTGTGTTTTCCTTCCCACTGCTATGTTTGAACAGGGGTGACTTGTTGTTTAATTTGTTTGACTAGTAAATATAAGACCCAACCAATATAAAAATATATTTAACTTGGTGATCATGTCATGACAAGAAAAATATTCCATGTATCTTTTCCATTCTTATTTTGGCCAACTCCATTTCAAAGACACTTGGTTTATCAGCAACCAAAACTAATACCAGTATTTGAGAAAGCAAAAGTATTTCCAAAATTTACTTGTTTATAAACTAAGGAGAACTACATACTATCTCCTGCCTATATTTTAACATTAATATTTTTGCAAGTATTTTTAGCTCTTATTTTAAAAACCTCTATTTTGACATGACCTTTAGGTAATTTGCTTGTTGTAGGAATTTGAATTCAAATATAATATTCAACTGATTGAATTCATAAAGTAATTCAAATTAAAACATTGAAGGAACTAAAATAACAATTATGTAAATGATTTAATAAAAGATTTAATAACTCAAATCTTACAATAAATATTACAACTTATTGAATTCTTGCAAAGGCAAACAAATCATTTTTCTAAACATAAAATACAATGTCTTTACCCTTTATTACAAGAAACTGAATTTCAAAAAGGAAAATTACAATTGTTTCCTAAACTAAAATGTCTTGTATTCCTTTCTTCTCCTTTTGATCTTTATACCAATATTGTTTCCCTGCAAAACAAATGAAAAGCAAAGACAGAACTAAACAAAGGGGATTAGGGTTAGTATTATCCTCAGTTAGGCAGTGTGATGCACTGCTAAACACATCACTGGATATTATTAGGGACTAAGTGTTGTATCTGTTCTTAATCAGCACATTGGCCTCAGTACAACATCATAGGCCATAAATCCACATGTCCAGTAAAAAGAAATGGAGAATCTGTAGATAAGCTCAACCCATAGATGCCAGCTCTCTGAACTGAGCAGGCAGAGGAGCTCACATGCACACACAGTCCTGGGTAGCCATCATCACACTGCAATAGGCATGTGAATAACAAGGGCAAAAGGGAGTTATAGGACACAAGCCACACAGCCCTGTTTCACCCACCACCAGAGCATTCACTACACATGCACAACTACTTTACTCCCAGGAGGAGGATAAAAGCAAGGGGCAGCAGTAGCAAGCAAGGAGCAAGCTCATTTCTCTCACTCAAGCACCAGCTCAAGTTCCTCTCCACCACAGAGCTCAGCTCATCACAAAACCACTCACACCAACACATCCCACCACTGGATCATTGCCTAAAGCAATAGCAAGATGGGCTAGAGTTGATCAAGAGCAAGCAGGAGCTAGGAGGAGAAGGCCAGAAGCTCAAGTGAAGCATCTGGAGCTGGAGGAGCAGGCCAGCAAGGTGAACAAGAAGGAGACCACAAGATCTGCTGATCAAGGAATCAAGAAAAGCCACAAGCAGCATAGCACACCATCACCACACCTGACAAGAGGTTGAATCTCTATTTCTCTAGCAAAATGAACTGCTAGATACACATGGAGTAGGGTGGTGTATTTTTTTCCCTCAGATAGGCATAGAGGTGCTATGCTAAGTTCATCACAGGGGATTATAAAAAAAAAACCCAAGTATAGCATCTGTTCTTAATAAAATTGGGCCTCAGCCTGTGCATCATAGGCAGGGGGATTTAAACCCACACATGAAAGCAAATATTGCTTGGATTCATATCTAATTGAAGCCCAACTTTAATAATCAGATGCTGGGCACAAAACCCACAGGGGGGGAAGGCACCACAAGCACACCTGTGCACTAACAAGCGCACTGGATAGCATAAAAGAAATTCCAAAGCTATAATTAGTAGCTAGCTACTGTGTAACTCCATTAGAGGTATCACAGCAAGCAAACTAAAACATTTAGCTCCAGAAAATCATCTACACTTACACAGGGCACAGTCAGAGCAACACATCAACAATTAAAAGGGAGGTTTTCATAGAGCAACACACCAGCAGCATATCATATGGTCATGATCTTGTTACTGGGCACACTCCCAGGAGAATACCACAGCAGCAAGTCACAACCATAGAAGCCACTAAGGCACAAATCACTTTCAAATTCATCTGTACTTTTGAATCACTTGCAAGCAAATCCAAATGAGAAACACATCATTTTCCTAGCTGTAGCAACTAGGAATCAGTATGTTAAGTACCATAACTAACACATAATTCAGTTATTTGGAAGGAACATCACACACATCCATCCAAGATGCACATCACAAACAGCAGCCAGGACATCATCAAATTATCACAACCATAGCTAGTTATAGTTAGAAAACCAGGAGATCACCACCTTGTAGTCCTAAATCAAGCAGTCCATCAGCACGAAGGCTGGTCACAGAAGCATACCAGCACTATCCGAAGTTGTAGTCGAGCTGGGTGTCGAGGCGACGTCGGGGTTGCAGTTGCGGTACTGCCATCCCGCCGGCGTCGAGGTTGAAGAAGACAGCAGCTCGAGGAGACACGGGCGAGCTCCACCTACACCACCACGGCGGCACGGGGGTCGCAACCCTGCACCCAGCCGTGGCGGAGCATCGGAGCAGAGCGGGCACGGCGGAGCCGCGCCAGACGCCCGAAACCCTAGCCTAGGGTTGGGTCTCGCACGGCAACGTCAGGCAGGGAAACTCAAATCGCCGCGGAGGGGAGGGAGGAGAACCTGTGGCGCGTCTTTTGTGCCACGGCACGGTGGAGGAGACGACCGGACCTCGCCGGATTCGTGCGGCGACGGCGGCGGCGGAGAGAGGAACCGCGGGAGAGAGAGAGAGTTCGGGTCGTGAGAGAGAGACGCGAGTGAGAGTGTGGCTCGGTCGGGTTGACCACCGACCCGAGCCAGGTTTTGGTCTGGTTCAACCGTGCTGGACCAGGGGCAAAACGGTCTTTTTACTTTTACAAAAAAAAAATATTAAAAAGAAAAATTCTGAGAAAAAGATTTATTCAGTAAAATTAGAAAAACAATGCTGTAAAATAAATAAAAATATTCAGAGTAATTTTTTTATGAACTCAAGGAAATTGTTTTGTATTATAAATTACTTTATCTTAATTTAAAATATAAGATATACCTTTATATCTATAAAACTTATTTTAAATAAGAATTTAAGTTTGAAAATTCAAACAAAATTCAAATAAATTAAGAAATAAATATATTCTTAATTTCCTCATATAATAAAATAAAATTATGTTACATAAATGATTCCTCCTATTATTTAATAAATCAAAATTTAAGTTTAATCAGTTAACTACTTTCTTCAAACCTTAAATATTCTAAAAAGGGAATTTAAATAAGATAAAATTATTAAAATTCTCATTAATGAAAAATACAAATAATATATATAAAATGAACAGAAAAATAAAATCTATCTGTTTGTATAAAGCAAACACCTGTTTGACTAAAACTGAATCACCCTAACATTGAAACAACACTTACTTATTAATTTAAATATTGGTTAATTCAATTAAATTGAACCCAATTGGTTTGCCCTGTGTGACTACCGTAGCTATTGGTAGAGTTTAATATTGTAAGGTGGTGATGTTTGATTGAGTAGTTTAGTGATTGCTTGTATTTGTTTGTTTATCGAGTAGACGAGAACGTTGCTGGAATTATCGAGGAGGGGGAATTTGTTGAACCTGAAGATCAAGACCAAGGTCACTTTGCCGAGCAAGGCAAGCTATTCTCTGAGCTTGCACTACCAACATATGCATCTACTTTCATAACATGTTTTACTCTCAAAGCAAGATTTATAAAACTCATTTCAAAAGTATATGGATATTATTTTGCCACCCTATGTAGTAGTTTATATAAAACTTTAGGATGGGAAAACAATGTTGTTTATTCAAAACTCCTTTGAAATGTCTTGTGAGTTTATGGAATGCCGAGATGTCGGTGTTGTGTTGGAAAAGTGGAAAAGTGGTGATGTTTATGAAAAAATGCACAGTGTGTCCTTGTACTTACGTCAACCATCCAATACCCTGTGCGACCACCTCCACCACATATGGGAAAAGGGCGTAGTCATATAATTTGCTCATATTAGTATGGGACTCCTCAACAACGAGGATGACCTCGTTCCATGAGGGGATGGTCATGGCGACCTACCCCCTGACCTGGGTCCTGGCATCTGAGAATGGGGGATTGAAGGGTTCGCTCGCCGGGCAGAACTACGAGTCCTCACACTTAGGTTTCCCGACGGGGAATCTGGACTGGGTGTTGATGGAAAGGATGATAATTTCGTAGCGGTAGGATCCTATACTAGCATGAGCAAAGGACAGGCTATGGTCGGCGGCTTACTTCGCATACACCTGTATGGCGAGACGTGGCGGACACGATGAGCTGCCGAATGGATGTGGGATAAAAGCGTGCTACCTCTGCAGAGGGTTAAACTATTCGAATAGCCGAGTCCTCGGATATGGACAGCTGGGAGACCCTACTTTGACCATGTGCAAGTTTTGCAAAGTTTTGAGATTTGAAAATAAAATGGAGATGTGTTGGATCTGCAACTATACCGACGGGCTGGTATGAGGTTGCTGGAGAATGAATTGGCCATGAAGGGCTATGGTTGGAAAAGAAGGAGTTTGGGGAAAATAAAACCTGGTAATGATTTTTGGAGAAAAAGTTTATAAAAGAGACTTCTTACCATTTTCAACAAAGATGTATTTACGGGGAAAAGTTTTAAAGGAGACTTCTTACAAAAACAGATTTATGGGAAAAATTCTAAAAGCCTTCCTTTCTTTTTTTTCAATTAAAGGTATAGAGATTTCAAAACAAAGTTTTATTAAACAAAAGTCTATCCTTCTCTTTTTAAACAAGGATATGGAGTTTTCAAAGCAGAAAAGTTTTATTTAAACAATAAAAAGAGTAGTGCATGCTCATTTCGGGGGTAGTTTGCGAGTACATTCAAATGTACTCATATTGGTTTCTTCCCTGGCTATTGTCTTAGCCAGATTTTGAAGAAGAACTGTTCGAAGAAGAAGACTTCAATAACGTCAATGCGAACTAGGGCGCTTCCCAGTCAGCTGCCTGTAGGGTTGGCAAGTGACTTGGGCTCCACGTTGATTTGGTGATTTCCGCTGCGAGTACCTGATGAAGTTATGGCTTCAATCAAGTAAGTAAATTTATTCGGTATTTATGGGTGTTCTGTGATACCAATTCGAGTTATGTGCAACAACAAACTGATCATGGGATTGTTGCAGGAAACATAACGGGTATCTCGGATAGTTAATCCGGGTCCCCACACACCTTCGGTGTTTTGGTTTTCTGGAAAATCTATTTTACAAAGTTTGGAATCCCTGTGGGATTTTTGTTTGGTTGTGTTCCTCTCATCGTTACGAACCCAGTAGTACCACCCTTTTTCAGTTTGGAGCTCCGAGTCATCGGGAACGCGTCGATGTCGCTCGCGTCGCACTCTGGACACCCAGGACGCGCGCTTAGGCGAGACCTAATCCCCGCTTACGGCTATGGCCGGTGCCTAATCCCTCTGCTGCAGTACACCACGTGCCTCCCCTGTGCATCCAGCACAGAAACCTTATCCCCTCCCCTCTCTTATCCCTTCCAAATTTTGGAACTAAGAAAAACTTAGTTTTACCAGACCCAAAATTCAGAACCAACAAAAACTTTTTGAAATACTTCACTGATGATGTGTTTTCCTTCCCACTGCTATGTTTGAACAGGGGTGACTTGTTGTTTAATTTGTTTGACTAGTAAATATAAGACCCAACCAATATAAAAATATATTTAACTTGGTGATCATGTCATGACAAGAAAAATATTCCATGTATCTTTTCCATTCTTATTTTGGCCAACTCCATTTCAAAGACACTTGGTTTATCAGCAACCAAAACTAATACCAGTATTTGAGAAAGCAAAAGTATTTCCAAAATTTACTTGTTTATAAACTAAGGAGAACTACATACTATCTCCTGCCTATATTTTAACATTAATATTTTTGCAAGAATTTTTAGCTCTTATTTTAAAAACCTCTATTTTGACATGACCTTTAGGTAATTTGCTTGTTGTAGGAATTTGAATTCAAATATAATATTCAACTGATTGAATTCATAAAGTAATTCAAATTAAAACGTTGAAGGAACTAAAATAACAATTATGTAAATGATTTAATAAAAGATTTAATAACTCAAATCTTACAATAAATATTACAACTTATTGAATTCTTGCAAAGGCAAACAAATCATTTTTCTAAACATAAAATACAATGTCTTTACCCCTTTATTACAAGAAACTGAATTTCAAAAAGGAAAATTACAATTGTTTCCTAAACTAAAATGTCTTGTATTCCTTTCTTCTCCTTTTGATCTTTATACCAATATTGTTTACCTGCAAAACAAATGAAAAGCAAAGACAGAACTAAACAAAGGGGATTAGGGTTAGTATTATCCTCAGTTAGGCAGTGTGATGCACTGCTAAACACATCACTGGATATTATTAGGGACTAAGTGTTGTATCTGTTCTTAATCAGCACATTGGCCTCAGTACAACATCATAGGCCATAAATCCACATGTCCAGTAAAAAGAAATGGAGAATCTGTAGATAAGCTCAACCCATAGATGCCAGCTCTCTGAACTGAGCAGGCAGAGGAGCTCACATGCACACACAGTCCTGGGTAGCCATCATCACACTGCAATAGGCATGTGAATAACAAGGGCAAAAGGGAGTTGTAGGACACAAGCCACACAACCCTGTTTCACCCACCACCAGAGCATTCACTACACATGCACAACTACTTTACTCCCAGGAGGAGGATAAAAGCAAGGGGCAGCTGTAGCAAGCAAGGAGCAAGCTCATTTCTCTCACTCAAGCACCAGCTCAAGTTCCTCTCCACCACAGAGCTCAGCTCATCACAAAACCACTCACACCAACACATCCCACCACTGGATCATTGCCTAAAGCAATAGCAAGATGGGCTAGAGTTGATCAAGAGCAAGCAGGAGCTAGGAGGAGAAGGCCAGAAGCTCAAGTGAAGCATCTGGAGCTGGAGGAGCAGGCCAGCAAGGTGAACAAGAAGGAGACCACAAGATTTGCTGATCAAGGAATCAAGAAAAGCCACAAGCAGCATAGCACACCATCACCACACCTGACAAGAGGTTGAATCTCTATTTCTCTAGCAAAATGAACTGCTAGATACACATGGAGTAGGGTGGTGTATTTTTTTCCCTCAGATAGGCATAGAGGTGCTATGCTAAGTTCATCACAGGGGATTATAAAAAAAAACCCAAGTATAGCATCTGTTCTTAATAAAATTGGGCCTCAGCCTGTGCATCATAGGCAGGGGATTTAAACCCACACATGAAAGCAAATATTGCTTGGATTCATATCTTATTGAAGCCCAACTTTAATAATCAGATGCTGGGCACAAAACCCACAGGGGGGGAAGGCACCACAAGCACACCTGTGCACTAACAAGCGCACTGGATAGCATAAAAGAAATTCCAAAGCTATAATTAGTAGCTAGCTACTGTGTAACTCCATTAGAGGCATCACAGCAAGCAAACTAAAACATTTAGCTCCAGAAAATCATCTACACTTACACAGGGCACAGTCAGAGCAACACATCAACAATTAAAAGGGAGGTTTTCATAGAGCAACACACCAGCAGCAGATCATATGGTCATGATCTTGTTACTGGGCACACTCCCAGGAGAATACCACAGCAGCAAGTCACAACCATAGAAGCCACTAAGGCACAAATCACTTTCAAATTCATCTGTACTTTTGAATCACTTGCAAGCAAATCCAAATGAGAAACACATCATTTTCCTAGCTGTAGCAACTAGGAATCAGTATGTTAAGTACCATAACTAACACATAATTCAGTTATTTGGAAGGAACATCACACACATCCATCCAAGATGCACATCACAAACAGCAGCCAGGACATCATCAAATTATCACAACCATAGCTAGTTATAGTTAGAAAACCAGGAGATCACCACCTTGTAGTCCTAAATCAAGCAGTCCATCAGCACGAAGGCTGGTCACAGAAGCATACCAGCACTATCCGAAGTTGTAGTCGAGCTGGGTGTCGAGGCGACGTCGGGGTTGCAGTTGCGGTACTGCCATCCCGCAGGCGTCGAGGTTGAAGAAGACAGCAGCTCGAGGAGACACGGGCGAGCTCCACCTACACCACCACGGCGGCACGGGGGTCGCAACCCTGCACCCAGCCGTGGCGGAGCATCGGAGCAGAGCGGGCACGGCGGAGCCGCGCCAGACGCCCGAAACCCTAGCCTAGGGTTGGGTCTCGCACGGCAACGTCAGGCAGGGAAACTCAAATCGCCGCGGAGGGGAGGGAGGAGAACCTGTGGCGCGTCTTTTGTGCCACGGCACGGTGGAGGAGACGACCGGACCTCGCCGGATTCGTGCGGCGACGGCGGCGGCGGAGAGAGGAACCGCGGGAGAGAGAGAGAGTTCGGGTCGTGAGAGAGAGACGCGAGTGAGAGTGTGGCTCGGTCGGGTTGACCACCGACCCGAGCCAGGTTTTGGTCTGGTTCAACCGTGCTGGACCAGGGGCAAAACGGTCTTTTTACTTTTACAAAAAAAAATATTAAAAAGAAAAATTCTGAGAAAAAGATTTATTCAGTAAAATTAGAAAAACAATGTTGTAAAATAAATAAAAATATTCAGAGTAATTTTTTTATGAACTCAAGGAAATTGTTTTGTATTATAAATTACTTTATCTTAATTTAAAATATAAGATATACCTTTATATCTATAAAACTTATTTTAAATAAGAATTTAAGTTTGAAAATTCAAACAAAATTCAAATAAATTAAGAAATAAATATATTTTTAATTTCCTCATATAATAAAATAAAATTATGTTACATAAATGATTCCTCCTATTATTTAATAAATCAAAATTTAAGTTTAATCAGTTAACTACTTTCTTCAAACCTTAAATATTCTAAAAAGGGAATTTAAATAAGATAAAATTATTAAAATTCTCATTAATGAAAAATACAAATAATATATATAAAATGAACAGAAAAATAAAATCTATCTGTTTGTATAAAGCAAACACCTGTTTGACTAAAACTGAATCACCCTAACATTGAAACAACACTTACTTATTAATTTAAATATTGGTTAATTCAATTAAATTGAACCCAATTGGTTTGCCCTGTGTGACTACCGTAGCTATTGGTAGAGTTTAATATTGTAAGGTGGTGATGTTTGATTGAGTAGTTTAGTGATTGCTTGTATTTGTTTGTTTATCGAGTAGACGAGAACGTTGCTGGAATTATCGAGGAGGGGGAATTTGTTGAACCTGAAGATCAAGACCAAGGTCACTTTGCCGAGCAAGGCAAGCTATTCTCTGAGCTTGCACTACCAACATATGCATCTACTTTCATAACATGTTTTACTCTCAAAGCAAGATTTATAAAACTCATTTCAAAAGTATATGGATATTATTTTGCCACCCTATGTAGTAGTTTATATAAAACTTTAGGATGGGAAAACAATGTTGTTTATTCAAAACTCCTTTGAAATGTCTTGTGAGTTTATGGAATGCCGAGATGTCGGTGTTGTGTTGGAAAAGTGGAAAAGTGGTGATGTTTATGAAAAAATGCACAGTGTGTCCTTGTACTTACGTCAACCATCCAATACCCTGTGCGACCACCTCCACCACATATGGGAAAAGGGCGTAGTCATATAATTTGCTCATATTAGTATGGGACTCCTCAACAACGAGGATGACCTCGTTCCATGAGGGGATGGTCATGGCGACCTACCCCCTGACCTGGGTCCTGGCATCTGAGAATGGGGGATTGAAGGGTTCGCTCGCCGGCAGAACTACGAGTCCTCACACTTAGGTTTCCCGACGGGGAATCTGGACTGGGTGTTGATGGAAAGGATGATAATTTCGTAGCGGTAGGATCCTATACTAGCATGAGCAAAGGACAGGCTATGGTCGGCGGCTTACTTCGCATACACCTGTATGGCGAGACGTGGCGGACACGATGAGCTGCCGAATGGATGTGGGATAAAAGCGTGCTACCTCTGCAGAGGGTTAAAACTATTCGAATAGCCGAGTCCTCGGATATGGACAGCTGGGAGACCCTACTTTGACCATGTGCAAGTTTTGCAAAGTTTTGAGATTTGAAAATAAAATGGAGATGTGTTGGATCTGCAACTATACCGACGGGCTGGTATGAGGTTGCTGGAGAATGAATTGGCCATGAAGGGCTATGGTTGGAAAAGAAGGAGTTTGGGGAAAATAAAACCTGGTAATGATTTTTGGAGAAAAAGTTTATAAAGAGACTTCTTACCATTTTCAACAAAGATGTATTTACGGGGAAAAGTTTTAAAGGAGACTTCTTACAAAAACAGATTTATGGGAAAAATTCTAAAAGCCTTCCTTTCTTTTTTTCAATTAAAGGTATAGAGATTTCAAAACAAAGTTTTATTAAACAAAAGTCTATCCTTCTCTTTTTAAACAAGGATATGGAGTTTTCAAAGCAGAAAAGTTTTATTTAAACAATAAAAAGAGTAGTGCATGCTCATTTCGGGGGTAGTTTGCGAGTACATTCAAATGTACTCATATTGGTTTCGTCCCTGGCTATTGTCTTAGCCAGATTTTGAAGAAGAAATGTTCGAAGAAGAAGACTTCAATAACGTCAATGCGAACTAGGGCGCTTCCCAGTCAGCTGCCTGTAGGGTTGGCAAGTGACTTGGGCTCCACGTTGATTTGGTGATTTCCGCTGCGAGTACCTGATGAAGTTATGGCTTCAATCAAGTAAGTAAATTTATTCGGTATTTATGGGTGTTCTGTGATACCAATTCGAGTTATGTGCAACAACAAACTGATCATGGGATTGTTGCAGGAAACATAACGGGTATCTCGGATAGTTAATCCGGGGTCCCCACACACCTTCGGTGTTTTTGGTTTTCTGGAAAATCTATTTTACAAAGTTTGGAATCCTGTGGGATTTTTGTTTGGTTGTGTTCCTCTCATCGTTACGAACCCAGTAGTACCACCCTTTTTCAGTTTGGAGCTCCGAGTCATCGGGAACGCGTCGATGTCGCTCACGTCGCACTCTGGACACCCAGGACGCGCGCTTAGGCGAGACCTAATCCCCGCTTACGGCTATGGCCGGTGCCTAATCCCTCTGCTGCAGTACACCACGTGCCTCCCCTGTGCATCCAGCACAGAAACCTTATCCCCTCCCCTCTTATCCCTTCCACCGACAGCACTGGCCGGGGAGATCATTTGAAGCTTCTCCCGTGCCTCCCTCTCCTCCCATTGTTCTCCCTCTAGCTACAACGAGACCGAGCTCTCCAGACGCCCACACACTCCCTTCCTCTCCTTTTCCTCCACCACTGTCCAGAAGATCAAGAGGAGGGCTCGAGTTCATGCACGAACCGCCATAGCCGAAGCTCCAAGCACGGCAGCCCCGCACCGTACCCTCCCCCTCCTGGCCGAAGCCTTCCCTGGGCGTGGTGTGGAGCTGCGAGTCCATCCCCGCCGTCGGCAGGTCCCCGTACTGCCCCGGAGGTCGGCAACTTCCGCGTTCCCGTCGCGTCCGCCATTGCCGCGAGGCAAGCTCGCGGGCACCGCCGCCCCCGTGGCCTCCCCCTGCCGCCGAGCTTCTCCCCGGGCGCGGTGGACCGCATCCACCCGCCGCCGCCGTTCCCCGGCGCCCTACCCCCTCCCAGCTGCCGCAGCGGCGAGCTCCCGAGCCGCCCGTGCTCTCCTTCACGAAGAAGACGACCTCGTCGATCCATTCGTCGCCGTTTCTGTTTTCTTCTTCCGTTCCGAACCGTTGCCTTCAGCCCAGCAGCAGCAGATCACGGCCCAGCTCGGCCCACCGGGCACTGGCGCCAGCACGCGCTGCGCATAGCACGGCCGCGGCCCATTAGCGGCCCGTCCGTTTTTTTTCCCGCGGCAGTTTTTCTTTTTCTCTGCTGCATAATTTCCAAACGTCAATATCTCTCAAACCGTAGCTCCGATTGGAGTGATTCAAATTTCTAATCTTCGTCTCGACGAGCCCTTTCCGGTGGTGCTGATTCCATATTGTTCCGAAATAGTTCTATGGGGTGCCCTTTTGTACGTGCATTCCGGAGTCCGTGGAACGGGGCTATCGCTGCCCTACGTCGCGGAACCAACCCGACCTCTCCAAGCCCAGTGAATCTCCGCCTTCAGGCAAGCTAACCGCTTGCTATGACCAGCCCTGCAATGTTGTTTGTTGATTGGATGTATATTACCATGCCATGTGTGTACCTTTGGATGCTATATTACATATCGTTATTTTGTTCATCATTATGCCTGTCATATGTATGCATTAGAATGTTGTGAAGATTAATTGTGCGCCTCGCACTTGCGTGGCTTTGTCGAACCCAATAACTTAACAACCGTCTTTGGTATCTGATCTGTGGAGGCGCTCTAGTCACCGACCAGTACTAATCGCGGTGCTAACTCTAAAAACTGCGTCCCTATGATTGTTTGGAGTTTTCCTTTGTCAAATCTTGGTTGGTTTCGACCTGCCAATATTTGCCATATGGAGCATTTGCCTTCAGTTGGTTCTCCCACTTCTTCAACGCCGAGGCTAGGTGCAGACAAACGTCGGCCCGTGATCCTCGGAGTTGGAGGCATTTGTCTTAATGCTTCTTGTTCTCTCCTCCTCACGGAGCTTGAGAACCATTTGGCTTTATTGTGTGCTTTTCCGACGGATGCTTTTACCCGGTGAGGCTTGCTCTCCCTATGGTGGCATCCGCCGGCATATTTTGGAGACTATATGCCCAAATCCCCACTTCCTGGTCAACGGTCGGACGGTAACGCCGCCAAAGACTTGCGCGTGGAGGAACGGATGCGTAACAGACTCCGCTAACCATCTGTGCTAACTTTTTATTGATCTGTGATGGCGCTGGTCGGTGGTATCGCCGCCGTAGTCACCCGGTCAATACAAACTATTGCTTGAAATATCATGCTGCTATTATCTTCTTGGTTGACGATATATGATGATGATATTGTGAGTATTGTGTTGGACTAATCCTCTTTGTTTGGACTTGTGAATGATGGAACTTGATTAATTGAAACACCCCTCCAAACAACGATAGGGTCAGTCCATGGTGCCACTAATCTGAACATCGAAAGCACTGCCACTGTCGCTCACATGGGCGGGCCTTGACCTACGTAACCTATCGAGCCTCCATTGATGCTACCATTTTGGCGAGTCTAGTCGGTACCATAGTTGGTCGGGGCTAAGCTTGCGAAGGTTCCGGAGCTAGGCGTCGCTCATGGGTTGGGGACGTGCCGGATTCACTTCTGCATAAGGCATAGAGTTATGTCGGTGGCTATACAGGGAGTGTCTTGGTAGCGTGAACGGTCAGGTGAGTGTATCTTGCTGAGTTCGCCTTAAGGATGATATCCTAAAGTACCGGCTGAGTGTGGTGCACTTAGGTGGGTGGTATCTGCAACCTCTCGAGAGTGTCAAATCTGGATGTCTAGCCTCGTTCCAAGGTTATGGAACAACAGTTCAGTGTCAGTCACACTGTGTGTCCGTGTCGTGTCAGGAGGTTAAACCTAAGGCTTGTTTGAAAGAAAGATGAACAACCTGATTTCACTAAATGAACAATAAGATGATGCAGGGAATGTTACTTGTGAGGTGAATGGGATGGCGGTGTGATGCGTTGGAAGCCTATAGTTAGGCCAGAGCCAACATCAACCGTGCATGCCCCAGGAGATAGCCAGAGTTGGCTGGATTGATAGCCAGAGTTGGCTGGAGTGATAGCCAGAGTTGGCTAGAGGCTTGGAAGCCTGATTGTGTTGACAGGAGTAGTTATAAGATTTGGTACCAACTGGTACACTCGTCTACTCGTCACAGGTAACCTCTTTGTTTGATTGCCGGTATACGATCCAACCCCACCTGGCTTGGACTCTGTACTGGTGATACTCTTGTTGTTTGCTTATGCCATGTTTTGCTTGTGATGCCATGCTACCTTTATGTTATCATATTGGTCTATCTTGAGTAGACTCTTGCCATGTTGTAGGATCTTATTTCCAATGTATATCTTGTTGCATGATTGTTGGATTGTTTGTGGTGAGTGACGATTCTTGCTGAGTGCATATTAATGTACTCATGGGCCTTGTGATTGTGGCCAGGTTTTGTCGAGGATTCATCCTCCACCTTAGTAAGGATTTGAAGCAAGAGCGTGCTAGGATCAGTAGCCCAGCCAGAACCTGTGGAGTGGAGCCGCTCCAAGCCGTAGCCTTTCATATGTCTTCCGCTGCCAGTTAAACCTCTGTATCGTGCCATGCTTGGCTTGATGTTTTGTCATGCCTTGATGGCCTTGTAAACCTTTGTAGCACTTTTTGTGCCTGGTTGTGTAATGATTTCCATTATGTTACACTGTTGTGACGTGCGGCCAGTTATCCTGGGCTGGCGCACGGGACGACTGCCTCTCTGGCAAGATGTGCCAGGGAGGGGTGTCACACGTTGTCGGTGATGATGCTGTGCGGGTAGCCAAATCGGAAGATTAGTTTCTGGAGGAACTTGGTTGCGGTCTTGCCGTCGAGTTTCTTGATAGGTTCAACTTTGACCCATTGGTGAACTTGTCGACTGCGACGAGCAAATGTGTCATGCCACCACGAGCTGTTTTGAACTTGCCCACCATGTCTATTCCCCAGACTGCGAATGGCCATGTCAGAGGGATGGTCTTCAGAGCCGCGGCGGGTAGGTGATCCTGCCGGGCGTACTTCTGGCACCCGATGCACCGACGGACGATGTCGACTGCATCCTGATGTGCAGAGAGCCAGAAAAAACCGTGCCTGAACGCCTTGGCGACCAGGTTGCGAGCGCCGACATGGTGGCCGCAATCTCCCGAGTGGATCTCATGAAGGATGCGCCTTCCCTCTCCGGCTCGACGCAGCGGAGGAAAACTCCCGATGTGCTGCGTTTGTAGAGCTCGCTGTTGATGATGGCGTAAGCTGAGGCCCGGCGCACGACTCGCCGTGCTAGGACCTCGTCGGCTGGCAGCTTTTTGGTGGTGAGGAACTCGATGTAGGGTTCCCTCCAGTCGCTTGTTTCTTGGGTTACCGCCACCAGAATTGTATCTGATGATGGCGGGTTGGCGATGTCGACTTCGGCCGGCGGGCGTACCGACGGGTTGTGTAGGTGGTCGAGGAAGACGCCGGGTGGGACTCGGTCCCGCTTAGACCCGAAGCGAGAGAGTGCGTCAGCCGCCTCGTTCTTCCTCGGTCGACGTGCTCCAGCTCCATGCCGGCGAAGTGGCCGCCGACTTGATCGACGAGCCGGCGGTAAGCCGCCATGTTGGGATCATTTGCATCCCAGGTCCCCATCGTTTGCTGAACGACGAGGTCGGAATCGCCATAACATTTGATACGGCTGACTCCCATCTCCTTGGCCACGCGTAGGCCATGTAGGAGGGCTTCGTACTCGGCGACGTTGTTGTGCAGGTGAAGTGTATCTGCAGCACATATCGCATCTTGTCGCCTTGGGGAGAAGTGAGGACGACTCCAGCCCCCGAGCCCTCATACATCTTTGACCCGTCAAAGAACAGGTCCATCTGCCGGCTTCATAGGTTGGAGCCGGCAACTGTGTCTCCATCCAGTCGACGAGGAAGTCGGATAGTGACTGCGACTTGATCGCAGTGCGGGCTGCGTAGCTGAGGCCGAAAGGCTGCAGCTCGGAGGCCCATTTGGCGACGCGCCCAGTTGCCTCTCTATTGCGGATTATTTCAGCTAGGGAGATGAGCTGACCACCGTCATCGGGTGGCCCATGAAGTAGTGTCGCAATTTTCTTGAAGCAAAGAAAACACCGTATACAAGTTTTTGGTAATGCGGGTAACGTTGCTTCGAATCCGTCAGGACTTCGCTGACGTAGTAAACTGGCCGCTGGACCAGTTGCTCGTGGCCTTCCTCCTTGCGCTCGACGACGACCACCGCGCTGACGACTCGGTTGGTCGCGGCGATGTAGAGGAGCATCGGCTCCTTTTCCAGTGGAGATGCGAGGATCGGCGCCTCGGCCAACGTCTTCTTGAGTGCCGTCAAGGCGGCGTCTGCCTCGTCGTTCCAGGTGAACGTGTCCGACTTCTTGAGGAGCCGGTACAAGGGCATGGCCTTCTCGCCGAGTCGTGAGATGAAACGGCTGAGGGCAGCGACACAGCCTGTGAGCCGCTGCACGTCCCGGAGGTTCTCCGGCTTCTTCAGAGCTTCGATCGCCTTGATCTTCTCTGGGTTGGCTTCGATGCCTCGCTCGGAGACGATGAAGCCCAGGAGCTTGCCCGCGGGTACGCCGAAGACGCATTTTTCCGGGTTGAGCTTTATCCTGTACTTGCGGAGGTTGGTGAATGTCTCCGTGAGGTCGGCAATCAGGTCCGTCTTCAGCTTGGACTTGACGACGATGTCGTCCACATATGCGTGGACGTTGCGGCCGATCTGCTCGTGCAAACAGTTCTGTATGCACCGCTGGTAAGTCGCTCCGGCATTTTTCAAGCCGAAGGGCATGGAGACGTAACAAAACGCGCCATAGGGCGTGATGAAAGACGTCTTCTCCTGGTCTTCGGGCGCCATCTTGATCTGGTGGTACCCGGAGTAGGCGTCGAGGAAGCATAGCGCCTCGCACCCTGCCGTCGAGTCGATCAGCTGATCGATGCGAGGCAATGCGAATGGATCCTTGGGACAGGCTTTGTTCAAGCCTGTGTAGTCGATGCACATCCGCCATTCCGTTCTTCTTCAGAACGAGCACCGGGTTGGCAAGCCATTCCGGGTGTATGACTTCGGCGATGAACCCGGCAGCTAGGAGCCGGGCTATTTCTTCGCCAATAGCCTTCTGTCTCTCACCAGTGAAGCGACGCAGGAACTGCTTCACTGGCTTCAGCTTGGGGTCAACGTTGAGCTTGTGCTCTGCGAGCTCCCTCGGGACGCCTGGCATGTCAGATGGTTTCCATGCGAAGATGTCCCGATTCTCACGGAGGAAGTCGCAGAGCGCGCTTTCCTATGCGACGTCCATGTGCGAGCCGATCACCGCCGTCTTGGAGGAGTCGCCCTCGACCAGCGGGATGCGCTTGGTCTCCTGTGCCGACTGGAACTTGTCGCGTGAGTCCAGAGTCGGCTTCTTGACGATGGTCATGTCGTTGGGGTCGACTTGCAGCTTGAGTTGCTCCAGCTGCTCCGTGGCGATGACGGACTCGGCAAAGACGGCGTTGCCCTTTTCGCACTCGATGGCGCGGTCGACGTCGCCGTGTACAGTGATGATGCCGTTCGGACCCGGCAGTTTCATCTTCAGGTAGGCGTAGCAGGGCCTTGCCATGAATTTGGCAAAGGCGGGTCGCCCGAGGATCGCGTGGTAGGAACTACGGAAGTTCACCACCTCGAACCAGATCTTCTCGAGCCGGAAGTTCTTGGCGGTGCCGAAGACGACGTCGAGTGCGATTTTGCCTAGCGGGTAGGCCTTCTTTCCCGGGACGATGCCGTGGAAGGTGGTGATGGTGGGGACTAGCTGTTCGTCACGCAATTTCATGCGTTGGAACGTCTCGTAGTAGAGGATGTTGATGCTCGACCCTCCGTCCATCAATGTCTTGGTCAAGATGTAGCCCTTGACCTGGGGCGCGACCACCAGAGCGAATTTGCCCGGGTAATCGACGCGGGGCGGGTGGTCTTGACGGCTCCATGTGATCGGCTGCTCTGACCAGTCGAGCCACTGGGGCACGTCTGGCAGAGTCGCGTGGACGGCGCGCCGTATGACCTTCTCCTCCCGCCTGGAATCGAGGCCGACGAAGGTGTGGCCCATGAAGCCGGCAGTGGGAGGCATGCCCTGCTGCTGCTCACCGTCGTCGTCTCCGTCGGGTGCCCGCTTCTTGGCACCGGTCTTGGCCTTGACGATTTCTGCAGTCCAGCTGCACTCGTCAGTGTGGCCGGCTGGCTTGCCGGGTAGGCTATGATACCTACACGGCATGGCCAGGATCTCCGTGGCGGTGAGCTTCTTTCGCGGGAAGTTGCCGCGTTGGCTCTTGAAGCCGCGGCCCCCCGCAGCCGTGGCGGCTACAAGCTCGGAGCCGCCGTCACCCTTGCGTTTATGAGCGCTGGAGTGCTTGGCCTTGCTCTTGTTTTTGCCGCCTTTCTTCTCGTCGTCGTCCTCCTCGGAGTCGTCCTTGGTGACGTCGGACTCGGCGTACTTGTGCACGATGGCGAGTAGCTGGCCCATCGTCATGTCACCCTTGTGCGAGCGCCGCAGCTTCTGCTTGAGCGACTCGAAGGTGGTGTTGTCCTCGAGGTGGGAGTGCACCGTGTCGACGCTGAGGTGTTCTGCCGAGTTGATGAGGTCGGCGACTCGGCGATACCACTTTCTAGTGGACTCGCCCTCCTTCTGGACGCAGCGCTTGAGGTCCTCGACCGTGGCCGGGCGCTTGCAGGTCCCTCGAAGTTGGTGATGAAGAGCCTCTTCAACTCGCCCCAGGAGTTGACGCTGTTCCTGGGGAGGTTGTTGAGCCAAGTGCGAGCCGTTCCCTCAAGCATGAGAGGAAAATAGCGCGCACAACAGAGCGAAGATGCGTTCTGGATGCTCATGGCGGCCAAGTAGTCCTGGACCCAAGTTTCCGGGTTCATGGCAGCGTTGTACTTGGGCGCCTCTCTCGGTCCTTTGAAGCTGCTAGGGAAACGCTCGCCTCTGATGGCGGGTCCAAAGCATCTAGGGCCGACGTCGTCGTCGTCGTTGTTGTTGCGCGTCGCCTCGGCGCGCTTGTCGTTGAGGTGGTGGCGCAGATCCGGAGCGGAGTGATTGGAGCGTGCCTGCGCCTGGTTGTTGTTGATGGTGTGCCGGGCGTCGTTGCGGGCGAGCCGAGGCGGGTTGCCTCCAGCCCTCGCGTTGCTCGACACTGCCGGCTCCTCGTGCCGACTGCGTGGCGGCTGTGGGGCAGCGTCACGCCTGGGGGAACCCTTGTTTCCCTGGCTTCGGTGTGGTGCCGAGGCCGTTTTCTCGCTGGGTGGCGATCTGGAGTAGAGCTTGCCGTCGATTGCGACATGTTCTCCTGCAGCTCCAGCGCCTTGTCCACCAGCTTGCACCCCTTGCTCCAATAGGGGTTGTCCTTGACCCGGATCCTCTTGAAGAGAGAGGCGGCGGCAGTCATGCAATCGACTGGGGTGCCGAAAATCGCGAGGTCGGCGTCGTCGTCGTTCCGCGGCTGGGGTTGGGACGAGCCGGGTTCGGAGGAGGCCGCGGCGCCGGAGGCGGCATCGCGGGCGAGGTTGAGGCGGAACTTGACTCGAGCCGCCGGGCTGGGCCCTGCGGCACTCGTCGCGCTGCCTCTCCAGCTCTGTCTCGCGCGCGAAGGCGTTGTCGAGCGCGCGAGTTGGTGCATCAGGGTTAAGCCGCGACTTGCGGTTTTTGTGATGCCGAGTGACCGCGGAGAGAGCGGTCGACTGAGCATCGACCTCCAGCTCCTTCTGGCGGATCTCCTCCTGCTGGAGGGCCATCTTCCGGCGCAGCTGCTCGAGCTGTGTCGCCTGATCGACGACGTTCGCCGGCGTGATCGGGGTGCTGAGCGGGTCAGCCACCCGACCTGCTTGTCCTCGCAGGGCGGCGAGAGATTCGTCGCGTTGCTGCTTTTCGCGAGCCTCCTGCTCGCGCCGTGCCTGGTCGCGCTGCTTCTGCGCGTTGGCCTCTGCTGTGGCGGCGTTTGCCGCCGCGGTTTGGCGGCAGCAGAGTTTGCCGCCTCGCCCGTCATGTAGATGTGGGCGGGTGTTGCCGTGCCGTCCGAGGCCAGATCGGTCGAGCCCTCCGACTCGTAGTCGAGAACGGGCAAGATCGACCCGGTGTCGTCGTCGTTCGAGATCTGGACGGTCTCGGCAGATGGGGCGGGTGCAAAGTGGTTTGCAACCGCGGTGTCGACGGCGGCTTCGTCAAGCGGGTCGACGGGGGAGGAAGTACCATCGTAGTTGTTGGCGACTCCTTCCTCATCCGAGCCGCAGAAGCCGACGTAGGCGGTGACAGCGGTCCCGAACGGGATAGCCATCGCGCGAGTGATCGGGGCGTAGTTGGGCCTGCCCCAAGTGTGTGGATCGGCGACGTAGCCGATCCCTCCGTGCTCGAAGTAGCTGCCGGTGACGATGTCACCGCGACCCGACATGGCTTGAGGGCTGAAGTAGACGCCAGTGCCGGGTTCAGGACTCTCCATGAAGTAAATTCCAGCGATCGCTGGCCCCACGGTGGGCGCCAACTGTCGTGGGGTAATCACGGCAGATGCCATACGGGGTGGCTTAACTCGGGTGTGAGCCAGGCGACGTAGGATTCACAGAGAGGTTGCACACGCAGAGTTTACCCAGGTTCGGCCCCTCTGTATGAGGTAAAGACCTACTCCTGCTTGTATGTATTTGGATCTGAATGGGGTGTACAATGGTGTGCGCACCAGAGCTTGCGGGTGCTCCGGAGGCTATGGAATGAGATGAGTCTGCCTCTAGGGTTGCTCCTTGCCGGCTTTATATAGGGAGCCGGCTAGGGTTTACAGGGAATGACGGGTTCCGCTGGCGGCGCTAGCTATCCTGCCTACAAGTGCGGCTTCGTGGAGCGCACTCTTCGGGATACACAATCGCAGACTGATTCGAAGATATCTGCTGCCGCCTCCCCGAGCCGTCATACCGGGATCCTCGGGGACCCGGTATCCTGGAAGATGTACACCGGGTGGGCTTTGGGCCACCCGGCCTTGAAGGCCGACTCGGGGTCCTGGGCCTACCCGGTTGGGCATCCCCCCATCATGGGGTTTTGACATGGTAGGGCCCTTCAGACGGTCCCCAACGGGAAAAACTCACCTCATGGTCGTGGTGGACAAATTCACAAAGTGGATAGAAGCAGAACCCGTGGGAGATTGTGAAGCTGAAACAGCAGTCAAGTTCTTGAAGAAGGTCATATTCCGCTTTGGATATCCCCATAGTATCATTACAGACAACGGGAGCAACACCTCTGAAGGAGCTACACAAATATTTTGTGCGAACAATGGGATAAGGCTGGACCTCACGTCAGTATCACATCCACAGAGCAATGGACAAGCTAAGCGAGCTAACCAGGAAATTCTCCATGGGATTAAGCCACGCCTTATTGAAAAGGTTGAAGCATCTCCAAGATGTTGGGTGGAGGAACTGCCAGCCGTGCTATGGAGTTTAAGAACAACCCCTAACAGGTCCACAGGATTTACACCATATTTTATGGTCTATGGAGCAGAAGCGGTTATGCCCAGTGACATCATACATGATTCACCAAGAGTTGCGGCCTATGTTGAAGCAGATAATGAAGCAGCTCGGCAGGATTCTGTGGACACATTTGAAGAGGTCAGAGATTTGGCAGCATCAAGGTCAGCGGTGTATCAGCAAGACCTGCGACGCTATCATGCCAGACGCATCAGAACCCGCACCTTTCAAGAAGGAGACCTAGTGCTGCGACTCAAGCAAGACCACAAGGGAATGCACAAGCTATCCTCTCCATGGGAAGGACCCTACATCATCAGCAAAAAACTAAACAATGGATCATACTATCTGCTGGATGTGAGAGAAGAAAGCAGTGATCGCCATGATTTTGAGGATCGTCTAGAAGCGCCTCGCCCTTGGAACGTCGCGCAACTGCGACCTTACTACACATAAAAAAAACTAATCAGAGCTAAGTTTCATCTTTTCCAGCTGCCTATAGCTGAGTATCATCCTAGCCACTAAGGGCTCTTGCTTCAAAATTGGTCGCCACCTAGGCGCGACCTGCAACACCTGTATCAGAAATCGGCCGCCACCTAGGCGCGGCCGTACCTTATGTATCAGAAATCGGCCGCCACCTAGGCGCGGCCGTATGTCTCAAACTGGGATCGCCGCCTACGTGCGACCCAACCCTATGTATAACACTCGGTTGCCACCAAGGCGCGACCTTATGTGTCATCATAAACAAAGATGCTTATAGCTATATATCATTTGTTTCTTGGGGGCTTTGTACCCTGAAACAGCCAACCTACTGGCAACTATCAAAATTACCTTAAGTCGGATTGCAACTTGCATTATGCGTCCAAAGTACTGGGGTGTGGCGTCAATCGAGCTTGATTGCCTATCATGGCCACTCTCGACCCTGAACACACATGTTCCTAGGAAATACTGAGTCGCGCGAGTGCCCACTTAATGGATTCAGAAAGGCCTAACTAGAGGTCAATGTACTGCTTATAGTACGGCAACACCAATTGCAATTGCTTATATCTTAACAATTGTTTCTTATCTATGATATCAAGCTACAGGTGACGGTCTTCAAAACCTCCCGAGAAGAATTGAGATGATTGTCAAAACACATCAGCTCAATCCTTGGGGGCTACAGCGTATTGTTCTCAAAAATTTGAAGATTGGTCATCATCAAGTGTTGAAGCTATCAGGCAAACCTTGACAGAGTAAGAAGCTCACGAAGTCAGATGCATTTTCAAGGCCGCCCCAAAAGTGCGAGTAAAAGCCAGTCCAACGTGATCATGAGTCGCAGAGCAAGGAAGTGCAAGAAAGAAAAAAGTGCAGCCTAAACGCCCAAGGAACCTTTCAAAGTCAAGAAAAGATATCAAGATATTCCATGAAGTTCAGGCTACACTTGGGGGCTAATGTCGGGGGAGTAATTAACCTGCGACTTATTCAAGGCCAAAACGGCGACTTCATCTTAATGATCATGCTATTATTGGGCCACGTAAAGATGGGCCGGTCAAGGATTGCGGCCTGCCAAAGGAAGGCTCCAGAAGGTCGGTGGTAAAACTTGCCTTGGAAGACAAGAAGACGATCGGCTTCGTGTAGAACTCTTGTAACCTAGCGAGCCTCTGTGTATCTAAAGAGGACTCGCAGGACTTAGACAGGGTCAAGCTATCAAGCCCTAAAACCCTAGCTCTTACGGCGAGTTCCCAGATCGGATCGCCTCCATTGTAATGATACGTCTCAAACGTATCTATAATTTTTGATGTTCCATGCATATTTTATATATACTTTATATCATTTTTATACATTTTCTGGGACTAACCTATTAACAAGATGCCACAGTGCCAGTTCCTGTTTTCTGCTGTTTTTGTATTCCAGAAAAGCTAGTCTGGAAATATTCTCGGAATTGGACGAAAATTTATGGAGGCCCCTATTTTATCAGAAGACACCTGGAGTCCGAAGGAGAGACGAAGTGGAGCCACGAGGGCCCCACACGTGGGCTCGACGCGGCCAAGGATCTGCCGGCGCCCAGGGGTGGTGTCGTCACCTCGTGCACCGCCTCGCGACGCCCTTTGGACTATATATTGCCCCTGACCTAAAACTCACAGAACAATCGACGATTTCCCCAGAAAAGTTCCAGAGCTCCGCCGCCATCCGAAACCCTAATTCGGGGGACAGAAGTCTCTGTTTCGGCACCTTGCCGGGACGGGGAATTGCCCCTGGAGCCATCTCCATCGACGCCAGCGCCTCCATCATCGCCGTTGCTGCCTCCCATGATGAGGAGGGAGTAGTTCTTCATCGGGGCTGAGGGCTCTACCGGTAGCTATGTGGTTTATCTCTCTCTCCCATGGTGTGATCTTTATGTGATCATGAGCTTTGTAATCTAGTTGAATCCATAGATGTTACTCTTCATTATCTTATGTGCTACTTGAGTGGTTTTATTAATGTAAACTCCGGAGTCACCTTTGTCCCACGGTGCGAAGTTGACAGTGTGCGCACCGTGTGTGGCTCTTAGGCTAAAGATTACAGAAATACTTATCATGAGTTATTATTTGCGTTGGATGTCTCTATGAAATTGCGGTGTTTGTCTAGTACTATTTAGGGCGCTCAAGTTGACAGTGTGGGGTTCCCTAGATGTGGAATGCGACTTTAAGGTGTGCTGTTATAGCCCTACGCAGTGGATTGGTGCTTGTTATCCAACAAAAGAATAATTCAGAGTAGCATAGTGAAGAGGAAATATCTATGTATTCAATTATATTATTATTGTTGAGAGTGTCCACTAGTGAAAGTATGATCCCTAGGCCTTGTTTCTAAGCATTGAAACACCGTTTACAACCAGTTCTGCTACATGTTTGCTTGCTGCCATTTTTATTTCAGATTGCAATTACCACTTATAATCATCCATATTACTTGTATTTTAATATCTCTTCGCCGAACTAGTGCACCTATACACCTGACAAGTGTATTGGGTGTGTTGGGGACACAAGAGACTTCTTGTATCTTAATTGCAGGGTTGCTTGAGAGGGATATCTTTGACCTCTACCTCCCTGAGTTCGATAAACCTTGGGTGATCCACTTAAGGGAAACTTGCTGCTGTTCTACAAACCTCTGCACTTGGAGGCCCAACACTGTCTACAAGAATAGAAGCGTGCGTAGCTTTTCTGGCGCCGTTGCCGGGGAGGTAAGGTAAAAGGTATTCACATCCTCCAGCTACTTAGCTATTTTCTAGCACTGTTGCTGACGTGTGAGTGCTCGAAGGTATTTCCTTTAGATTCTGCAATTATATCATTTTGTTTCTTGTTTTTTTTTCACTAGTTAGGCTTAATGGAAAAAAAATTAGAGAGCTCTATGAAATTTATCTTGAGTTAGGACATGATGCTTTTGAAGAGAAAATTAAAAAACCTATGGAAAATTATTTGCGTGATGGTAGCAATGTTATATCTATGAATTCTATGAACACCATTATTGCTAATGCTATGCAAAGCTCTAAGCTTGGGGAGGTTGAGGTTTTTGAAAATCCTTTTGCTACAAATGATTATATATTTGAGACCTCTCCACCTAGTGAAGTTTTTGAAAATCCTTTTGCTACTGATGATTATAATGATTGTGATATTTTTAGTCCACCTACTATTGAGGATATAGTTTATGTTGATTATGATATGCCTCCTATATATGATGTTTACAATGATGAATATGATATTTTTAGTCCATCTACTATTGAGGATAAAATTCATTATGATTATTCTATGCCTCCAATTTATGATGATTACAATGATGGATGTGATACTTTTACTCCCACTATTACTAATGAAACTGTTTATGCTTATGTGGAGAGTAATGATACTTTTATGCATGTGGATCATGATAAGAATGCTTTATGTGATAGCTATATTGTTGAGTTTATTCATGATGCCACTGAAAATTATTTTGAGAGAGGAAAATATGGTTATAGAAATCTTCATGTTACTAAATTTCTCTCTTTATGATGAATGTTTTGAGCTTTCTCTTGATTTGCTTTTATTTGCTGGGTACTTTAAGACCTACTGGTCCTTATGAGAGAGGGAGACACGATTTCATATATCACAAAATATTAAGTCTCCTCTCTTTATGTTGAAATTTTTGAAGTTCACTTGTTTTGCCTTCCTATGCTAGTCACTTTGTGCTTATTGATTTATTTTCTTACAAGATTCCTTTGCATAGGAAGTGGGTTAGACTTAAATGTGTTTGATATTTGCTTCTTGATGCTCTTTCATATTCACCTCTTATACATATGAGAGCATCATCAAAATTATCATGCCTAGCTAAAAGGCTTTAAAGAAAAGCGCTTGTGGGAGACAACCCATTGTTTTTATTTTCTGCTATTTTTATTTTATTTGAGTCAAGGTGCTGTTTACTTCTGTATCAATGCCTTTGTATCTTTATTTTCTTGCATTGTTGTGCCAAGTAAGGCCTCTAATAGGAAGATGATGCTAGATTTGGATTTCTGCGCAGGAACAGATTTCTGCTGTTCACCGTTTTGCTTCTGTAAAATCACAGAAAAATTATTTAAATCTGAAATTTTTTGTGCGTGATCCTCAGATATGTATGCATCTTTCGTTAGTTCAAAGTTTTTCGATCTGAGCGTCGTAAGTGCCTCGAAAAAATTCGTCTTTGCGGACTGTTCTGTTTTAGACAGATTATGCTTTTATTTTGCATTCTCTCTTTTACTAGTGTTGAGTGAAATTCTTTTTTGGGTGGAAGAGCTTCACATAACATCAGTGGCAGTAGCTAATGTTTAAAGTAACAAGTCATATTGCGTCTTTATAGAACATGTGAATTTTTGATTATGCACTAACCCTCTAATGAGATTTACTTTGAGTTTGGTGTGACGGAAGTTTTCAAGGGTCAAGAGGGAAGAGTGATATAATAGGATGGAGAAGAGTGAAGAGCTTAAGCTTGGGGAGGCTCCCATGGATCTCCCCAGCATATTTCAAGAAGACTCAAGCGTCTAAGCTTGGGGATGCCTCCCCTTCTTCATCGGCAAAATTATCAGGTCATCTCTAGTGAAACTATATTTTAATTCTTTCACATCATATGTGCTTTTCTTGGAGCGTCTGTGTGCTTTTATTTTCAGTATTGCACTTTTATTTTCAATAAAGCTTGACTGGACCCTAGCATTCTTGATTGGGAGAGAGACACGCTCCGCTTTTTCATGAGAATACTCCTATTCTTCACTTATATTTGTTGAGTATTCATATCTAGCGCTGTTCAGCTTTTAGCTCTTGTTTTCATGTATCTCTTGTCAGAGCTATTAGCTTTCTTTTAAAGAAAGTACTCTCTTGCTTCACTTATATCTGTTTGGAGAGTTGTTGAAATAATTGATTGGTGTTTGGTTGGTTCAGAAAATGTTGCATGTGGTAATTGGTATAAGGAAAAACTTGCATAATCTTGTAGATCACTAATTTGGATAACTTGATGCTTGTCAATTGTTTTGAGTTAACAAGTAGATCATGATTAAATTTGTGCATCACATGAGTTAAGCCTATTAGTGAAGAACTACCGTAAAGCTTGTTGAAAATTTGGTTTGCATCGGTGGTATCTCTAAGGTCTAGATATTTTCTAATAACAGGGTTTGGTTAACAAGGAAGACGGTATGAAGTCTTATAACGTTTGCAATATGTTTGTCATATAAAACTTGGTGTACGGGTTGATATTCTTGTTTGCTTACATAAACCTTGCTAGCCTAAACTCTGTACTGAGAGGGAATGCTTCTCGTGCATCCAAATCCTTGAGCCAAAATCCATGCCATTTGTGTCCACCATAACTACCTATATGTGGTATTTCCTTGCCACTCCAAGTAAATTTTTCATGTGCTACCTTTAAATTATTCAAAATGTTATTATTCCCTTTTTGTGTCAATGTTTACTAGCTCATGAGGAATTAGTGTGGTTATTCTTTATTCTATTTGTCAAATGGACTTTTACACCTGGACTAGCGGCATATACATCCGCTTATCCTCTAATTTTGCAAAAAGAGCTGGCAACGGGGTGCCCAGTCCCAATTAATTACAACTTTAACCATTAATTCTCTTCACACTTTTGCCCTGATTCATCAGTAAGCAATGACAAACAGTGAAATACCTGCATGTGTGTAAACCAAAGAGAAAGAGGGATGATCTGCCTTGCTGGTAGAAATAACGTCCTTCATGGGAGCCGCTCTTAAAAGTCCGTTTGACAGGTAGAATACTGTTCTCACCCGCTACCATTCGTTGACAATTAACAAACACCTCTCAAAAATAGATACTCCTCCATGGTATGTGATTGATGGAAGGCACCCGAGGATTCGGTTAGCCATGGCTTGTGTTAGCAAGGTTGGGAGGAGTATCAAATATTTTATGCAATCTCTATATGCTTTCAAAAACCTAAAAGCTCTAGCACATGACTTAATCCCTGCTTCCCTCTGCGAAGGGCCTTTCTTTTACTTTTATGTTGAGTCAGTTTTCCTATTCTTTCTGTCTTCCACAAGCAAACACTAGTGTCAACTTTGTTACAACATGCGTTATATGCTACGTATTGGACTTGTTATACTACTTTGTGTTGACGATATCCATGAGATAAATATGTTGAAAGTTGAAGCAAATGCTGAAACTTAATTCTTCCTTTGTGTTGATTAAATACCTTTTATTAGAAACTATTGCTTTATGAGTTAACACTTATGCAAAACTGTTTGATGCTTGTCTCGAAAGTACTATTCATGAAAACGTTTAGCTTGTGTGATTCATTGTTTACTCATTATCTATTTGGTAGCAAACTATAGACCATTGACTTGGATCACTTCATTCATTTACATGTGCCTTACAATATTATTGATCAAGATTATGATGGTAGCATGTCACCTCAAAAATTATTTTGTTTTTATCGTTTACCTACTCGAGGACGAGCAGGAACTAAGCTTGGGGATGCTGATACGTCTCAAACGTATCTATAATTTTTGATGTTCCATGCTGTTTTATACCAATTGCTACATGTTTTATATACTTTTATCATTTTTACATTTTCTGGGACTAACCTATTAACAAGATGCCACAGTGCCAGTTCCTGTTTTCTGCTGTTTTTGTATTCCAGAAAAGCTAGTCTGGAAATATTCTCGGAATTGGACGAAAATTTACGGAGGCCCCTATTTTATCAGAAGACACCTGGAGTCCGAAGGAGGACGAAGTGGAGCCACGAGGGCCCCACACGTGGGCTCGGCGCGGCCAAGGACCGGCGCCCAGGGGTGGTGTCGTCCCTCGTGCACCGCCTCGCGACGCCCTTTGGACTATATATTGCCCCTGACCTAAAACTCACAGAAAATCGACGATTTCCCCAGAAAAGTTCCAGAGCTCCGCCGCCATCCGAAACCCTAATTCGGGGGACAGAAGTCTCTGTTTCGGCACCTTGCCGGGACGGGGAATTGCCCCCGGAGCCATCTCCATCGACGCCACCGCCTCCATCATCGCCGTTGCTGCCTCCCATGATGAGGAGGGAGTAGTTCTTCATCGGGGCTGAGGGCTCTACCGGTAGCTATGTGGTTTATCTCTCTCTCCCATGGTGTGATCTTTATGTGATCATGAGCTTTGTAATCTAGTTGAATCCATAGATGTTACTCTTCATTATCTTATGTGCTACTTGAGTGGTTTTATTAATGTAAACTCCGGAGTCACCTTTGTCCCACGGTGCGAAGTTGACAGTGTGCGCCCGTGTGTGGCTCTTAGGCTAAAGATAACAGGAATACTTATCATGAGTTATTATTTGCGTTGGATGTCTCTATGAAATTGCGGTGTTTGTCTAGTACTATTTAGGGCGCTCAAGTTGACAGTGTGGGGTTCCCTAGATGTGGAATGCGACTTTAAGGTGTGCTGTTATAGCCCTACGCAGTGGATTGGTGTTCGTTATCCAACGAGAGAATAATTCAGAGTAGCATAGTGAAGAGGAAATATCTATGTATTCAATTATATTATTATTGTTGAGAGTGTCCACTAGTGAAAGTATGATCCCTAGGCCTTGTTTCTAAGCATTGAAACACCGTTTACAACCAGTTCTGCTACATGTTTGCTTGCTGCCATTTTTATTTCAGATTGCAATTACCACTTATAATCATCCATATTACTTGTATTTTAATATCTCTTCGCCGAACTAGTGCACCTATACACCTGACAAGTGTATTGGGTGTGTTGGGGACACAAGAGACTTCTTGTATCTTAATTGCAGGGTTGCTTGAGAGGGATATCTTTGACCTCTACCTCCCTGAGTTCGATAAACCTTGGGTGATTCACTTAAGGGAAACTTGCTGCTGTTCTACAAACCTCTGCACTTGGAGGCCAACACTGTCTACAAGAATAGAAGCGTGCGTAGACATCATGTAACACCACATATATCATATCAATACCAAGCTAGGGTAGGCAGGAAGTAGGTCTTTACCTCACATTGAGGGGCCGAACCTGGGTAAATATGTGTTCGTCCTTATTCCTGCGATCCCAAGCTCGGAGACGATTGACTCGCGCAAATCCCACACCTACGAAGTCATCCATGACATCTGACGTGACAAACCCACGACAGGCGGCGTCTCTGAAACTTTTCGTGGATAATGGCTCGGGTGTCTAGGGTTTTCCCGTGAAGATGAATAAATAGGCGAAAGGGCGGCGGCTGGAGACGCCCGTGGGGCCCACACCACCCCACGGCGCGGCAGGGGGGGTCGCGCCGCCCCATGGTGTGGCTGGCTCGTGGCTCCCCTCCGTCTCTCCTTTGGACTCCGTGTACGTGTTGGAAAAATAGGAGGTTCTGTCCAAGTTTCGTCCAATTCCGAGAATATTTCCAGACTAGTTTTTCTGGAATACAAAAACAGCAGAAAACAGGAACTGACACTGTGACATCTTGTTAATAGGTTAGTCCCAGAAAATGCATAAAAATGCTATGAAGTGTATATAAAACATGTAACAATTGGTATAATATCAACATGGAACATCAGAAATTATAGATACGTTTGAGACGTATCAAGGGCGCGAATTACCGTGGATGTGACGAAGCCCTTGAGGCGAGGTATGCTGATTGATTCAGCCACAAGGAATGGGAGAGACTGGTATGCTTTCCAATATGAAAATATTCCCCACTTCTGTTTTTCTTGCGGCCGTTTGGGACACTCGGAGCTGTTATGTTCTACATCGGGACTTAGAGATGCTCAGGGTAATTTACCTTATGGTGTGGGCTTGAGAGCACCGGATGAAACGAAGAAGACAAGATCAAATGGAAATTCCTCTCGAGATCAGCCTACCGGTCAGAGTAGTAAACGCGAGACAAAAAACTCTAGTACTGGCGGCAATGGAGGTGGTGAGGTTACATCTCCTATTAAAAAGAGCAGTGATGTGAGGAAGAGGAAGGTGGAACCTCCAAAACAAGTTTATAGGAGGGTGGGTGTTTTGCAACTCCCGGAATACCCTGAGGAGGGTGTGATTGATGATCAGCTAGCTTTGGCAAAGGGAGCTGGCAATGATGGGGGTCTGCCAACGGATAGAATAGGTGAGATTGTACCAAAGAAAAGAAAGACTCCGAGCAACTCTGAAAATTCGGCAGAGGCTGCACTGCAGCCCTGCTCATTCCAATGAGTTGTGTTGGATGGAACAGCCGGGGGCTTGGGAACCCCGAGGCTGTTCTAGAGCTTCGTAGTATTGCGAAGCAGGAAGGTCATGCGCTGCTTTTTTGATGGAGACAAAGATCAGTGCTGCTCGTGTGAGAGATCTGCGATATACTCTGGGTTTCGCAGGTTGTGTGGCTGTGGATAGCGACGGACTCAGCGGAGGAGTGGGATTGTTTTGGTCTGCTGAGTATGACGTTGAACTCAAGAATTGCAGTTCCGGCCATATTGATGCTATGGTGCGGAAAAAGGATTCACATGCGTTTGAATGGCGTTTTATAGGGTTTTATGGAGCACCACGGGCAGAAAATCGTATCCATAGTTGGCGCTTTCTCAGAACTCTGCATGCTCTAGAACACTTGGCTTGGCTCTGTATGGGTGATTTTAAGGAAACACTATACAACTTTGAACATTTCTCCAAATCAGCAAGACCGGAGTGGTAGATGCGGAATTTCCGTGAAGTTATTGATGACTGTCTATTTCAATATTTGGGATGGACTGGTACGGCCTATACTTGGGATAATAGGCAATCAGGTGACTCTAATGTCAAAGCTCGTTTGGATCGGGCGTTTGCAAATGCTGAATTTTTAGCCCACTTTGAACATACTAGAGTGCGCCATGTTGTATCTACGGAATCGGATCACTGCTTTGTCGTTGCTGATTTCCGTGAGAAGCTTCCCGCAAATGGGAGTAGAGGTACAAAGCAATTCAGATACGAGAATGTATGGCAGACTCATGTTGACTATGAAAAACTGATCATGGATAACTGGGCAAGGGGCTCTGGTCAGCGAGGTCTGCATGGAATTGTCGATGCTCTTCAGACGCTCCAAGTAAAGCTGACTGTTTTGGGGGCGAAGGAATTTGGCTCCTTAGCGAGGACGGTCAGAAAGCTTAGGCAGAAGCTTGACCGTCTGCGCCGCAATTCGATGGGTCGCGGCCCATCAGACGAAGAGAAGGCCATTGTTAAAAAACTTAAACAGTCACTTCGTCAAGAAGAAATTTGGATGAAACAACGCTCTCGCGTGTTGTGGCTCCATGAAGGTGATAGAAATACTTCATACTTTCACAGACAAGCTGCTCAACGAAGACGTATGAACAAAATTGAATTCCTGGAGAGGGGCGATGGCTCTCGTTGTGAAATTTTGGAAGAAAATCATGCAGAAGTACAAAGTTTTTACCAGACTCTATATGATTCACAAGGCTATAGAGAGATGGATGAACTCCTAAACTTTGTGCAACCTATGGTTTCTCAGCCGATGAATGATGATATGGATAAACATTACTCAGCTGAGGAGATCAAGAAGGCGCTTTTTCAGATGGCCCCATCGAAAGCGCCAGGTGTGGATGGTTTTACAGCGGGTTTCTTTCAGAGGCACTGGAACTTAATCAAGGATGATGTTGTGCCTGTTGTTATGGATTTTCTAAATGGTGGCACGCTACCAACTGGTATGAATGACACGTCCATTACTCTCATACCTAAGGTACGGTATCCCCAAAAAAATTCCCAATATCGACCCATATCTTTGTGTCCGGTTTTGTATAAAATTGGTGCAAAGTGTATAGCAAACAGACTGCGAGTTTTCCTGGGCGATATTATTGGCGAAGAACATAGTGCTTTTGTTCCTGGTCGCTTGATCACCGATAATGTGCTAATTGCTTATGAAAGTGTTCATGCGATGAGAAGGAAGAAGAAGGGTAAGAATTATGTTTGTGTTGTCAAACTTGACATGATGAAGGCGTATGATCGAGTGGAATGGCATTATTTGGAGGCCATCATGGTTAAGCTGGGTTTCAGTGACAGAACAGTCAGATTGATTATGAATTGTGTGACATCTGTCAGATTTGATGTTCGTGTCAATGGGGAATTACTACCCTTTTTTGTCCCCTCCCGTGGGCTGCGCCAGGGAGACCCCATTTCCCCATACCTCTTTCTTCTTTGTGCTCAAGGTTTTACTGCCCTTTTAAATCACTATGGTGGCAGTTGTGTGGATAGAGGGATAAGGGTGAGCTTTCAGTCTCCGTGGATTAATCACCTTTTATTTGCGGATGACAGCCTCCTTTCTATGAGTGCCAAGGTGCAGAGTGCACAGAGACTAAATGAAAATTTGCGTATATATGGTGAGTGTTCTAGGCAGTGTGTCAACAGAGAAAAAAGCTCGGTTTATTTCAGCCCCAATACTACCAATGCTATTCGGCAGAGTATGAAGCACACTTTGGGCATTGAAGTGGAAGCTTTTAGTGAACGGTATTTGGGTTTGCCAACTGTTGTTGGGCGAATTACTAGTGGATCTTTTGATCATATCCGGGAGCGTATTCGTTCCAAAATTCAGGGTATCGAAAGGATCCTTTCTTGTGCTGGGAAAGATACATATCTGAAGACGATGATCCAGGCTATTCCAACTTTCAGCATGAGCTGTTTCAAACTAACAAAGAAGGTTTGTAAAAGTCTGATTTCATTTCTTGTAAGGTATTGGTGGAGCAGTTCCCTGGACCGTAGATCTTTACACTGGGTTTCTTGGGATGTGCTCGCATCGGCTAAGATGAAAGGCGGAATGGGTTTTAGGGATCTGGAGATTTTTAACATTGCCATGCTAGGCAAACATGGATGGCGGTTGATGAATAATCCGAAGTCTCTGTGTGCTAGCGTTCTGAAGGGTAGATACTACCCACATTCTGACTTCCTGCAAGCAACGATACCAGCTCGTTCATCGGCTGCTTGGAGAGCTATTGTTGCAGGGAGAGAAGGACTTCCACTTGGCTTGATTAAGCGTATTGGGGATGGTTCAACAGTTTCAGTTTGGAATGAAAAATGGATCCCTGGGATTCGAACAATGCAACCATCAGCCCATATTGGTAATCATCCTGACATTGTCAACCTGGTTTCAGATCTGATTGATCATGACATTGGACAGTGGAAGATTGCAGTGGTCAGAAGGAATTTCGTACCACCTGAAGCGGATGCTATCCTGAACATTCCGCTTCGCCGCGGTGGAGGGGAGGATTTCTGGGCCTGGTCGTTCGAGAAGGCAGGCAACTATTCTGTAAAGACGGCGTATCGTGCTCTAGTGAGTCGCAACGAGCATCTTGCTCTAGACGAAGGGACAATGACCGAAACTTCACCTTCAGAAAAACAGATGTGGTCTGCACTCTGGAAATTAAATGTGATGCCAAAATTTCGTGTGTTCTGGTGGAGAGTTTTGCGTGGAATTCTCCCGGTGGAAACCATACTGAAGCATCGACATATAGCTCAAATCAGGAGATGCAAAATCTGCTTGGATGGAGAGGAAGATATAATGCATGCATTGATCACTTGTGATCATGCACGCAGGTTTTGGGAGGAAGCACAAACGTGGCTGGACTTTACTTTGCCGCGTCTTCATCCTCTCACCTGGTCACGTGATATTTTATGTGACGACAGGTTCTCGGATTCAGACCGCAAGAAAATCATTACGGTAATGTGGTCGATCTGGAGTTCAAGAAATAGTTGGACACACGATAGGGGTGCCTATGACCCTGTCCAAGCTTTGAAGATGGCGAAGGAAGCTCTCTCGGTGCTTGATGTTCCGAAGAAGCTAGCAGCAATCCTTCCCGGCCATGGATGGCGGCCTCCTGACGATGATGTTGTGAAGATCAACAGTGATGGAGGCTTGTCTCTCGACACTCGCAAAGGAGGAGCGGGTGGCGTCACGAGGTCGAACTCTCGGTTCCTCGGAGCCTAGAGTAAACCCTACGATGGGATCTCTGATGCCCTCATCGCCGAAGCCTTAGCACTGCGTGACGGTGTAATCTTTGCAAAGCTGCGAGGTTTTCCAAAGGTGGTGATGGAGACAGATTGTCTGGAGGTAGTCAACCTCTGGAACTCTCGCCATGACTCGCGATCGGTTGTGGCGCCTATATTAGAAGAAATAGGAGAGCTAGGTTTATGTTTTATATCTTTTTCTATTCAGGATGTTTCGAGAACAGCAAATAATGCGGCTCATCTTTGTAACCTCTGGAACTCTCGCCATGACTCGCGATCGGTTGTGGCGCCTATATTAGAAGAAATAGGAGAGCTAGGTTTATGTTTTATATCTTTTTCTATTCAGGATGTTTCGAGAACAGCAAATAATGCGGCTCATCTCTAACATATCTAAGCTCCCTGGGATTCCTGGCCTGTGGTTCATCCTCGGATTGGGCCCGCAGATCAGTGTCTCAGAATTCGACATGGGCCCACAGGTCAGCGACAGATAAATTTGCTGTCTCCTCGTTATCCCCACGATTTCGGAAATATTACATCTCTTGCCACCGCCAAGTGAAACAGTACCCGTTCCTCTCTTCTCCTTCTCCTCTAGCGACAGAGCGCCGCCTAGGGTTAGCCGCAGCATCCATCGACGCTGCCACTTGCCTGGAGCTCCTCCTCCTCCGCCGCCGCTTGCTCCTCCTCCCGTGAGCTCCACCGCCGCCATGCGTGTTGTGCTCACAAAAAACGACTGCGAGCACGACCCCATTCCCCTCAGTCTCCTTCCCTGGTGGATCGTACTTCGAGACGCACCGCCGGCGCCGGATATTGCGCCGCCGCTCGGTTATGCGAGTGGTGCTCGCGGACGCCGCGACCGGGGCCGTTCTGCCTCTCTTGTTGTTTTTTCGGATCTTGCAGCTCTAGGTATCACTCTTCCGTTCGGCCCTGTCGATGCTGCTATGGCGCTGCCGCTCGATTCCGTGCGAATTCTGCTCGCGTTTGTAGCGGGCGTGGCCTCTCTACCTCTTTTCTTCCTTCCTTTCATCCTGCCGGTCTGGGCACCTCTTCTCTGCTTGTTCTTCATCTTAGATTCGTCTATTCTCTTGTTTTGCAGGTCTGATTCTCAGTTTCTTGGATCTGGAAGGTCGTCGGTCGGTCCGTTGCATGTTCCCGTCGGCCCTGCGGCGTCTCTGCATGTGCTTCGCAGGTTGTTTGTCCCTCTTGTTTTTCCTCTTCGATCCCGTGCTCTACATTCCTTTTTTTGGTTATGGTTCCTCTGTGATGTGCTGGTGGGTTTGCATCTCTGTGTGCTTGTTTCCGTTAGTATTGGTTTAGTGAGGGTGCGATTGGTGATTTGTACTTGCTGTGTTTGGGCCTGAATTTGTCTTTTTCATTTGGGTGACCGATTGACTTGGGGAGTTCTGCGATGCCGGCGAGACCAATTACCAAGGGTGGTGGCGGGGAGGCTGGCGGCATCGGCGAGCTCCAAGGTCGTCTCCACTGGAAAATCCCAGCCCTTCCTGATCCTCACCGTGGTACCAGGTTAGCGTCGGATCCCTGTCGGCAACTTCCTGTAACACCTATATATGCTATGTATGATCTATCATATATCCATCAGGAATTTTATGTTCCTCCATTGCTCAGCCTCCTTGACAGAGAAGGAGTCAATAGTCCAAGACCTTTTTGTCCGCCCCATCATTCTCCATGGGTTGGCTGATAGAACGTGCAATTTAGATCTATTCTCTTACATTCAATCTTGTGTGTGTCATGTAGCTTCTCATCGATCTGTTCCGGATACACATTATCAGTGGCTAATATTTTTGTTCAACATTATACGTGTTGTCACACTCTGAATCTCCTTTTTTATTTATGTCATGTTGATGCCTTTTTTTTCTACAATATAAATCTGGGTCTCCAATGGCTTGACTAGGACTTTATTATCTGAAAGATATATGGTTAATTATCATTACTTATAAGAATAAATCCAACCTACTTATCAGAATATATTATGTCATTAGCCCCAACTGAATATTCTTCTTAATGATCTACTGAAACCCATCGAAGTTACAGTTTGATTATTCTTGTTCACTTACCTGTGTGTTTGCATGTGAGGCATGGATATTTTCAGCAAAATGCATAGAAAATGTATGTATCACAGTATCAGAATATTTCCATAGTTATTTTTTACTTACACAACAGTATTGAATCATATTGTTCCTTTCAGTTAGAAAGGGATTGAGGGATCAAACCATGAATGCATACCGAACATCGACATGGACAGCAAACAACCGGTAAAATGAGCCAGTAATCTTTCTTTTCTTTTCTATGCAATGCACGCTCATTCTATTAGAGCAACGACATGATGAAATGAGTTGGAATTTGCGTTATGTCTACTTGCTTTAGTAACATTCAATAACTATTCGACAGATCTGCTGTTGTCAGCGTTCGCCCCGACTCCAGGTCGCACAGACCTGAGGTGTGATCTCCTCTACCTTCTCTCCTTCGGTCCTTCCCCATCTTTGCTGGGTAATCAGAATTCCATTTGTATTGCCAAATCTTGCTGTCAAATTGTGGTTGATCTACGATTACTCTTTTTTCTGCTATTTTTTTTGTCAGCTGTTATGACTGTGCAAGATACATATTTCTTCCAGTCTAACAATTTGTATTTGGTGAGCAGTTAGTGAAGACATTACGTCCATTACAAAGTTCTATCAATTAATCATTTAGTTATGCTGATGTGCTAGGATTTTATTACAGTACTATCCATCTTCTCCACATAGTGGTAGATCCATTAGCCTTGCTGTATTTCATGAGCAATTCTATATGCCTAATTGTGTGTCATGGTGGATGATACTTTGTAGTTCTCCTGTTCTTCTCTGCCAATGGATTTAAGTTATTTGATCCCCATTGTAAGGGAGATTCAAGTGAAGCATAAAACAAGAGAATTCATGTACACTAAATACTGTCAAATGGGTGAAACTATTTTTTATGGACATTACTAGCAATGTGATGGTGGGATGTTAGGTGCTATGAATATACATGTAATAGTTCTTTATTAACGTTTCGATTGTGCTAAGAATAAGATGTAATGGTTCATGGTATTCGCCTCTTTCAACTGAGTCACGAGTTCATTACAAGAATCCATGCTATTCTGGAACTCAAATACTCGCTGTAAATTTTTGAAAGTTGAACTGGTATTCTTTTGTCTTGATGCCAAATCTTTGTTGATTACATTCAGCTTTTGTTCAGACTTTGCTGAAGTATCCATGCTATCATGAACCTCTATACTCGATTTAACTTTTCTTAAAATGCTCAACTCACGATTCTTTTGTCCCATTGCCAAACTTTGTTTTGTTAATAATTCACCTAGATTTCGGAATTAAGGATCAATTTTTATAGCGATTTTTCACATATCCAGAAACAAAAATACAATGTTTATTATGTCATCTCTCATGTAATATTTCTTTGTTCAGATATCTATTTCTCCTCTATTGCAAATGTTAATTCAGGAGAGTGCCTCTGTGTCACATGCAGGAGAAGAGAGGAGGCAATCTGTTCGAGGAGCACCTCTTGCTAATGTTTATGTGCACAGTTGATGCTTCATAATGGACGAACTGAGGCCTATCCAATCGTGGTCTTTGAATCCAACCACCGCTCTTCCCTGCACTTTGTCAATCAAATTGAGGATAAAAGAATGGGGGTTCAAAATCAAATTGAAATACATATTTTATATCCAACACTTTCCCGATGATTGAACACATGTATGTAGTAGCTTATTGTCCAAAGAGATCGCTATGAGATGTTGAGGCGCCAAGCTTCAGTCCGAAGAGTCAAATACATGTAATGTCAAGTAAACAGATTTTGAGCTTTTCTTATTGAAAAAAGTTCAGTTCATAAATTGAGTTCAGCTTTTGCATGGAGTTCACAAACTCTTCTACATAGATTCATGTCCAATTTTTTTGATGGGAGTAATCTAATGTGTACTCCATTTTATGTTGCCAAAATTCAGCCGGCGCAGCAACGCGCGCCCTTTCCTTCTAGTCTTTGTGCTAAGCGTGCTTGCACGGATAGCTGGCTCGATTGTATCCCAGATTTTTTGGTCGTCAGTCTTCTGGCTGATCGATCTGGTCCTGCCCTAGTTGAATAAAGCTTTCATATTTCCCCGCAAAAAAAAGGTCAAGAACAAAAACCCACGCATCTACCGAATCCCCTGCCTCTCTCCCCTCCTCCCCCGTCCCGTAGGGTTTCTCTTTCGCGCCTCCACCGTGCTCCGCCGCAACCCGCCGCATGGACGGCGCCACCGCGGCCGCCGCCGCTACTGCCCCCCGCCGCCCACCCCCCCGAGGTATCTACCTTCCCCTCTTCTCGATTCGTGCGGAAAAGCTTCCTTCGTTCCTGCAGTCATCATGGGCGTTTGGTCGTTACTTGTTAGGGTTTCTAGTGGCGGTCGATGCGACTGCGGTCGGGGTCGTGTCCGCTTTAACTATGCCTCGGCGTGGGCGTATAATCGTTGTGACAGAAGTGATAGCTATTTTGTCGGTTATAAGGATCCTGCAATGAGCCAATGACAAGCTTGTCCCCTTGTGTGTTCCTTTGCGGTGTTTAGTCAGATGGTATCTAACATGATTGTAAGGGTTAAGTTGAATGTATTATTTTTCATTTTGAGGGAAAATCGAGGTGGTTATGTAGTTGATATGTTTGATTTCCTGTGTTCTCTGGGTCCCCATTGTTCCCCGGGCTCTAAGATGCCGTAGCGGTTTTGTCTGTTCTTGTTAGCCACTAGGATAAAAGGATTTCATTTGGATTATGCGGCATAAATGGCAATTTTAGGTCAAGGGATTGCACTTTTTGTTTGCTAGGATCATCGATTCAGTGTGTTGATGAGTATTGCTTCACCATTGACCTTAACAATCAGGTGTTTAAAACCGTTTCTCAATCGGGACTCAGGAGTTCAATAACACTCCCTCTGTACCATAATATAAGATGTTTTAGTTATTCCCATATGGACCATATAGTATGTAGTCCGTATTGTAATACCTAAAACATCTTATATTTTGGTACGGGGGGAGTATGAATTTATTCTGGAGCTAATTTGCCTTGTGATTGTATGGTTCGGAAGGTGATTACAAGCTGCCTGATTGGCTAGAACAACAAAGTACTAATCATTGCCTTTTAATATTTGTAGATTCTTTTCGCGATGTTAGAAATAGACAAGACAATAACAAAGAGGTACAGTTCTGAACTTGTGTTTTATTTTCTCACTATACCATATGCAAATGCCAGTGTGCTTTCCTTTTTACTAGACATGTTGACCTTATTTGGTAGCCAGTTTCACTGTTTCAGTTTCCTTCTTTCGGACCAATTCTGCTACTATTTAGTTGCATATTACTTTTTTCAGATCTTATTCTGGAGTTAAAGGATCAGTTTTCCACACTAATACTGTAAATTGTTCTCTAAGATGACAATAAAGTCTGTTACGTGTAAAAAGTGATGAATTATTATAATGAAAATTCTACCTGATACTATTGTCGGTTTTACCAGTTGAAGCGCTATAAAAGTTTTTGAATATTCATGCTTGGAATTCTACCATCTGTTAGCTCTTGCATATTCATATCTTGTGCACAGAAATCATGTGAAATGTTGTCTGACCAATCACTGCTATTTTAATTTGATATTTGCATATTTGAATTTAATCGACGAAACATCAACATTATGAGTTGTAATTACTTTATACGATTATCATGTCTCGTCTCATGAGTTCTTTCAGCATGTGCAGAACACAAGACACCAAGGTTCCATTGAAATTATGGTACAAAAGGAAAGGCAAACAGAGTGGACAAAACCTGGAAGAGTTCTTAATAGAAACATCAATAGAGGAGGACAGTCTCGAAGTTCATTCGCTGGTAAGGTTTCATGTACCAAGTGGTAAATGGCGTAAAATGTTCAGTATAATAACTAATGAGTAATGACCGAACGTGTATTCCATGGCACTTGTTTGAGATGAATTACGGGAAAAAAATGGACCCTGTTGAAATATCTCTTCATTTGGTTTTCCTTAATGCTGTTTAATCTGTTGCAAACTTGCCCCGGTCGGAGAGGATCCATTATTAGTTTTGCTTATTGATGTTTGATCTATCTGGATATCTGCTGGTTTCACGTATAGTACCATCTCGAGAAACCTTAGTTACTTGTGGTACCCAGCATTAGTGTTTTCGGTAACTTGATTCCTTAGCTGATCGTTGTGACTTGCGAGTTCTTTTTCTAAGCATTCGAGCTGACCTCTTGGTGTTAATGGTGTTTGTGTATTATTGAGAGTAGGTCTCTGCGCAAGGTTGAACCTGAATCTACGTTGTAGTGTTCAAACTGCCACTTAATGATAGTTGAGACAAAATACCTTGTTTACCTTTATTCTTGGGTATCTAACCCTCTGATCATGATTTCATAAAACACAATTTATTTGCCGCATAAACATTCTGCCACTTGTTTGTTTGATGAACGTTATGAAAGATCGATCATGGAAAATTGAGAATACATGTATATGATAGTATGCATTTTTGTTTGTTGTGCCTATGTGATACTAACATTTGCTAGCTTCCACATTGCTTGCGCCATAATCCTTTGGCAGAAATCATTCTTTTATTTTTTATTATGATTTATGAGAATGCTCATAAGCAAGTTGCACTTTTCAGACGTAGTTTTATCATTTGTGCTTTTGTTCTGTAATTAAGGCAGTAAAATAGGAAATTCTTATCATTAAGCGTCCAATTCATCGTGTTAGTCTAGTGCTTTAAGTAAGATTTTGTTTGCATCTTTTATCTGCAGGAGTCACTCAGGAGTTTCGTGTTGTGAAAGACAACAGAACTAAAAAGAAGACTGATGGTGAGACTTTACCAGGATCCTTTCACAATGGAGACTCCAGGGATGAACAGGCCGCTTCAAATGTTGGAGACAAAAGGTAGACCATGTCAGTTTCAGTCATGGCTCTCCCTAATTTTGTATTATTCTTTGGAGTAAACATTGGGTGGTATACACATATAGAAAATATTATATCAATGAAAAATGATCATATCAGGAGCACTTTGATTGGACTAGTGGTAGATAAACTTATTATTCAATCGGTTGGCTTGGCTTAATAGATCATTGATCTGTGCTTTCTTTTTTATTTGGATTTGAGTGCATGATGTTGCTGTTGTTTTACATGATTTTGTTTCTTTGCAAGACTACAAAGTAGACGCACAACCCACTCTCTAGTGTGTTCCCCTAAACACGCTAGGAAAATATTGCAGGTTCCGTCAGCTTTACTTTAGGGCTAGCATGCCCCATTTAGCATTCATGCCTGCGTGTACTTCGGATAAATACAGCATCCGCGCTAAGCCTAGGGTTGAACCTGGGTAGGTGGGAACAAACAATCTTTACTCTGACCGCATAGACCACATGCACAGCTGTGCTTTACATTTACGAATGGTCAATAGCACAATTGGCTTGTCTGCCTTACAGTTTTGATACCTGCTTTCTATGTAAACTGAATTTGCTGCACCATTTTTACCAGTATCACATGTGTTCATATATGTCCTTGACCTGTTTCTCTGAAGCTCAACTGAAAAGCCAGCCGCACAACAACACTTGATTACTCAAAAGTCTGATGAACATGGAACAGTTGAAGCTGACAACGGAAGGAAAATTGCTGCTCAGGCCCATGGTAAAGAAGTCAAGCTATCTAGTGACCAGGGGCAGGTACAATATGAAAGGATGGGAACACCATTGGTTAGTTCACATTCAGTTCTGGAAAAGGGCAACCAAAACAAAGTGCTAACTGCACCATCAGGAATAAATAATTTTACTGGTGAACTGTGCTGTTCTCCATCAGATCCAATCCATGTACCCCCTCCCGGTTCTAAACCTGTTGGAACATTTGGAGCCATAAAGCGTGAAGTTGGAGTAGCTGGTGCTAGGCAACGGCCTTCTGAAACTGCAGCCACGAACGAATCTACTTCAAACAGCTTAGTAAAGGTGACAACGGCAATGAAGAATAATGCTTCAAATGAACAACAATCTAGATTATCTGGTTTCTCATCGAAACCCCCCCATCCATTTCCAACAAGTCAATACCATTCAAAGCCAAGCACCTATGTTGGTCATTCAAAAGGTTAGCATGTGATGATAACTTAATATATGTAGATACGTTGCTGAACAAGTATCTTGATTATGGTTGCTATGTCTATCTTTTTGTTCCACATACATTCATACTTCTTTTCTCCTTACGTATCCAGGCAATCAAATTTGAACAATTGCAGCAGCATCTAGTAGGATGTTTTGCTAAACAAAATATGCTAATCAGAATCACTGTAAAATAGTGTGACAACTTATCAGTGTGCAGTTTCTTTATCTATACATCGTTGTTTGAAACTGCATGGAAAATAGATGCTGCCAGTTTCACAATGAAGAGAATCGTACTGCAGATTCTTTGAGCTTCCACCAACTTTTAGACCAGAAAACATGTTAAACTGCTTTCACCATTAAACCTTACAAGCATTCTTACAAAATATGGGTCACTTCTTAGGGGGGGGGGGGGGGGGGGGGGGGGGGGGGATAGAGATGTTCTGTTGTTTTGATGCTATATGATAAGCGAAAAATAAATGCGCTCATTTCTATGCAGGTAACCCACATTTGGAATGGAAGCCCAAATCAATCAGCCCAGCTAACGCAGCACGCTCCAGTGCCACATCATCTGTTGATGGCAATCAGGTGGCCGTGGCTGGTTCATCTAAGAAGCTTTCACAGGCTAATGTTTCTGAAGATGAGCGTGTCATCATACCTGAGCACCTCAGGGTAACAGACCCTGAAAAAACACATCTTATCTTTGGTACTTTCGAATCGAATGCTGAGTCGAAGGCTTCAACAGACTCTGAAAGAACACATCTTATCTTTGGTACTTTCGAATCTAATGCTGGGTCGAAGGCTTCTACATCAGCCCCTGATGCCACAAGTAAAGAAGTATTGAATGTGCATTCTTCTACAAGGTGATTCTACTGCATGTACAGCTGTTCTTGATCCTACCATTTTCTTTCGCAAGCAGGAATTGTCACAGCTCCAAATTTTCATAATGTCCATCCTGAAGAGTTTGTGCTTCCCATTGCGAGATAATCCTTGTGTAGTCAACTTATAAGGTGTGCTTGTTTGTTTCTTGCAGTTTGACATCATTAAATCATCTCAGATTAACTGATGATGTGCGTGCCAGTGACCAGACAAATCTTGTTGGCTCTGGTGCCACACTTCCACAATCAGATTCTATTCTTCCAAGCTCTGAGCAAAAGCAGTCATCCACTGCTGACATGGAGGTCCTGAGTCCTGGTGTTATTGGCGAGCACAGGACAATTGAAACGATTTCAAGCAAGATTGCACATTCTTTGCCTCAACCCCAACATCAGGACAATTCAGATCCGCAGAACTTCGAGGTGACTAAGAAAATGTAGAACTGATGGCATTTTCACATTTTACCTGTGTTTAAACTGGCATTTCATTATTTAATCCCCTGATGGCCAGGTATATGAACCAGATTCTGTATATGAGATGCCATTTATCACTAAATCTGTTGATGGTGAAACAGTCCAAACTAGATCGTATCCATCTGAGGTAATACCAATGTGCTACCATCAAGTTATATTATTCGGCACCTGTCCTATTTTTTATTCAGAAATGCCATTTTTTAGGGATTTTCAGAAATGCCAACTTACCAAATAGCCTGTTTACAAATGGTTGTCTGAATTTCTATGGAGTTCTTTGTCTACTTCAGCTGTTCTTTTGTTTTATTTGAGATACATTTTTTCCATGCTCACCTAATCAGTTTGTTCGTTGGTTGGTTTACTATTGACCAACTAGTTATGAATAGGTCTTTGAGAACCTTACTTTAATTCTGGCCTTGTATTAAAACTTGGGGAGACCTGCATGTCCTGTGGCCTACGAACACAGATTTCACTACTGCAAGTATTGTTTCATCTTTGTTTTAGTATCCAGGTTACATGGAAATTATTTGAAACTCCATTGACGGATCATGAGCTTACATCCTTCAAATGTCAATCAGGTATCTGTATCTTCAGCAACTGAACAACCAGTTCCCCATATGTACCAACAGGTTCAAGTACCACAGTATCCAAACTTTTTGTCATATCGGCATGTTTTCTCTCCATATTATGCCCCTCCAGTTGCTGTCCCAAACTACTCGAGCAATCCTGCATTTTCTCAGTTGCCACATAACAGTAGCTACTTGGTAATGCCAAACGCAGCCTCTCATGAAATTGGCAGCATGAAATATGGACCGCCTCATCAGTACAAGCCAATATTCCCTGGCAGCCCTGCTGGATATGGTAGCTACGCAAATCAGAATGGCTACCCTGTCAGTAACGGTATCATTGGCAGCACAGGTACTGCTGAGGATGTCAGTATGAGTAAATACAAGGACAACAATATCTACGGAGCCAATCAACAGGTAGCTATAATTCGTTTGAGCTTCTGACTGTGCTTCCTGGTTACAGTATTATTTTGGTTCCGTTTGTGCTTTAAACATGAATGATAGGTGTTGGGCTGTTTGACAGGCTGAAACAGCGGACGTGTGGATTCAGGCTCATAGGGAAATTCCTAACATGCAACCAACACCATTCTACAACATGATGGGACAACCGATGTCACCACATACAGCATACTTGCCAGCACACAATGGCCATCCTCCTTTCAGCCCAGCTCCACATCCTGCTCATTTGCAGTACCCGGGAATGCCACATCCATTGCAGCCGACGTCAATGACCATGTTACAGAACCCACAGTCCATGGTACATCATCAAGGTGGAAATATTGGCATCGATATGACAGCCATGGCTCCTGGATCTCAGGTTGGAGCATTTCCTGGGGTTGGTGCATTTCCTGGAGCTCAGGTTGGTGCATTTCAGCAAAACCAACTCGGCCATGTCGGCTGGGCTCCTCCGAACTATTGAAGATATTGGTTGATGTCACTTCCCTTGTGCCAAGTGAAGTGGTCCATATTAAGAAGAAAAAACTGATTGAAGAACTATGCTATAACGCAAGATACTCATGATGAATGCCAGTATTTTTTGGCTTGGATGATAAAAGGGGAAACATTTAGTTTCAGTCCATGGTTCACGACGTATCCTGTACTGAAAACATCAATTTTGGTTTCATATCTCCTTCATGTTTCAGTTTTTGTTCAGAAGCCAAAAGGTTCTGTTTGGCATGTAGTTGCGTTGATGTTCCCAAGTAGGTTCTGTTTGGCATGTAGTTGCGTTGATGTTCCCAAGTAAGTACTTCTTTGCTGCGGAGATTTTGTTGAGTGCGCGTGTGCTTTTGGTAAAATCAAAGCTTATGCGATCATATAGTATCTTCTCGCCGTCTGCGTGGCGTATCTTCTCAGCGCTCTTTGAAACATAGCGAGAGGAACAAGCGAATTTTTCAGCCTTCGTCACGGCAAATGATCATTCGCGTCAGTGAGGACATGCAGGAGATTCGGGCTTCGTGAACCAACCAGGATTTTCTATTCGCGTGAGCTGTTTTATTTTTCTCTACTGCCTTTGGCCTGTTTTCTCTTTTGTAATAATACACGCTTTCCTGCTAAAATTCAAAAACAATTTCCTCCGATGAATTGTTGGCTCCCTTCAAATTTCCTTTCCTCTAGCGAGGAATTGTTAGGAGCCTCTTTGATTCGTAGGATAGGAAAAATATAGAACCGAAATATCATTCCCACTTCAATGCTACATGATTTTCTATGCACCAAAGTTTGTTTGATTTCGTCAAAAGAATTGTGAAAAGAGGGGTGAATGCTACATTTTCTATGGGAAATAGTACAAATGGTTTATTAGAAAAAAATCCTACAGGATCCAATCCTATCAAACTGATCAATATAGATTTTTTTTCTATGAGATCCAATCCTCCAAAATTTCTACTCCTTCCAAACCATAATAAGTGTCACTGATTTACATTTATTATGGATCAGAGGGAGTATGCAATTCATTTGAATCAAAATAGCCTAAGTTACCAATTCGCACATAACACCATTTCTGCACGAACTCACCTTAGGTTTGACCGGCAATGTAATCCATCTTTGTAATGTATATTTTAAAACCTTTTTATTGCGTGATTTTTTACACCTTCAAAACTCTGAAATGATGTTGGACCATATTCATACCAGTGAGATCAGTGGCACTATGATAACAAGGTTACAATTCTCATGTTTAAGTGTTTAACTAACCGTATAAACATATACTGTTCCAATGAATAAGCCTTATAAATTTAGTCAAGAAAACATAGAAGAAAATATAAACAACTGCGATATTGAATATATATTATGAAAATAAATTTTATGATGAATCTATTGATATTGACTTGATATCATAAATGTTCATATTTTTATCTACAATATTGGTCAAATTTAGATGTTGACTTTTCACGAATATACGCCTTGTTCTAATTGGAATGGAATGAGCACATGTTTTTTCTGAAAAATAGAAAGCTTGTCGTCAGGCGACCGATCTGAGGAAAGATTCCACATGAAAGGCCACAAAAGATTTACAGACACAAAGGCAGTGTCTGTCCTTCATAGCGTATAAACTTGTTGCGGAAAAAACCTTCACCTTCTATTCATTCGTCATTTCCTCCTAGGTCACTTACAAACACAACTGAACCCAGCTTAGCAATAGCCTCGTGTAAAGCCATATATCTCGTACAATGGACTCACGGGAAGGAGATCACCTAGCAATCACACATCACCGAAGCTACCACCACGAGAAAACAGAAACCAAATATTTACAAAAGACAAGCATGCAGAGTAGGTTGATGCTGTCCAAGATACCAACTGCTAAGTCAGTTAAGCCAACCTCGCCCGGATTTCAGATCTTCACCTCTCGCACGTCGTTTTGCCCAAACGGGGTGCCGCAACCTGGGCATTTCCGGTGGCGGAGCTCAAGGTTCCTCTGGATACATGGTGAGCAGAATAGGTGGAAGCATTTGGTGATCACGACCTGACAACAACCAACAAGTGCGGGACAGAACGCTAATCAGCGGTAGGAGGTAATAAAATGGTGACATGGGTATAAGAATAAATCAGTGGTAGATCTCAACTAATAATTTTGAGTCACACACAAGTCCGCATCATTCAATAAGCTGTGCCATTCAATGGTTTACCTCTTTTGGTCGGTCAAAGCACACACCACACTTGAGAATAGCCTTGCAATCTTTAATCTCGTCCTGAAGTTTCTGAATAGTAGCTTCTTCATTTTCAGAAGTCAGCTCCATGACTTCATTTTTCACCTCTTCGTATTCTTCCTCAAGCTTCCTCTTCTCGCTTCTGAAATAGCAGCAAAGAATGTAACGACTAACGAACCCTGGTGACAGCATAGCAAGACAAACTTGGAACCAAAAAGTAACACTAACCTCTCGCGCTCTAGCTCCATTCTTAGCTCAGCAATCTTTTTCTGATTTAACTCGTATTCTTTCTCAGATGATCCAACAGTGGATCTAAGCCACTTGAGCTCCCTCTCCGTGTCAGACACCTCCATCAGAGTCCTTTCAATGTTGATCACATGATGCCTGTTCTCCGAAGAAGTTTTTACAGCTTGTGCAACATATGCCTTCATCTGCGATAATTATTTAAACAAGAAACTTCAAACCCAGCTAAGCGGTAAACAGAAAGACACAAAAATCTACTTATTTTAATACGATATTTGCTTTGACGTGATTTTCAAATACTGTTGTTAGACAGCAAATCTATACCATTAAGTAATACTCCAACATAGGACATAACTTAGAGGTTACCTGCTCTTCAGCACGGGCGATTTTTTGTTTAGATGACTCCAGCGAACTATTAACTTGATGGAGTTGCTTCTGTAACAAATGCTTTTCAGAGAGAAGGGAAGCAGAGGCCTGCTTTGTCTTCACACTATCTGATACTAGCTGTTAAATAGGAATCAAGTTACTACTGGGTTCTTCTGATAATGCAACAGAGTATATATATGATGTGGTCAAACTGCATGGTAAATAAGGCGATGCGCTCCACTACTCCAGATGGGGCAGGGAAAAGAGATATACACCAGGCCACCTAGCCCAACAGCCTCAGTTGTCACACATGCTTGTGGAGTATGCAACATGTTCCTTTTTGTGTGCCATATCTAAGGCAGTGCTGTGCAACCAGCAAAGAGCGGCCACCGGCGCAGCAGCAGCAGCAGCAGCAAGTATTCTCTATCAGCCCAGAAAGCCGGCAGCGAAGTGTTTGCATCAAAACAAATATGCTACGCACCTTTATGTTAAAATCATCTCTATCAGCGACCTGTTGATGAAGATGCTGGTTTTGTGTCTGCATGTCTTCATATGCTTGACCAATTGTCTGCAGTGATATGCTTTCTCAAATTCGTGGACACAGATACAACAGAAAGCTGCTGATAAGGAAACTAAAAATGAGCTAACCTCAATTTCAGAGATATAAGCATCTCCTTCAGCTTCTTTAATTTTTATTGCCTCATTGAGTTCCAGAACATCTCTAGCAAAAAAGATCATTTAAAGTATGAAACTGCAGAGTGGATACAGAATACCAAGTCCTCATTGAACAATATAATATCCACTGATTCACAAACATAACATATACAGCTGGTTGTCACACAAAAGTTGCAGAAGGAAAATAATAGAGCTCATCTAAACTACTGATCACAAGAACCAGATAATACTCGATAGCGAGATGAAGATTATTGAGATATATCGCATTAGACTTAACAGGTTAGCAGATAATTCAAGTATTAATAACAGCTGCAGGAGTTAAACTGGAACCCGGCCAGTTCTGGTTTTCACCTGGGCGGGTTTCCAGCTGCAAAAACCAATCCAGTTTGCTTAGGCATTTGAATCTGAGTTTATTTCAGAATTCAGTAAATGGAAGTTGGGAGAAGTTGTGATAAATACGGAGATTTTAGGGAGTGTATTGGCTATTGAGTGGCAAAATGAGCGCTTTCGGAACCTATAAAGGACTATGTTAACCAATACCAAATAATGTATTTAACACACTAAACATATTTGACATTATTAATAGCAGGGGCAGGGATGAAACAACGGCAATAACTACACCTCATCCCCTCAATGGGTAACTATTTTGAACAGCAAACCCAGTAAACTGGACAACTATTTCAAGCAGTCAGGGTGAGAAGAAACATTCACCAATTGCTTCTAGCAGTGGTACACACATCGAATTGTCTCCAAGAGCAGATAACTAACCTTTCAGATGCATCTACCTCGATCCTTAACTCTTCTAGTTCTGCTTCAGCAATTGAAAGCCTTCGCTGGCATGCAGTTTCAGTTTCATTTGCTGCTTTTACACGAAGCTCAAGACTATGCTCCTCTAGACTAGTTCTCAAATATTCAACCTGCTTCTGAGCTCGTTTTTCTGATTCCTTGATCTCCGTGATTGTCCTAGATGCACAGTAGTGTAAAATAAGAATCAAACAGATGAAGCAAAATATATATACATGCCAAATAGATGAAAGCTGTGAATTGCCTACCATTTTTTATGAAGTATTTTGAAAGGGGAAATTAATGAGCAGTGTATTTTTCCTTATCGTTTTGAACATTTATTTTCCACCGACTTAAACTATATTTTTCTCACATAACAAGCATGTCAGCTAGTGTTAGCGCATCCAAATCAACATCCTCATCACGTGTTGTAACAACTTGATAGATGTGACCTGAGCATGAACTTTGTAACAGTCCATATAGCTGAAGTCATTAGCTCGACAAGCATCACCATGTCAAGGACTTCAAGTTCAATTGTCGTGCGGATTGGACTGTAAATGGCCATGACATGGCATAAAAAGGTGAATGTTCTCCTTTGTGTGTGTCCATCTTATAGTCTCAACGATGGTAGGCTACCTCATGCTTTTGATTGTATACCTTCATAGGTTTGAGGATTCAAAGGCTATGGACGAGGACTTAAGACATGTCCAAGTATAAAGAGGGGCTCCAAGTCACGTACAACTTCCATGCAAAGTCTAGCGCCGAAGACATGTCCGAATCCAGGAGCCCAAGTCAGACCGTTCGACATCAAGTCGGACATATACTGAAGACATGAGGAACAGAAGTGGATCTCAAACCGTCCAACCCCCTCTTACCTCAGTCATCCCACAGCGTTCCTTCCTCAGGTTTCGACGAACAGAGAGGGATGTCACCCCGTCCGGCTTACTGCCTGCGTGCAGTCTAAGTGAGGCCCACGGGCGTGTAAGTGACTTGGCCAATCTAAACCTAGGGTCAAGGGGCTGGACTATACCCTTTTCCGACCTCCTTATAGGGTTAGGCTTGATATGATGAAAGGATAGAGATCTTTGCTCCTCCAGCCTCCAAGGCCTCCCCTTGTGTACATGAAATCCAAAACCTCCGCTTGAGGAGAAGATCCCTGCCTTGTTCCTTTGCCTTGGATTTGTTAGGCTAATTATCCTCCAATTCATGAAAATCGGAAGCCCTACCCTATCAGTTAGCCACGCAACTGAAACTAAAATTAAGAATTGGAGTAAAGATGGACTTCCTTTGCTCACATAGCATGATATGCATGTTCAGAAAAATAATGCATAAATCATAAGCTTTAAACAATCATAAAGGGGTTATGGATCAACTTTGTTCTCTTGTTCCCAAGGTGTGGTAAACAGTAAATCCCGACTAAGCAGATTTTTTTCCAACAGCGAATTTCAAAAACCAGATGGAGAGGTCATACTGTGCAATTATTGATAATTTAAGAGAAGCATAAGTCATACTCATAAAAAATCAACATAACTGATAATGATAAAAATCAAGTCATACCTCGACTCAGAACATTCTTTCCCATACATATCCACAATAAATTCCAATTTCTGCTTTTCATTTTCCAACGTCTCAATCTGTTGAAATTTCATTGAGAAAACATGAATTACAAATCTGTAACCTCTGTTAGTTCTTCATTACCATATGTTGTTTGCCAATAACTCTTGCTCAAATTGTTTATGTTCCCTCAGCGGTAACTTAACTTTAATTTTTTTAGCAGAGAAAATGGCAACCTATATGTAACACTGCAAACATCATTCCATCCTCAGGACAGACCCAGTGCATAGAGTCTCCCACACAAGGTGGGGTCTGGGGAGGAATTATAGGAACCCAGGACCCAGGACCTCTTGGCACAAGTGGAGAGGACCTCACCACTGCACCAAGGCCAGCCCTCCATTCCATCCTCAATTTCTAAATATAAATATAAAGATATGTTCATAGTCTCTGTGACTAGCAAAATTTACAGTTCAGGCCTGATTTTACTCTGCATAACTGACCAAATATGGCAGTGTGGGCCCTTGGAAAATAACATTAATTTCAGGTAGTTAGTTGAAGGCTGGATATATTTTAATGGTAGACTAAGCAATAACTGTTAATCAAGATCATCACGAAACTACTAGAGCTACTCAATCAAGTTCTGTAACCTTACAATGCAGGATATCCACACTATCTGTTGTGCGCTAAACTTAGCCAGGTACGAGCATCGAAGAACATGGTAGTGAAGGCATGGCTCTAAGTAGTGAGGATATTGGGTAGGACGGCCATGTAACCAACGATGAGGCATACAAGGGAGGGACCGGGGATTAGATCTTTACTACTTTATTACTGCCATTGCTCGATTGACGAATATAGGGTACATGCTGACTCTTTTTATATACGTGCCTTCCCTGGCCCCTAACATACTATTATTGACAGATCTAACCGTATTTGATCATATCTCACCTTAAAGTAACTAATCTTATCTTTCCTTATCTTTAATTGGCTTAAGGCCCAAGCTACTTGCTCTCCAGTTACTCCTTTATTCAGCTATGGTGTGGGTCTACACTAATGACAAATCAGATACAATTGCTCGCGTAGTAACTTGATAATAGTTACGTACACGCTGAGCTGAGAGAATACTGGTGGAGGGAAAAGGAAAAACTTTCACAGAGAAGCAAATATGTCTCAGGCTGTCAGCACAACTAGAAGACAAGGAGAGATATTCATTATACTATACCAATGCTTTGAGGGACTTGATCTCAGTGAGTTGCGTGTTGTATCTATCATATATCTCCTTCTGTTCATTGATCTGAAAATTGGAGATAATTTCATTAGATGTTTTTGTACTAGAGGTTTGGTTAGCTATTCATAATTTATCCAGAAGAGGATGGTAGATTATATAGGTTTGTTCAGAAGATAAACTCTACTCAAATAGTTAGTGAATAATATGTTTGTAGGTGTAACAATAAATCTATGAACATGTAGCTGTGCAAGTATGCATAACGGCATCAAAGTATACATGTCTTCTCAACATATATTTTTGCTATGGCATGAACTGAGGCAACCAGATTCCACGTAAGTACATGTTCAGTGTTCGATGCAAGATACCTAGAGTATTAATGTTATTCCTGTTTCTGAAAATGATCACCAATCTTTAACAAATCAGCTGAAATCAAAGCACAGTGAGTAAATGTGAACATGAATCAAATGGAAAAAACATAAACGATTTCTTTTTCATTACAGTGCGTGGGAATCTTACTGCCAACATGTTAAGTTTTACAGCCGCATTCATAGACATGACTATGAAAATTTCAGTACACTGAGACAGATGCAGATTGATTGCCAGTTTAAAAACATAAATTAAGATGGTTCCAGATCAATGACAGACCTTCTTAGCTAACAAGGTTCTTAAAGATTCAGCTTCTTCACGTAATGCGAGTGCTTCAGAAGCCGCATCCTTTGATCTATTCAACTGATTCTCCATCATTTCCATCTCTTTGGAGAGAGCTGCAGCCATGACATGAATCTCATCCTTGAAGTCTTTTTTACCTAGACAGAGGAATTAAGAATAAAGTATATTACGCTCTGAAGGAAGAGGTGAACAACAGATCCTGATTTAGCAAGCTGCAAAGTCAGACCCAATTACCTGAATCTTGCAAGGATTCCTCAACCTTGATCTCGAGATCATTCTTCTCAGCCATGAATTTCAGAATCTGATGTTCCAGTTCTTCAATTTTGGCCTCATAAGTGGTAATGGATTGTTTAACATTGTCGACGGATTCTGCTTTTGCACACATTTCTTTCTCCCGTTGCAAAAACTGGTTCTTGTCATTCTAAAATCAAAGAAAGTAAAAGCTGATCAAGAAAAAAATACCATAGGAAAACAGCACAACAGAGGAAAAGCATGGTACCTGTAATACTTCAACCAAACCCCTGTATCGTTCTATCTCAGCATTCAGATGATGCAACTGATCGCTTAGAATTGTATATGGTTTTGATGTGAAAATATAGTTCTCGTCTTTTAGTTGACCCTGCAGATATAGCAGCACCGGGATGCAAATTAAAGGAATACGAAAATCAGGATCCAACTCGAATCTGCAACATATCTGTCAACACCCTCCATTACAAAAGAAGGTTCCAACCTGAAGATCTTCTAACTGCCTAGATAGTATTAGATTATCCTCTTGAGTCTCATGGAGTTCAAACAGGCGGTTTGCTGCAAGAGTCTGGCCTCCATTGGACAAATTAGCAGCTATAAGATAAAGGCTGAGCAGATAAGCCATATAAAGAGCATACATATGAAGAACGATGGAATTTGGTTTAATTAGTAAGTACCTTAGCCTCGTCAACAGCATCTTTGAGATCTCCCCAGCCCATGCTTTTGTCTGAAGATTTATCAGTTGAAAGAGCACCATTCACACCATTTGAACCAGATACGTTCATTAGCGAACCTCCATGCCTCTGCAACTGTTGAATAACCAACTTCCGTCGACTTTCCTCGAGCTCTGCCATGGTTTCCTCTAGCTCACCTGCAGTACAACATATACACAATTTACACATGCATATGGATTGCTTTTGCTTTGATCTAGAACCAAAAGTTTGACCAAGTTTTCATAGCTCAATACTTGGTATTATTTATGTTTTCGATTTGGCAAGGATCCGTTAACATATACTGATTCATTTTTCAGTTTTATTGGCAGAACGTTTAGCGCAAATAGAATTATTTCCATAAGAAATATGCAGAGTATGATGGAAGGTCAGTCTTGCATGCAAGACCAGGGTAATGTAAAAAGGGGTAGCTTTTAGTTATCCAGCTGACAGAAAGGAACATCATGTTTAGTTAAGACAAATGCATTCATGTATATTACATGTACATGAGAAGGAAAAATACAGTAACTGTTAATGCTCAGAAATGCACACAAGACAGAACAATAACCTGAAAGATGCTTCGTTTCCTGTAATTCTTCGGGGTAGTTGCTTTTGAAAGCCTCTATCTCATCCAGATACCTCTTGTGCTTCTCATTGACAATAGAAATAGCTTGACGGACATTGCCAACCACCTCTTTCAAGTGATTATTATGGTTTTGAAGGGCAACAATAACTTCTAAATCCAATAAATACAGTTCAAGAGATGAGTAATCAGCAAATATTAAGAGTGTAATGCAAAGAAAAATGGAAGGAAGGCACATTTTGTCTTTACCTTCATTTGACTTTTCTCCATTTAAAGCTAATGACAATGATTCACTTCTAGCCTGTTGTGTAGCAATAGCCTCTTGGAGGGACCTCATCAGAGCAACAGTTGCCGAATGGCGCAAAGCAAGAGCTTCTTTAACGAAATTCAACAGGCTACTGTCGTCATTATTTCTAGAATTGTTTGACTTCAAGAGCATGAGAGAAATATCTCCTCAGAAGGACACGACTCAGCTGAATCAGAGCAACAAACAACAACATACAATCAGCTAAGGAAACGTCGCTAGTCGAAGAGAAAAGCAATTATCATAAAGCAAGATTAACAATAAAGAACTTAGGTAGCAACCTTCTGATAGATCTTCATGGTCAAGCGCTTGTAAATTGTCCAAATCCCCACCAACCCGAACTCCAAGCAGGACTAAATCATCAATCAGCTATAATTAACATTAATTAATAAGAAACATGGCAATCCAGAAAAGAACCATGAAACAGGGTTTACAAGAGACTCAGAGGAAAGAACCTGATTCCAAATCTTATTTAGAGAAATCAAAGTATTGTCGTAAGAACATTGGTCATTCTTCAACTCCTTGAACTTGGTTTCCAATACAAGCATTTCAGACTTCTGTGCCTCCAACTGTTGCACCAGCCTCTGGTTCTCATATTGAAGAGATGCGGCATCCATCTTAAAAAATAAGATGAATACAGAAAGTCAAGTCCTACAACAGCAAATAAATAAACTACAGCAGGACACCAAAAAGGAGCGGGTGTTCGCAAATAGATCGATATCCACTGACCAAACTTCAAGATTACTTGAGCAATCTTATAACAGCAAGCATTAAGTCGGTCCGGTGGTTTGCTAAATTTAATAACCAGATTATAACTCGATCCGACTTCTACATCTACTAACGAACTTCAAAACCAGAACATGTCAAAGTTAGCAACTGCTGATTCAAAGTTCACCATTTTTTGACTGGGAACAGCAGGCAGCCCCCCTACAGGTCAAAGTTAACTAGGCAAAGGAAAAAATGAGACATTTACCCTAATCATAATATGGTTGTAACTTTTGCTATGCATACTATATAGGCTGCCAGAACCCGTTCCTATCCTGTACAGGCGTGCCGGTCGTAGGGTCAATCGAGAAAAGGCGATGAGAAAAAAATGGAAAGAGAACGGAACGGGGGCAGCACGTACCTCGCCGGCGGCTGGACGGAATCGCCGGAGCTCGTTCCGCTCTCACTGGGGAGGGGCGAGCGTGAGTCTGGGGCGACAGCGGGAGGGGCGAAGCGTCGAGCTAGAGACAGGTAGGGGGGGCAGGTGGCGAGGAGAGCGGCCTCCTGTGACCGGTAGCCGACGGCGGCTTCGCCGGAGGTGTAAGAATCGAGGACAGGGCTAGAGAGGAGCTGCAGCTCATATGCTAGGGTGTGGAGATCGGTTGGAAGTACAAACAAAATCTCACCGCCGCTGCAGATGTAGGGTTTAAAACCAAGAGCAGCTGCGAGCTTAATTGAAGGGGAAAACCGGATACATAGCACTCCTGTCGGATTGGGGTCGGATTTCCAGCCACCGGCGGCGAGATACGCCTCTTGTCGTGGTGGATTCGGAGGTGTGGTCGGCGTCGTCTATTTTCTTTAGCAGGATGGAGAGGGAGCAGAGGAGACGCGACGGATGGAAGAAGATGAAGTTTTTATGTGGTAGTGGGCCGCTTTGAAGATTCCAAACATTTCTATGATAATGGGCCGATCCGAAGTGGGTCCTATTGTGCCCAACGAACCAATTCGGGGCTTCGGGCCCTTGGACGTGGACTGAGCTTCAATGACTTTGAAGCTCAAAGTCCAGCCAAGACTTTGGAGAATTTTTTTAAAAATAATATTTTTTTAAATGTAATTTGATAAGTAGCACACTTTTCAGTAAATTCGAAAAGTAGCGCGCCATCGTCATGACTAAAGCTGAAAGTGGCAGTTTCGCCATCTGTGAGGACAAAATTCTCCTTTCATCAACACCGGTGACAAAACAGCCTGTTTCGTTAAGAGCAAATACGGAAGTGCTCACACATGATCTTTCTTAAAGTGAAAGTCCCTCAACCGTGTCATAATTTGAGATAAAACATATATGAAATATGTGTGCGTCGATGAGTAGGTTTCATTCATGTGATTGGATTCGAGTTTCGTCCACTCTAACTTCTTAATTTTGGATCGAAATTCACAAAAAAATCGATGAATTTTGTTTCGACAGATAAATACGCTTTTTCTGTAGCATCTATAGGAAAACACACATACCAGAGAGAAAATATCAATATGTCAGTCAAAACAAAAAAGTACAACGTGAAAGTTGTGGGGAAGGGTGGGATACATCTTCTCGTGAAAGTAAATTTGAAAAAATTCGTCGAAAAAATCTGTGAACTTCAATCTAGAATTAAGAAGTTAGAATCAACGAAACTCGAAACCAATCACGAGAATGTAACCTACTCGTCGAGGCGCATATCATATATATTTTATTATCTTGAGTTATGACACCTTTGAGAGACTTTTGTTTTAATCGAAGAAAAGGATCATGCAGCCTAGCCTCAGCACACTTTCGGCATTACCCGTGGCGACAACGCGCTACTTTTTAAATTGACTAAAAATGTATGCTACTTATCAAATAAGTTTTCTAAAAAATATTATTTTTAAAATATTCCCTGACTTTGGAGGCATCTCAAGCCTTCAAAGCAAATCCAACGGACACAATTAGATGCATAGAACTCAGGTGGGATTGGGGTTGGATTTCCAGCCACTGGTGGCGAGATACGCCTCTTGTTTGGGTGGATTCGGAGGTGTGGCCGGCGTCGTCTATTTTCTTTAGCAAGATGGAGAGGGAGCAGAGGAGACGCGATGGACAGACGAAGATGAAGTTTTATATGGTTGTGGGCCGCTTTGAAGATTCCAAACATTTCTATGACAATGGGCCGATCCGAAGTGGGTCCTATTGTGCCCATTGAACCAATTCAGACTTATCATACAAATGTTTGGAATAATGTTTGCGAAAAAACAAGACTTTTATAATTAAATTACCAAGATTTTTTGAGAAAAACAAGATTTTAAAATTAAATTACCAATAATTTTTTTATTTGAAGATGTACTCATTCCTTTGTTACGTACATACACATAATAGAAAACTAGGAGGATATAAGCAGTTGTATTGCTTAACGCGCTCGTCGCAACTACCAAGCACCCACCTACTTTGTCGTTGCCGGAGAAGAAGATCATCGGCAGTTGGTCTAAATAAACCGCTAGCCATGAGACGTTAACGAGCTGCGGTAGCCACAAACCCCGAAAGACTGGATCTAACCCGATAAACAACATCGGTCGGAAAAGCCTTTCGAACTTGGATCCGCAGGCACCGTCTCGCGTGATAAGAGGATACGAAGGGTATTCAAATGGCAAACAATATCACCAAAAAAAGTTTACCAAGATTTAAGGGGAATTTGATTATTCGCCTTCCTTTAGGAACTTAACAATTTGCCCTATGAGAACCTGCATGTGGTAGGATGTGTGGTTGTACCTTAGCCCACCAGAGTTCAAATCCCAGATTTGACATTGGTGTTTCTCATTTAGGCGGAATATTCTTCAGTGGGAGGCGACGTTCCCGTCGACAGCGAGACGCCTGTGATGACTTCGTCAATCTCAAGACCCGACAGCCGGCTCAGTATTTCGGAGGTGCTCATAAGGGTAGAGTGTGCGTGTGTGCGTTCATATGGGTGAGTGTGTGCACGTGTATGTGAGCGTCTGCGTTGTACTGTGTTTCAAAAAAAATTTGCCCTCAATTACTTGACCTTGCTTTTTTTTTGCCACGATTTACTTTGGCACTTGATAATTTGCCCTTTTAAATTAATTTCTTTTCTATTGAGAATTTAGGAAAAACTGCAAGACAAAACTGCCCCTAACTACACACGCGACTCCAAACTGCAATGGCCCCTACGATTCAGTGGTTACAGACAACTAAATAGACTCCTTGTTGTACATGCCGTGATGCCGTCTCTTACGCTGTCTATACGTGACCTGGAATTTTTTTACATACGGGCAGGGTCGGAACCATTGCACATGCCCTTAAGAACGGCACAGAAGAACCACTTGCAACTCGTAGCTGCCCCTTGGCCTCCGCCGCTGCATGTTTGCCGCTAGTTGTTGGCGACGTCGTCGCTCGTTGCCGCGCCTTGGTCGACGCTGATGTACCTTCGCCGCTAGCAACCAAATCGAAACGGTAGACAATTACAGGAGCAGGGACGAATCAAAGGAAGAGAAAGGAGCAGCGACCAGCCAGCTGCCCGCCGACGGCTAGAGCCCATAAATCCTAACCCTAGCTGTCAGCACAGGATGAGAGCGAGATGAGCAGGTCCTGTACCTAGCGTCGTGGGGGTGATGTCGCCGTCCTCCCAGAATCCCGCCGCCAACCGCTGTCTCTAACTCCGGCCGTCGTGAGGGTTGCGGCCGCTGCCAATTTCCTCTGCTATGGGCGTGCTGGGCTGCTGCTCTGTTCTTGACGAACGGGCAGGACGAGACAGAACGAACTTGGCTGCAATGGAGGTCTGGAATGCTCTTCAAGTACAACCAAGCACCATACCCTCTCCGCCGACACCTGGCCCTTCACGTTGTTCTTGGCGTTTTAGAAGATCTGGGAGTCTAGAAACGCACCGATATTCCTACAGCTCAACCTGACAGCCAGGGTAAGCATCCAGAACACTAGAGACGATGTTACCTTTGGGCTCACCGAATCAAGGACCTATTAAGCTAGCTTCTATTCTTAGCTGGAGAGATCACCTCTCTCCTCTTATGTAACTGATACAAAGACATGTTTTCAGGTGGGGGACTCTCTCTCCCCGGTGACCGCTTCAAAAAAGATAGGAGTGGTATTTGCAGGGCGGAGCCAGGCCCCTGGCCATGGCCCTGGGTGTGACACTGAAATCCTTTGTAACACTGTTTGCTACTGTAGCGTTTTACCACAGTTTACCACTATTTTCCACTCCTTGGACACATTTAGCCCGGGGCGTGATTCAGTTCTGCCTCCGCCACCGGGTATTTTGTCATTGTTGGACGAATTATCAAGTGATAAAGTAAACCAGTGGCAAAAAGTAAGATAAGTGTACTGCGGAAATCCATTTCGGTTAATACGAGCATCTACAAAAATATTTTTTAAATCTGCAAAAAAAAAACTTCGGTGTATCTACAAACATTTTAGGTTGGCATAGACAAAAAGTTACTTTTATAGCCTGTGTTAAAAAGATTTAAAAGTTCTTTTAAACACTCATTTTGTAGCACTCAAGTTTATCTTTTTTATGTAAGTCATTAAAAAATGTCAACAATGAACATCTTTGACAGAAAAAAGATTTTTTTAATGAAATAGATGCTCCTATTAACAAAAACTGCCTCCGTAATTGAGGGACAAATGGTCAAGTTTCCAAGTAAAGAAGGATAAATAATCAAATTCCCCAAAGATTAAACACTAGGAAACCGCAAAAGGATTTTATTCCATCTCAGAACATCACGCCACCACTCTCATACGTACACGTGCCACTCCACGTCTCAACCTTCTTCACACATACATCCAGCACGTGGACACGTGCCCTCCCATCGGCCACCGGCGTGGACCCGCCGGCGCCATCACTTGCTGTCGGCTTCCTCGGCCGCCTTCCTGCTCTCTTCTTGGACCTTGGCGGCGATCATGGCTGCCTCGTGCTCCGCGGCCTCCAGCAGGAAGCTACCTCCCTCGTCGTCCACGGCGACCTGGAGCGGCTGGCAGCCGAGGCCGTCGGCGACGGCGAGCATGATGCGGCGCATCTCGTCGCGGAACTCGGCGTGGTCGACGGCGCCGCTGTGGTCGGCGTCGAACTGCTCGAATACGGCGTCGTAGAGCGCGGCGACCTCGGCGGGGAGAGGGAGCGGCTCGGCGGAGCCGAACCCCGCGCCGTCCAGGAGCCGGAAGGACTCCAGCGCGCGGCGGAGCTCGGCGCGGGGACAGGACGCCGTCGCCGTTGGCGTCCAGCGCGGCGAAGCGCGCGTCCACGCTGCGCGCGAAGGCCACCTCGTCCGCGACGAAGGACCGCACCGTCGAGCCGTCGAGGATCACCACGCTCATGGCGTCGTCCAACCCTGCACCTCGCTCACTCTCGCTCGCTAGCCGCTCTGGTCTCGGCTGCTTGTGGAGACTTCCGACAGTGGATTTGGTTTGGTGTGGTGGATGGGTTTGTGTGCTGGGCGCCGAGGGTTTGGCCTCTCGACCGAAGCTTATCTGCTTGATTGATGTGGGCTGATGCTTCGAGATATTTTCCTTTCCTATTCTGTGTGCGTGGTGAGCAACACGTGTGCCATATGATTCTATGAATTTTGGGATATACTAATCGCCACACTTCACAACAACGCAAGGACCCCCATACCAGCCTGAAACGCTCACGGTTTTCATGTTAGCGACGGTGACGTGTGAGCCGATTGAGTGAGTAAGAACATCTATCTATTGGTCGGCAGGATAGTTTCCTTCTTTTCCTTGACATCTGGAATTCTTAATGTTCGAAGAGAGCTGAATACTGGAGTATAACTCATTATCTAGCTAAATTAGTAGGTGTGAATCATTTTCGAGAGTATATCCAGTGATAATAGACACACGATTACCACTGGAAAATTGAGACTTACAAGTTTTTAAAAAAATTTAACAAAATTGTGACGTTCACAATATGCGTGTTTACAATACCGAATTTTTTTCACAAAACCAATTTTGAAATACACATAGAAACAAAAAAGGCAAATCAATATGTGAATGGTGTCATTTATATTTTTTGTCTTTTGTGACACTATTCATGTTGGACTTGTCTTTTTAGTTTCTCCGTTAGTATTTCAAGTTTGTTCTAAAACAATAGAGATTGTAAACACAAATCTTGTGTACACTAACAAATTTATTTTTTAATTTTTTTTAGAAATTTATAAATTTGAATTTTATGGAATGGTATACGGGTATCACGTGAGGCGTGGTATCACTAGACATGTCGCTAATTATTTATTCCTTTGTACGCGTGACAATGCTCTCGACTATTAATGCTTTTACATTGTGGAAAACTATTCTTCCTTTGCTGAGCGAAGCCGGTAGCGACGCGAAGCGGTACCCTCTCGAGGGTCCCATGTATTTAGGTCTCCTCGCCTCTCGTCGGCGCCGCCGCCGATCTGCTCCGCCTCTGTGGCCTTGGGCATGGAGACGCGGTGGATCTCGGCCCTCGCGACGGAGGGCGTCTTGTATCAAGATTTTTTGGGCGGCATGATGGTGGCGGCGGCGTCTCTTTTCAATAAGGTCTCCCCGGTTTCAGTCTCATCTCAGCGGCGCGTCGAGAAGCTTGTGGGAGTGGTGTGTTTCTCGAGAATTTCTTATGGCGGTCGGATCGTCAAGTCAGTAGTTTCGTCGGGGTTCATCCTTCTTCTTCGGCTCGGGACGGATGAGGTCTTTTTGACCGTTTGGCGACTTTCATCCGCAACCAACAACGTCAGGCCGGCTCATGGAGGAGCGACAGCGGCGGCGCACCGTCACAACGGTCTACATGTTAAAGATGAAGGGCATCTCAAGAATCTCGTTGTAATTTTCGTTTTTAAGGTGTTTTTACTACTAGGAAATGTGCCGTGCGTTGCAACGGGGAGAAAAATCTACATCATGGAGGCACATAATGTAAACTCTCATTAACTTCATGCTTCACCCTCCATTTGGGTGTTTATAGCGAAGCAGCTCTTTACCAGGTTATCGTGTCCACACTCGATGCATGACAACGCTCACCTGGTGGGCCCCACCCGCACGACCCCTCTTATCCTCTTCTTCCGTCTCACCTCTGCCCTTGTTTCTTCTCCCCTTAACACCTGAGTTGTCTGCTTTAGGCGGCGCGGAGGATAGAGCGAGCCGACCAATGACCTTAATGGTGGGGGTGGGGTGGCTCTGGGTGCAGCCACGATGAAGACGATTGGTAGCGTCGGGCATTCACAGCTAGTCAATCCTACAATATTTTCTCGTACAATATATTTGGATACTCAGTGAACCTTTGATGTTGGCATGATCTAAAAACTTTTTGGCAGCTCAATAGCAAACTATATCAAATGTACCATCTTTTGGCAGTCCTAATAGCTCGTTATTATACCACCGTCCAATAATTTCCTTTCCTCCTTTGAAAACTATCACAAACTTGATCTCCACGAGTGAATGTTTCCCAAGGGAGCTGAAGCTGGCATACTCAAAGCCAATCTGTATCCCTTCCGGTTCAATCATATTTCTTCCATGACAAAAACTCCTTTGTCGACTTATAAAGACCAACATACTCACAAAACTTCACGGTGCTCAAAAGTTTTCTTCGAAAAGAACCCGGTGCTCTAACAGTCCGTAGTAGCACCACATCCAGATTTTGAACAATCCCTTATGGTAACATGCTCGTGCGTGGGTTGATCTTTATTGACGAGTTTTAACATTATTGTCCTACCTCAGCAGGTTTGTTCTTGCCCTCACAATCAGGCTAACAAGAAAAGCAATACGTGAATATCATCAACTAGTCTATGGTTGCTAGACCACACAGAGCTCAAAGAGATATAAACACTGCAAACTGACTGTGTACAACTAAATCATCAGATTATTTATATTCGCTCGTCACCTCGTCTGTACCATGGTGATTCGTAACAGCTAAAACTTATTCAGAGTAAGTAGAACAGTTAGTTAAGCTAAGGTAACAGGGTTACATAATGATGGCATGATTAATGAACTGTTAAGACAGTAGGAAGACAGAGTGCAATTGAAAGAAAGGCAATAAAAGAATATGCTTGAGTTTGCTTCTACCACAAAAAACAACAACGCCCAGAGCAACCTATCTTGCATATGCCTTTCAGAAATACATTTCGTCAAAGTTCGGTGTCTTATCCACTGAAAATTAGCTGCAAATAAATACGCAGAGGTATGATGACTTAATAAAAGGATGAGGCTACAACTTTGTTTCCAAATTACCACTAAACATAAGCTCACATCTATCCAGATATGGCCAGAGAATTATGAATGCAGCAGCTCTATCTTGAAAAAGGATGAACAATATGACCAAGAAGCTTCAGTATGCATGAGAGCAAGGAAAACATGGCTGTTTGCAATGGCATGAACAATCAGCTCTGCATTTTTAGCCTCACCCTGTTGATAACACTAGTAGAAAAAGAGCCTTCCGTTTTGGCCCTTTTGTCCCGGCCATTATTGGAAGGGACTAATGGGACATTAGTCCCGGTTCGAACGGCCAGGGCGCCGGCCAGCTTTAGTCCCGGTTCGTAGGGGACCAATACAACCGGGACTAAAGGGTTGCGACAGGCCAGCCACAGAGGTGGGCCTAGCGCGAGACCCTTTAGTCACGGTTCGTACCCTTAGTACCGGTTCGTGATACCAACCCGACAAAGGTCCGCATTTTTCATTTAATATGGAATATTTCATATCATTAAAATTCATAAATCGAAATTTAACAAATAAAATGTCTAAATCAATTAGAAAAATGAGAGAAAATCCAAATATGACAACTATATCATCATTTTGGATCACAAAACGCATTTAACTAGGCTAAATTTCTTTCGAAAAATCGACATAAACCATTTTACTAGGCGAAATTAGGTAGAAATCAAGAAAATTCCTTTACTTGGGGATTATTCATAAATTTGGATTACTCTATGTGAAATTAGATGGGTGCCATTTTGCACCATATCTGTATTGGAGGTTTTTTTTTACTCTATTTGATTTTTTTTAAAGCGCGTCAAAATGGTCACCATGACCCTCCTCGAAAGAGGTCAAATTTTTTAAAACGATCGATGTTTCTGTGTATTAAGTATATAACCACTAGTTGTGTATCTTAAATGATTTTTTAAAAAAAATTCAGATCAAAATCAAACACTTGTAGTTTCTAATACTTGGGTATTATCATCAATGTGGACTACTCTTTGTGTGTGAATTAGATGGGTGCCATTTTGCAACTTTATTTTGTACTTGGTTCATAAAAAAAAGTCATTTTTGCCACTTAGAAAAAGGAAAATGATATTTATAAAAATATTTTGAAAAATCCCTTCGCAACCATTGCTTCCTCTACCAAGATACACCTATTTGCCGAATATAAGAACTTATTAACAAAACTATGTGTGGGAATTGCCATAAGTTGGTCATTTGGCTTGAAACTTATAAATGTTTATTACATGATAGACTTTTTGTGAAGATTGTTTTGACAATTTGTCAAAAATCAAGTTTATCATTTTTCATATCAACTAGTACACATACAAGGACTCCATGCCAGAGAATATCGTTTTTTGAGGTTTTTTAACTTTATTGATTTTTTAAACGGTCAAAATGGCCACCATGACTATTCATCGAAAGGGTCAACCTTTCTAAACCTATCGAGTTTCTGTGATTAACCACTAGTTGTTTATCTTAAAAGATTTTTTTTTTAATTCAGACCAAACTATCAAACACTTGTAGTTCAAATTTGGATTACTTCGGAAATCCGCATAAACTCATTAACTAGGCGAAATTAGATAGAAATCAAGAAAATTCCTAATACTTGGGTATTATACATCAATGTGGACTACTCTTTGTGAGAATTAGATGGGTGCCATTTTGCAACTTATATTTTGTACTTGGTTCATAAAAAAGTCATCTTTGCCACTTAGAAAAGGAAAATGATATTTATAAAAATAATTTGAAAAATCCTTCGCACCATTGCTTCCTATACCAAGATACACCTATTTGTCGAATATGAGAAACTTTTCACAAACTATGCCGTGGGAATTGTCATAACTTGGTTATTTGCTTGAACTTATAGATGTTTTATACTTGATAGATCTTTTTGTGAATTTTTTTGAACAATTTGTCAAAAATCAAGTTTATCATTTTTCATAGCAAACTAGTACACATAAAATGCACTCCATGCCAGAGGATATCTTTTTTTGAGGTTTTTCACTTTATTTGATTTTTTCAAAAACGTCAAAAGGGCCAGAATGAACTATTCATCGAAGAGATCAAATTTTCTAAACTATCGATGTTTCTGTGATAACCACAAGTTGTTTATCTTAAAATGATTTTAAAAAAATTCAGCCCAAACTATCAAACACTTGTAGTTCAAATTTAAATTATTTCGAAAAATCAACTAAACTCATTCAACTAGGCGAAATTAGATAGAAATCTAGAAAATTCCTAATACTTGGGTATTATCCATCAAATGTGGACTACTCTTTGTGAGAATTAGACGGGTGACATTTTGCACCATATTTTTTGTACTTGGTTCACAAAAATGGTCATTTGGCACTTAGAAAAAGGAAAATGATATTTATATAAATAATTTGAAAAAAATCCCTTAGGAATCATTTGCTTCTTATACCAAGATACACCTATTTGCCGAATATGAGAACTTTATCACAAATTCTTTGGGATTTGTCATAACTTGATCATTAGGCTCCATGCCAGAGGTTTTTTTCATAGCAAGTTTATCGATTTCTGTGATGCAAAAGATGATATGGATGGCACATTTGAATTCCTCTCATTTTTCTAATCAATTTAGATATTTTATTTGTCAAATTTCAATTTACGAATTTAAAGATGAGATTATTCCATATTAAATATATTACATAATCATGTATTTATTCAAAAAATATGATTACATAATCATTGTTATTTATTCAAAAAAAATTACATAATCATTGTATTTATTCAAATAAATTTTGAAAATTTAAACAATAAAAAGTGTTACATCATGACTCAGGGGTTAATATGATTGATATGATACTATTATCAGTAGTCTAACTTCTCATTTGGAAGCTAATTTGGAAGGAACTCAAAAGTTAAGTGTGCTGGGCTGGAGGGCTAGGGATGGGTGACCGAATGGGAAGTTTGACCAGGGTAAGTACTTTGGACCTGAGATTAAGTGTATAACTAGTTATTAAGTGTGTGGCTAAGTGAGAAATTTCAGATAGAATTAGTAATAGAATTGAGAATAGAATTGAGAATAATCAATGAATAGAATTGAGAATAGAATTGAAAATAAAATTAAAAAAATTTGGTCCCTTTAATCCGGCTGGTAACACCAATCGGGACTAAGGTCCCAACCGGGACTAATGCCCCTCTAGAACGGGACTAAAGGCCGTTTTCCACTAGTGAGATGAGAACAAAACAAAATTCTAGAGATTAAACTGGGCTAATACCATAGATTCAAAACAACTAAATAAATAACACCTACTGATTATATCAAACATTTATAGAACTTGAAGACAACTCCAACAAGTCCACAACATATATAGAAGATTTTCCTTTGCAAGCACGCGCTGACAATTCTTACGGTATGATCTGATGTGCTCACCTCAACAAAAGAAGGATAACCTGTTATACAAATACCAAAAATAGACATCTCACTCAAATAGTATGAACATCTCCGAGGAGACTAAACGAATACATGAACATTAGTCTTTATGTAACCATGGGAGATTGAACCAACGCTTTAAAAATTAAAGATGGCATGATCTGTGAGTTTCTTCCGACATGACTGCCTCGTGCTATCCTAACAAAGATAAAAAATCATATTATAACATTGAAGGGGAGGCACAACTGAAATATCAGTTCCGGTGGTAAGTTTTATCAAAGAAAGGAAAGAAAAAACATGTCATAACTCGATTGGCCGCCTTACATACAAATTTAATTTATGGTGACATAGTTGGCAGTGAAGATCAACCCAAATATGTACAAAGAGAGTATTATTTAGTAGTGCATATCGGGAGTCCAGTTGAGATGGTTTGCCATTTTGGCAAACGTTGGTGAGCATTATCAAGTATCACCATGTCGTGTCATTGACCAAAACCAATGTTACCTGCAGAAGCTAATTGTAGACAAAGGGATTGGAGACTAACGTATCTCCGTCCCAATGAGTTCTACAGAAATTAGACAATTGACTAAGAATGCAACAGATATAGTGGATTAGGTGGCTAGAAAACATTAGGATTCAGAGAAGAGCAACCTGCTGGCCGAAACCGAAAGCAAATTGTGCATTTGTGTCATCAGCTTTTACCTTCACCGAGGAAGTGCAAGAGAGCGTCTTGTGCAGAGCTGCATCGGCCAAGTCGAGGTGTCTCATGGCGCCGGAGCTCTGGGGTTGGGGCGGCAGCGACGGCTCCGGGACAGAGAACAGGTGCTCGGGCGGTGCCAAATCGGCAGGCGTCGAGACAGGTGCTCGCCATGGGAGGGACCGAATCTCGGAGGCGGAGGATCGGCGGCGGGTGATACGTCTCAAACGTATCTATAATTTTTGATGTTCCATGCTTGTTTTATACCAATTGCTACATGTTTTGCATCTACTTTATATCACTTTTATACATTTTTTGGGACTAACCTATTAACAAGATGCCGAAGTGCCAGTTCCTGTTTTCTGCTGTTTTTGTATTCCAGAAAAGCTAGTCTGGAAATATTCTCGGAATTGGACGAAACTACACGGGGGTCCCTATTTTTCCAGAACCACTGACGGAGCGAAGGAGCAACGGAGAGGAGCCAGGAGGGCCCCACACGCACCTAGGGCGCGGGCCCCCCTCTGCCGCGCCCTAGGGTGGTGTGGGCCCCTCGGGGGTCGCAGCCGCCGCCCTTTCGCCTACTTATTCCCCCCGACGCGAAAACCCTAAGTACCTGAGCAAATATCCACGAAAAGTTCCAGAGACGCCGCCGTCAACCCTAGCTCGGGAGGGTTCAGAACCTCTTCCCGGCACCCTGCCGGAGAGGGGAATCGTCACCGGAGGCTTCTACATCGCCATGCCTGCCTCCGGAGTGATGCGTGAGTAGTTCATCCTTGGACTACGGGTCCATAGCAGTAGCTAGATGGTTGTCTCTCCACTTTGTGCCATCATGTTTAGATCTTGTGAGCTGCCCTACATGATCAAGATCATATTATTGTAATGCTACATGTTGTGTTTGCTGGGATCCGATGAATATTGAATATTATGTCAAGTTGATTATCAATCTATCTATATGTTATTTAAGATCTTGCATGCTTTCCGTTACTCGTAGATGCTTTGGCCAAGTAGATGCTTGTAACTCCAAGAGAGAGTATTTATGCTAGATAGTGGGTTCATGCCTCCGTTTAACCTGGGACAGTGACAGAAAGTTCTAAGGTTGTGGGATGTGCTGTTGCCACTAGGGATAACCTAACGATGCTATGTCCACGGCATATGTGTTTGTTTACATTACGCACTTTACTTAATGCAATTATCCGTTGCTTGCAACTTAATACCAACGGGGGACTCGGATGACAACCCGGCGGTGGATTATTAGTCATAGATGCTGTTGGATAACGGTCTATGTATTATGTCGTAATGCCCAATTAAATATCATAGTAGTCAACATGTCATGTATATGCATTGTCATGCGCTCACTATTGTCAATTGCCCAGCTGTAATTTGTTCACCCAACATGTTAGTTATCTTTTATGGAGAGACACCACTAGTGAACTGTGGACCCCGGTCCATTCTTTTACACTGATTAAACAACCACAAACTGCAAACTGTTCCTTTTTCATTCTCTGCAATTTAATACTCATTTTCCACACCATACGTTTAATCCTTTGTTTTCAGCAAGCCAGTGAGATTGACAACCTCACTGTTTCGTTGGGGCAAAGTAGTTTGATTGTGTTGTGTGCAGATTCCACGTTGGTGATCGTATTGCGCCGTCGGCCACCAACAACCTTCTGAAGAGTTGCTGCTCCTACTGGTTCGATAACCTTGGTTTCTTTCTGAGGGAAAACTTGCTGCTGACTACATCATACCTTCCTCTTGGGGTCTCCCAACGAACGTGTGTTTCACGTCATCAAGCTCTTTTTCTGGCGCCGTTGCCGGGGAGACAGCAGTCTTCTGCAAGGGGAGTTTCACGCTTCCAATCTCTTTACTTTGTTTTTGTCTTGCTTAGTTTATTTTATTTTATCTTGTTTGCTTTCAATTATCAAAAACACAAAAAAATTAGTTACTTGCATCTAGTTTACTTTCAAGTTATTTTCTGTACTGTTTTTTTAATTCTGCTAAAATGAGTACTCCTGAGAACACTAAGTTGTGTGATTTCACTAGCACGAACAACAATGATTTCATATGCACACCTATTGCTCCACCTGCTGCTTCAGCAGAATTTTATGAAATTAAACCTGCACTTTTAAATCTTGTTATGAAAGAGCAATTTTCTGGTGTTAGTACTGATGATGCTGCTGTTCACCTTAATAACTTTGTTGAACTTTGTGAAATGCAAAAGCTCAAGGAAGTAGATGGTGATATTATTAAACTGAAACTTTTTCCTTTCTCCTTGAGAGGACGTGCTAAAGAATGGTTGCTATCTTTGCCTAGAAATAGTATTGATTCATGGACTAAATGCAAAGATGCTTTTATTGGAAAATATTATCCTCCTGCTAAGATTATTTCTTTGAGAAGTAGCATAATGAATTTTAAGCAATTTGATAATGAACATGTTGCTCAAGCATGGGAGAGAATGAAATCATTGGTTAAAAATTGTCCCACTCATGGACTGACTACTTGGATGATCATCCAAACCTTCTATGCAGGATTAAATTTTTCTTCAAGGAATTTATTGGATTCGGCCGCTGGAGGTACCTTTATGTCCATCACTTTGGGTGCTGCAACAAAGCTTCTTGATGATATGATGATTAATTATTCTGAGTGGCACACCGAGAGAGCTCCAACAGGTAAGAAGGTAAATTCTGTTGAGGAAACCTCTCCTTGAGTGCCAAAATTGATACTATTATGTCTATGCTTGCAAATGGTCAAACACATGTTGATCCAAATAATGTTCCTTTAGCTTCTTTGGTTGCTCAAGAAGAGCATGTTGATGTGAACTTCATTAAAAATAATAACTTCAACAACAATGCTTATAGGAATAATTTTGGTAATAGCAATTATAGGCCCTATCCTTCTAATAGTGGCAATGGTTATGGAAATTCCTATAGTAACTCCTACAATAATAAGAGTGTACCCTCGATCTTGAAGTTATGCTTAAGGATTTTATTAGTACACAAACTGCTTTCAATAAAACTGTTGAGGAGAAATTTGGGAAAATTGATGTGCTTCCTCTAAAGTTGATAGTCTTGCTCTTGATGTTGACTTGTTGAAACTAAAGAACATGCCTCATGATGTTAAAGAGAGCAAAACTCTCAATGCTATACAAGTTAAAATTGATAACAATGTGAGGATGTTAGCTGAATTGCATGCTAGATGGGAAAGAGAGGATGAAATTGCTAGAAAGAATAATATTGCTAGAGTTTATACTATTACTACTTCTGAAAATGCTTCAAACTCAAGTGTTACAAACCTCCTACCATTAATGGCAAGATATTGGTGTTGGTAATGTTTCCACTTCTATTGCAAAATGTCCTAAATTGCCTGATAACTCTGAAACTGTCCTTGATAAAGATGCTGAAATTTCTAGCAATAAGGAAGATATAACTCCATTACTTTTGATAATAATGACTTTGATTTTGATGGTTGCAATATTTCTGAAGTAATTAAGTTCTTGCAAAAGCTAGCTAGAAGTCCTAATGCTAGTGCTATAAACATGGCTTTTACTAAACATATTACTAATGCTCTCATGCAAGTTAGGGAAGAGAAATTAAAACATGAAGCTTCTATCCCTAGGAAGTTAGAAGATGGTTGGGAGCCCATCATTAAATGAAATTGAATGACTTTGATTGCAATGCTTTGTGTGACCTTGGTGCTAGTATTTCTGTTATGCCTAAAAGATTTATGATATGCTTGATTTAGCACCTTTGGAAAATTGTTACTTGGATGTTCACCTTGTTGATTCTACTATTAAAAAACCTTTGGGAAGAATTGATGATGTTCTTATCATGGTTAACAACAATTATGTCCCCGTTGATTTTATTGTCTTGGATATTGATGCAATCCATCATGCCCTATTGTGCTGGGAAGACCTTTTCTTAACTGTAGGTGCTATTATTGATATGAAAGAAGGGAATATAAAATATCAATTTCCTCTCAAGAAAGGTATGGAACACTTTCCTAGGAAGAAGATTAAGCCACCTTATGATTCTATTGTTCGAACAAATTACAATGTTGATGCTTCTTCACTTGGTAATACTTGATGCATGCTTTGTGCCTAGCTAAAAGGCGTTAAAGAAAAGCGCTTATGGGAGGCAACCCATTTTTTTTTTCTGCAATTTTTCTTTTATTGAGTCAAGGAGTTGTTTACTTCTGTAGCAACTCCTTTGTATCTTTATTTTCTCGCATTGTTGTGCCAAGAGTAGCCTCTAATGTTAAGATGATGCTTAATTTTGATTGCTGCGCAGAAACAGATTTTTGCTGTTCACTGTACGAAATTCCTAAAATCACCAGATTGTTAATTAAATCTGAAATTTTTGTGCGTAATCTTTATGAATGTCTGAACTTTCATTAGTTCAGAGTTTCTCGATCTGAGCGTCGTAAGTGCCTCGAAAAAATTCGTCTTTGCGGACTGTTCTGTTTTAGACAGATTATGCCTTTTTATTTTGCATTCTCTCTTTTACTAGTGTTGAGTGAAATTCTTTTTTGGGTGGAAGAGCTTCACATAACATCAGTGGCTGTAGCTAATGTTTAAAGTAACAAATCATATTGCGTCTTTATAGAACATGTGATTTTTGATTATGCACTAACCCTCTAATGAGATCTACTTTGAGTTTGGTGTGACGGAAGTTTTCAAGGGTCAAGAGAGAAGGATGATATAATAGGATCAAGAAGAGTGAAGAGCTTAAGCTTGGGGAGGCTCCCATGGATCTCCCCAGCATATTTCAAGAAGACTCAAGCGTCTAAGCTTGGGGATGCCCAAGGCATCCCCTTCTTCATCGTCAAAATTATCAGGTCATCTCTAGTGAAACTATATTTTAATTCTTTCACATCATATGTGCTTTTCTTGGAGCGTCTGTGTGCTTTTATTTTCAGTATTGCACTTTTATTTTCAATAAAGCTTGACTGGACCCTAGCATTCTTGATTGGGAGAGAGACACGCTCCGCTTTTTCATGAGAATACTCCTATTCTTCACTTATATTTGTTGAGTATTCATATCTAGCGCTGTTCAGCTTTTAGCTCTTGTTTTCATGTATCTCTTGTCAGAGCTATTAGCTTTCTTTTGTAGAAAGTACTCTCTTGCTTCACTTATATTTGTTTGGAGAGTTGATAAATAAATTGATTGGTGTTTGGTTGGTTCAGAAAATGTTGCATGTGGTAATTGGTATAAGGAAAAACTTGCTTAATCTTGTAGATCACTAATGGATAACTTGATGCTTGTCAATTGTTTTGAGTTAACAAGTAGATCATGATTAAATTGTGCATCACATGAGTTAAGCCTATTAGTGAAGAACTACCGTAAAGCTTGTTGAAAATTTGGTTTGCATCGGTGGTATCTCTAAGGTCTAGATATTTTCTAATAACAGGGTTTGGTTAACAAGGAAGACGGTATGAAGTCTTATAACGTTTGCAATATGTTTGTCATATAAAACTTGGTGTACGGGTTGATATTCTTGTTTGCTTACATAACCTTGCTAGCCTAAACTCTGTACTGAGAGGGAATGCTTCTCGTGCATCCAAATCCTTGAGCCAAAATCCATGCCATTTGTGTCCACCATAACTACCTATATGTGGTATTTCCTTGCCACTCCAAGTAAATTTTTCATGTGCTACCTTTAAATTATTCAAAATGTTATTATTCCCTTTTTGTGTCAATGTTTACTAGCTCATGAGGAATTAGTGTGGTTATTCTTTATTCTATTTGTGATGGACTTTTACACCTGGACTAGTGGCATATACATCCGCTTATCCAATAACTTGCAAAAAGAGCTGGCAACGGGGTGCCCAGTCCCAATTAATTACAACTTTAACCAATTAATTCTCTTCACACTTTTGCCCTGATTCATCAGTAAGCAATGACAAACAGTGAAATACCTGAATGTGTGTAAACCAAAGAGAAAGAGGGATGATCTGCCTTGCTGGTAGAAATAACGTCCTTCATGGGAGCCGCTCTTAAAAGTCCGTTGACAGGTAGAATACTGTTCTCACCCGCTACCATTCGTTGACAATTAACAAACACCTCTCAAAAATAGATACTCCTCCATGGTATGTGATTGATGGAAGGCACCCGAGGATTCGGTTAGCCATGGCTTGTGTTAGCAAGGTTGGGAGGAGTATCAAATATTTTATGCAATCTCTATATGCTTTCAAAAACCTAAAAGCTCTAGCACATGATTTAATCCCTGCTTCCCTCTGCGAAGGGCCTTTCTTTTACTTTTATGTTGAGTCAGTTTTCCTATTCTTTCTGTCTTCCACAAGCAAACACTAGTGTCAACTTTGTTACAACATGCGTTATATGCAATGTATTGGACTTGTTATACTACTTTGTGTTGACAATATCCATGAGATAAATATGTTGAAAGTTGAAGCAAATGCTGAAACTAATTCTTCCTTTGTGTTGATTAAATACCTTTTATTAGAAACTATTGCTTTATGAGTTAACACTTATGCAAAACTGTTTGATGCTTGTCTCGAAAGTACTATTCATGAAAACGTTTAGCTTGTGTGATTCATTGTTTACTCATTATCTATTTGGTAGCAAATTATAGACCATTGACTTGGATCACTTCATTCATTTACATGTGCCTTGCAATATTATATGATCAAGATTATGTAAGCATGTCACCTCAAAAATTATTTTGTTTTTATCGTTTACCTACTCGAGGACGAGTAGGAACTAAGCTTGGGGATGCTGATACGTCTCAAACGTATCTATAATTTTTGATGTTCCATGCTTTTTTATACCAATTGCTACATGTTTTGCATCTACTTTATATCACTTTTATACATTTTTTGGGACTAACCTATTAACAAGATGCCGAAGTGCCAGTTCCTGTTTTCTGCTGTTTTTGTATTCCAGAAAAGCTAGTCTGGAAATATTCTCGGAATTGGACGAAACTACACGGGGGTCCCTATTTTCCAGAACCACCTGACGGAGCGAAGAGCAAGGAGAGGACCAGGAGGCCACACGCACCTAGGGCGCGGCCCCCTCTCGCGCCCTAGGGTGGTGTGGGCCCCTCGGGGGTCGCAGCCGCCGCCCTTTCGCCTACTTACCCCCCGACGCGAAAACCCTAAGTACCTGAGCAAATATCCACGAAAAGTTCCAGAGACGCCGCCGTCGTCAACCCTAGCTCGGGAGGGTTCAGAACCTCTTCCCGGCACCCTGCCGGAGAGGGGAATCGTCACCGGAGGCTTCTACATCGCCATGCCTGCCTCCGGAGTGATGCGTGAGTAGTTCATCCTTGGACTACGGGTCCATAGCAGTAGCTAGATGGTTGTCTCTCCACTTTGTGCCATCATGTTTAGATCTTGTGAGCTGCCCTACATGATCAAGATCATATTATTGTAATGCTACATGTTGTGTTTGCTGGGATCCGATGAATATTGAATACTATGTCAAGTTGATTATCAATCTATCTTATATGTTATTTAAGATCTTGCATGCTTTCCGTTACTCGTAGATGCTTTGGCCAAGTAGATGCTTGTAACTCCAAGAGAGAGTATTTATGCTAGATAGTGGGTTCATGTCCGTTTAACCTGGGACAGTGACAGAAAGTTCTAAGGTTGTGGATGTGCTGTTGCCACTAGGGATAACCTAACGATGCTATGTCCACGGGCATATGTGTTTGTTTACATTACGCACTTTACTTAATGCAATTATCCGTTGCTTGCAACTTAATACCAACGGGGGACTCGGATGACAACCCGGCGGTGGATTATTAGTCATAGATGCTGTTGGATAACGGTCTATGTATTATGTCGTAATGCCCAATTAAATATCATAGTAGTCAACATGTCATGTATATGCATTGTCATGCGCTCACTATTGTCAATTGCCCAGCTGTAATTTGTTCACCCAACATGTTAGTTATCTTTTATGGAGAGACACCACTAGTGAACTGTGGACCCCGGTCCATTCTTTTACACTGATTAAACAACCACAAACTGCAAACTGTTCCTTTTTCATTCTCTGCAATTTAATACTCATTTTCCACACCATACGTTTAATCCTTTGTTTTCAGCAAGCCGTGAGATTGACAACCTCACTGTTTCGTTGGGGCAAAGTAGTTTGATTGTGTTGTGTGCAGATTCCACGTTGGTGATCGATTGCGCCGTGCGAGCCACCAACAACCTTCTGAAGAGTTGCTGCTCCTACTGGTTCGATAACCTTGGTTTCTTTCTGAGGGAAAACTTGCTGCTGAACTGCACATACCTTCCTCTTGGGGTCTCCCAACGAGCGTGTGATTCACGGA
>CAMZMU010000096.1:86589674-86656820 GCA_947311845.1 Poa pratensis
CGCTATTTGGCTCAAAACAGCGCTATTTTGGGCCCGGGGGCGTTGGGACGGCTGGAGATGCCCTTAGTTTCTTTTAATGTCAGTATCTTTTTCGCAAAAAAAAGGTAGAGACCGGACGAGACAGGTACTTGTGAATATCCGTCTTCACAGAGCGCCAGCGGAAATTACACTAAAAAACCTCACACTCTCGCACACTGTGTACCTGAAATCGAGAGATTCTCTCAAGTCCGCCGTCGACGGTACGGTAGGTCCCCATGTCGACGGCGACGAAGCGCCTCCTGCTCGCGGGCGTCCGCCGTGGCGGCCGTCTTCTCTCCACGTCCTCCGCCCCCTCCTCCCTCTCGTCCTCGCAGCTCCCGAGGGGGAAGAGGTGGGACGCGGTGGTGATCGGCGGCGGCCACAACGGGCTCGCCGCCGCCGCTACCTCGCGCGCGCCGGCCGCTCCGTCGCCGTTCTGGAGCGCCGGGGCGTCCTGGGCGGCGCCGCCGTTTCGGAGTCTGGTCTCGTCCCCGGCTTCCGCTTCTCCCGCTGCAGCTACCTCCTCAGCCTCCTCCGCCCCGCCCTCATCCGGTGACACCTCGCCGCCTTTTTTACGATCAGGACCTTCTTACACATGAGCTCCCTGTTCTGTATCTGCATTCTGTAATTCCGTAAGAATGCGCTGCTGTTCTGTCACTTCTGTGGACTGAAGAGCCGATGCTACTGCTGCTGATGATGATTCAGGGAGCTGGAACTGGAGAGGCACGGGCTGAAGCTCCTGCCACGGAGCCCCTCGTCATTTACGCCATGCCTCGACGGCAGGTACCTACTTCTCGGCCCGGACGCCGAGCTAAACCGCTCTGAGATCGGCAAGTTCTCCAAGAAGGATGCAGAGGCATACCCAAGGTGACAGGCTTGAGAACTTGCTGTAGTTTCCCTTGTGCATCTTAGCTAGGATTGATCTTTATACTACCAGTAGGGTCAAACTGAGAATGTAGGTACGTGGAGCAGCTGGAGAAGTTCTGCAAGCTCATGGACTTCGTCATAGACTCGCCTCCGCCAGAGCTGAGGCAGCTCTACCACGCCTCCATGGTCGATAGGATGAAGGATAAGGTCGACAAGTCTGTGTTCTGGAGCAAGCTTCTTGGGATTGTGATGCAGCAGGGGCAGAAGGACATGGTGTGAGTGCTAACTAAGTATTGCCCCCTTGACGATGTTACTGTCGGAACCATTTATGAATACCTAAAGTTAATTTTGTTACACTGGCAGGAATCGTCGACCTTCTTCTTTCACCAGCGTCGAAGATCTTGAACAACTGGTTTGAGGTTGAAAGCTTGCTTCCTGCTTTTCTTAAACACATTATCTTCTTGTGTCTGTACACTTCACTCAGTTTTATATGGAATTTGAGTTCAGGTGGGCGATCGCCCCCGTTGTTGCCTAAAAAAAGTGTATCTTCTTGTGTCGGACAAGAATAACTTCTCGAGTTCCTGTGTTGGCTGCTCTAGTACTGCAGGGTGATGTATTGAAGGCGACTCTGGCAACTGATGCTGTGATAGGTACTATGGTAAGGGCGCATTGTATACTCCACATTTTTGTGCCTAGTGTATTAGCGTTTGACCATAGCGTCTCCCTTGTATAGGCTGGTGTGAACACTCCAGGATCAGGATATGTTCTCCTGCACCACATCATGGGGGAAACTGGTGGTCAACGTGGTGTTTGGGCGTATGCTTCTGACACCCAGATATCCCTGTTATTCTATTCCACCATCAAATAATGTAGTTGTCAAAAGCCATGGGATAATATAATCCTTCATTGTTCTACACCTGAAACCACGTGCAGAGCTCTATGGCCCTAACATGGATTGAACTGAATAAATGAGTGCTGGTGTTTATCCTTACTGGCTAGTCAAACAAGTTATCAATTGCCTTAAAGTCAGTTTGAAGGGTGATGTCACAGAAATTTCATCACACTCTAGCCAAATCTGCTGGTGTTAGCACTTTAGTTCTTTATTTTGTTGGGTTTTTAGTTCACCTTTCCTTTTCTTTTTCAGAAAACTTTTTATTTGATTAGAAAATACACTTGCAGGTACGTCAAAGGTGGTATGGGCTCAGTCTCAACAGCTATAAGCAAAGCAGCTCTTGAAGCAGGCGTGCAAATTGTAACAAATGCTGAGGTGCCTTTTCTTTTCTTGTACAAGCCCTCTTTGTTCCATGGCAGTTATGTTTAACAGAACAAATGATAAGAATCAAAGCAGAACAGAAAAATACTTGATTTTCCATACAAGTCATTAACTATAAAGTGGCATAATACAATTCCGGGACCAATTTCTCATGTGGCTTTTCTTACCTCGCTCACCCCTGTGTTTTTGTCTAGGTTTCCCAAGTAATGGTTGATGAAACTAGTGGAAAGGTACAAGGGGTAAGTAGTTCGACTGATCAAGAAGTGTACATGTACTGTGTAAAGCTCGACTCTTTCTACCTCTTAAATAATTGAGAATCTGTAGGTAGCTTTGGCTGATGGAACAGAGTTGCATTCATCAGTTGTGTTATCAAACGCCACACCACATAAAACATTTGTGGTAAGAATTTCTCTGAATATGTAATGGTGTGAAGATTTATTAGCTCTAATTTCGCAGGCATAATAAATAAATCTCCTAAATCGGCACCTGGTTTCTTTTGCAGGACCTTGTGCCTGCAAATACTCTTCCAGAGGAGTTCCTGTGTGCTATCAAGACAGCAGATTATAGCTCTGTAAGTACCTAGTTACAGGCATATTTAAATAGCGGAACCACATTGGTGGTGTGCATTCTTACAAATATTTGTCGATGCAATATTTAGTGATAACCTGGTTCATTTACTTGTATACTTTACCCATTATCCTTGTGTACGTTAGCATGAATGCGAAAGTTTTCTCAAGTAACAAGCTCGTGATTTTGGAAACATACTATTCATAGTAATTCTAAATAGCATCTGAAAATTCTTACATGCAAAGCTATCTATGGTACACATTGACTTTCAATATCCGACTTGTAATATTGATTGCTAACTATGTTCTCTGGGGAACAGGCCACAACAAAGATAAATGTTGCCGTTGATAGTCTGCCACAGTTTCACTGTTGCAAAAACATCAACCCTGAAGGTGGCCCGGAGCACATGGGCACCATACACATTGGATCTGAAAGGTGCTTAAGTCAGGGAACATTTCCTACTTGCGCATATATTTTATTCAACTGTGTTGATATTTTTTCTGCATTACTGTGGACAAGCAAAATCAGTGAGATACTTTTTTTTATCTTGGTCCTGTCAATATAGGAGAGCAAGGAAAATGATCTCTTAATTCAACAGTGTCATTCTTCAATAGCAAATTATGTTGTTTTCAGTGTTCCTTATTTGTCATGTCAACTTGATACACCAATCTTTAAACTTGCATCTCATATGAGATGTCCGAGTTGTAGAGTAGCCTTTTCATTCTTGTGTAGCTCTGTAGTCACTTTTTTAGACTCAATCTTTGTTATGTTTCAGTATGTAACTTTTACTTGCTCTTCAGCATGGAGGAAATCGATATAGCATACAGGGAAGCTGCAGGGGGCGTGTCATCCACAAGGCCTGTAATCGAAATGACAATTCCTTCAGTCTTAGATAAAACTATCTCTCCACCAGGTAGGCCATTTTCTTTTGCTTCCCCATAATTGCAGTTGTGTAAATTTACTATTATGACATATTTAATTTCACTATCCCAATGAAGCATTCCATGTACACTGTATTTTTTTCTTGAGAAAACACAAAAGGATTGTGTCTTCTTTCATTGAAACGGTCATGGACCTGCGCATGCGCTTGCTGACGAGGTTGAAGACCGCCGGCGCGATCTCCATGACGGCTTGCCCAGCGATCCCCGGTCGGTCCAGAAGCAGGCCGTGTTCCCATCTCCGACAGTCATGGTGGTGGAGGCGATGAACATCGCTCTGTCCCCTGCACTGAACTGCAGGTCTAGACCCCGTCCAGGGCTTGGAGGGGTCAGTATGGCTGAGCCATAGCCACCGGAGGCGACGCGCGGTGCCTGTGTGCTCAAGGTTCTGCACGCCAAGGCCACCAAAACAGAGGGACTGGCACACCTTGCTCCAGTTGACTTGGCATTGGCCACCGCTGGCTTTCTCTTTTGCTGCCCATAGAAATCCTCACCTGATCTTGTCCGCAGCTTTGATGATCTTCTTGTCCGGCGTGAGGACAAGGAGTTGACGCACTGGGATGGCAGAAAGGACCGAGGTGACGATCGACAGCCGGCCCGGTTTGGACATCAGTCTAGCTTTGTGTCACAGTCAACGCTGTGCCCAGGAGCTCGTCGAAGTGGGCGAACGCATGCGCCATGTCTGAGTGCTCAGTGACATAGCCATCATCGATGGCAGCGAATGGATCTTGTTCTTCTGCAACGGTAGGTGGCCTGGCGGTGAAGAAGGACGTTTGGCATCGCCGTCACGCGCCCTCGCCATGGTTCGCTCGAGGGATGTGAGCCCTAGATAGGACTGCCTGAGTTGTTGTGAGCCAAGCCTCCGTGTCGGATAGGGCATGCGATTCCATGGCCTTGTCTAGCTGGAAGATGATCTCCCGGGCAGTGGCGATCTGGAGCTTGATGTTTCCGGTCATGCACGTGCTCCAACTAGTGAGCCGGCGAGCGATGGCTTGCAGCTTACGCGTGAGCCGACAGAACGGGCCGTTGTCCTGGATCGAGTTCCAGGTGGCTGTCACAACGTCATGGAAGCCCTCGAGTCTCAGCCAATACTGCTCAAAGTGGAATCGACCTGGGGCTGCTGGCTGTGGCGCGCAATCCAGGAACAATTGGCAATGACCAAGTTCGCCGTCATCAAGCATCGCAGGAAGCAGTTGGCATAGGCGTCTTCCCTATCTGTGGTGCACTGAACGCAATCTAGCCAGACGAGCATGGGGTTGGTACATTCTCGTTTGAGCAAGTATACCAGTGCCCGTGCATGTACACGTCCTTACGTGCACAATCGTTGACAAAGCTGCGCAATTTGCCCATCATGCGGCGATTGAGAAGCCCGTTGTTCTTGTCCGCGTCCGCGTTGTCTAGGATCAAATTGAAGTCACCACAGAACAGAGAAGTGCGAAAATGACATTTGATTGCTTCAAAATTCATCGTTTGTATTGACACAAACAGAATCTGAAATGCTAAAAATTCAATCTCCGTGAATACAATGTCACTGATTCCTATATCCTGTCAAACCAAAACATTATTTATGAGGAATTCATTAGATTATTCTCACGAAAATAAAAGGTTAGGAAGATTTTCTCGGAGCACCAAATTACAGTCCCAATCACGAACCAGAAAACAGCTATGGTTTCTTGCACGTAACACACGTCCAATTTTCTCACTTCTCGCCCAAAGGCGCATCAGTCAACAACTTCAGAAAGATCCATATTTAAATGCCTGCAGCAAAACAGTTGCACTATCACGATTGCATTAATCTCTATATTTCCCTTTAATGCTTCATATGCAGTTCTGCATAATGTGGAAGTGAATCAAGTTGCAGATAGCTTGCTAATACTGTTATTCAAACCATTACAATATTGTTACAAATTAAGGAAGGAACAAGCATGCAGTATATTTGCAATGACTACCACAGATCAAATTATTCATGCACTCCATAATAAGGCAGTCAAGGGCTATACCATATTTACAAAGAATAAGCTGAAATAGCACAACAACACAACAACAACAACAAAGCCTCTCATTCCCAAACAAGTTGGGGTAGCTATAAGCTGAAATAGCAAGACACAAAAAATACACATAATCAAGATTATCGCCTAACTTTGTAAATCTGGGCCAGACTGGCTACAGTACGGTATTTGGAGTAGAACGCAGAAGCCCAACCCAAAGCCCAACTCAAAGGCGTGTGAATCCAACCTCATCTCCTCGTCAGTCGTCTGCTCGCCACCGCACTCAGCCACCTCCGGCCTCCGCCTCCAATGGCGCCCATGGCCATCTCCGCCCCTCTCGCCGTCCGCGCCTCTCCCTACCGCCTACTTTCGCACAGGTGAACAGCCCCTCTCTACCTCCCCCCTCTATCCCGCTTTTCTAATCATCCACAGCTCGTTCTCACCTCACTCTCTGCCCGCTCTCCTTTCTTTAGGCGGAGTGGAAGCAGTGCCTGCCCGGGCCTCCGAGGTGAGCTTCTTTCTCTACTGTTTTTGGAATCTGCAGATGTAGAAGTTTTGTTTTTCTTCCAAAGGATTTGCTAGAACAACGGAATATTAAGTTGTATAGGCGAGCAGTGTTTGGAATTGAATCGTTTGATTTGATCTGGGTTCGGTAAGATGACGTAGATTGTGTCCTTGAATAGATGGACTGTGCATTGCATAAATCGAGGATAAAGTTATGCCGATAACTTCTGAGTTGTTTTTTCCCTCTGGTTATTTTGGATGTGATCTTGATCATCAGCTCTCTCATAGCATAGAGAGTAATTAACTACTCCCTCCATTCATAAAAGGATGTCACAACTTTTTCCAAACATGCATGCATCTAGACATACTTTAGTGTGTAGATACATGCATGTTTGGACAAAGTTGAGACATCCTTTTATGAACGGAGGAGTAGAATGCTGGGATTACCTGAGAGTCTGTAGCCCTAGAATGCTGAACTAACGTCAACAGTTTGAGGTCAATTTGTACAGTACTGTTTGGGCCTAAGTATCATCTCCTGCCACCCCTCTCGCAATTTTGTAAACCAGGCGATAGGAATTGAGAATATTTTGTGGTGTACATTCTTTCGCCTTATTTTCTGCACGGTCCATGTTATTTTCTTTACGGTATTATTGTCAATGTATCGTGTTGCTGTCTCACTCCAATTGTAAATATAGGACTACAAGTTGTAACACCTGGCGTTTCGGCACAGTTGAATGAGAGGATACACTGTCAATCTTATCTGAGGTGATATATTTGAATTTATGATGGTTGATCTTGCATATTTTTAGTTTAGGTTGTGTATAAGAAGCTTGGATATTTCTTTCTCCAGTCAGTGTTCTGAAGTGCACCCATAACATTGTAAATCATTGATCTATAGGCAAAATACAATCATGGCATCAGCGAATGAAAATCCACCTTTAATGCCTGCTATCATGACTCCTGCTGGCCCTCTTGATCTGGCAACGGTACTGTTGGGGAATCGTATAATCTTCATTGGTCAGTATATTAACTCACAAGTGGCACAGCGTGTGATATCACAGCTTGTCACACTTTCTGCTATTGACGAAGAGGGTGATATTCTGGTTAGTGTACATTTTTTTCTTGTTGGAGGTTCAACATTTAGCTTCATAACTTAGCATCTCTTAATGTGTGTAGCAGGCCACTTTATTTGTTGCTCTATACGTTCTTTTGCATTACTCAAATTATTTTTCTACTTCATCAGATCTATCTTAACTGTCCTGGCGGAAGTCTCTATTCCATCTTAGCAATCTATGATTGCATGTCCTGGGTATGTCATATATAATCATTGTACCCCCCCCCCCCCCCCCCCCCCCCCCCCCCGCCCCAACAATTCGTATTCTTCATATCTTTAGTTGCGTTATACACTTTGGTTCTTGTTCATGTATCATAAGAATTTTTCCATATGATTAAGATTTATGTTGTTGGCACTAGAATCATTGCACATACAGTACTAAACATTTATGCGTAGTCTGTATGTAGATCTCCTTAGCTAGTGAGTAGGAGCTTACATGTAAACTTCAATTTACTATTAGTATTAACAGGAAATCATTATGTAGTGCAAAAGCTACTTCTATATCCGTGGTATTGTTCACAAGCTTCTTATATTGGTACATTGACCTGAGCATTCCCTGGCTGGGCTGGCTCCAAGCAAGCTTATTATGGTCCTGCTGGCCACATACTTCAATTCCCAAACCCGGTCTAGCCTTAAACTGTCTTTTGGGCTGGCCAGGCCAAAATTTCTTATGTCTTGTACATACCTCACACATGGGGCTTCACCATTATTTCTCTTGCTTTCTTTTGTTTTATCTACCTCTTCTTAGGGCATATTCCTTTGATATTATCTGTTGTTACATCTGAGGGCCTTAGTGCAGTGTCATCGCATATATCATGGGAAAGTAAAAGGGAGAATGCATTAATGTTTGTAAAATGATGAACTGTGAACTTTTACCCAAAACAAGAAAAAACAGTGTATTCCAAACAGGGCCGAACATTGTGCTTGCTCAATGTCTACTGTAGGCATTCCTATTTTCTACAACATAGTCAAATGCTACATGCTAGAATTGGCTTTCCACTGTCTAAATGTAAAATTATATATTTTTGCCAGATTAAGCTCCTATAACTGGGTTTACATGCTCCATGACATTGCATAACACTCTTATATTGCCTTGAAACCTATGAGATATTTTTTTGAAGCTTCGGTTTGCAGTCCCAAACATAAATGCTAATAGACAATATTTTGTTTCTTATGAATTCTTCACAAGCGCTTGACTTGTTTGTTATGAAGTTCAAGGTTTAGTTCTTCCGAATGGATTTGGTGATGATGTAAATTAGCTGTGTTTCTTTCCTGTGTTTTTTTTTGCTGATCACCAAAGACTTACAACGTTAATAACATATGTGATAAGTAGACCCAGAAATTTTGTGTAATTTTTGGTGCTCTGTGCCAACGCCTGAAATATATGTTTACACAAACAGATCAAACCGAAAGTTGGGACAGTGTGCTTTGGTGTTGTTGCTAGTCAAGCAGCGATTATTCTTGCTGGTGGTGAGAAGGGAATGCGCTATGCAATGCCCAATGCTAGAGTAATGATTCATCAACCTCAAGGTGGATCAGAGGTACGATTGTAGCAGGATGATTTTTTTATCTTGAGTGACTAAATTGACAATTACAATCATTGAAGTTAGTTCTGATGCTAACAACCGGGTCACCTGCAGGGTAATACGGAGGAGGTGAGGCGACAAGTTGGGGAAACCATTTATGCGCGAGATGTAAGAGATTTTGCGACCACCAACAAGTCTCTTATTTAGCATGCCTTTTCCCTCAGTTTTTCGAGGAAGTAGTGGTAAGTTTGTCTGCGATTAAACTAAAGCTCCTGAAACCTTGTGTTTGTGCAGAAAGTTGACAAAATGTTTGCTGATTTCACGGGGCAACCCCTCGATATGGTGCAACAGTGGACAGAGAGGGATCGCTTCATGTCATCCTCCGAGGTAATCTCTCATTTATGTAGCACCAGAAATCAACCTATCATGTCAAACTATGGACTCATGTTTGGGTTTTACCTAGGCCATGGATTTCGGACTACTCGACGCACTGCTGGAAACAAGATGCTAAGCAAACGCCACTGCAAGTTGGAGCTCAAGTTATATACGTAGACGGTTGCCAGTTTGGTGGGGATGACAAGAGATGGGACGCCATTTGCCTCTTGTGAATTTTGTTGCGGCTGCGAGTGAGTCATCGTCACACCGGCTCCAAGGTGCCGGATATGCTTGCGCCGGCAATGTCAGCCAAGGAGAGTGTTTAGCATAGACCTAGACGATCCTTGAGGGTGTCAGTTAGCTTGAGCCAAACCAAGATGGGCTTTGTCAACGGCAATTGCAAACGAAGACAACATGTACCGTGCAATACAATTTACGTATGTTGTTCGATGCTCTGCCGATTCCTGAGCTGTTTCTCTGCGCCTCGCAGTTGTCAAAAAATACCGTGGCGGGAAGCTAGCGAGACGACATGTGGCACTTGCTGCCTCGCAGTTGTCAAAAAATACCGTGGCGGGAAGCTAGCGAGACGACATGTGGCACTTGCTGCCAGCTGGGATGGCAGAAAAGTTATTTGCCGCCAACTGAGATGGCAAGAAGTGTCACACTTTGGCAGAAAGTCACTTTCAGCCATTCCAGTTGGGGAAGACACGTGTCGTAGCTTCTCGCTGGGTATTTTTGACAACTTAAGACAATTGTGAACACAAAGGGGTATATTTGTGAAAAAAAACTCTGGTCACAACTCCCACTCCCCCCAAGATAGTATCTAGTTTGACCCGCTCCCGCGACTTTTAGGCGTTTGCTGCGCCGCGTAGCCGCCGGCGCCGCCGCCTCCAAATCCACCATACACACACCCTCTGGCTGGTCCCTCTCCCGCGGGGAGGACGTCTCTCTCCATGGCCCAGCTGTCCTGAGCTTGGGGTAGCCTCTCCCTCTCTCCGCTGCGCTCAGTCGCCGGCGACAAGTTCGGGATCCATTTTGCCTCGCTGATTCGGTGAGTTGCAACCTTTTCCTCGCCGGTCTCGACCAGCGGTGGCAGTAGTCTTTCAGTTTGTTTCCGGGGGTTTGTGGGGGTCCGGCAGCTCCTCTTATCGATTGTGGATTGGGTTAGGGCACCTGCGATGGCTGAGGAGCAGCAGATTGAGAAGAACAAGCTGGCCGTGGAAGCTGAGGAGAAAGGGGAAGGGGTGGACTCCATGATGGGGCGCCTCAACCTGCTCGCTGACGTGACCGAGGTGGTGGACATGAGTGATGATGATGTTGAGGCCGGCTCCACGCCGGTGCCGGTGAAGTGGGCCCTGATCGGGAAGGTTCTCTCCCCGTCTGTGACACACATCCAGTCGATTCGGGGAGCGATGACGCCTGCGTGGGGCAACCCTAGGGGCCTCCGAATCAGGCCGGCGGGAGACAATGTCTTCGTTGCCGAATTCGCGACCAAAGCAGACAGAGATAGGGCGCAGGAGGGGACGCCGTGGATGGTTGGCAGACATGCTGTCCTCTTGCATGACTACGACCCCCGGCTCAGGCCTTCTGACATCAGGTTCGATTCAATGACTATCTGAGTTAGAATTCTTGATCTGCCTTTTGAGTGGATGAACGATAAGAAGGGGCTGAAGATTGCAAAGATAATCGGCAAGAACTGCTCGGTTGATGTTGACGAATTTGGGGAAGCATCGGGCACCTATCTGCGGGCAAGGGTGGCGATCCCCATTGACCAACCTCTCCGGAGGTGGGTGACAGTGAGGAGAAATGCAATTGATGACAGTTTCAACCTGCAATACGAGAAGCTTCCCTTCTTTTGCTTCAGTTGTGGGCTCATTGGACATGGGAGCTCGAGTGCAAGACTCCCTCTGACAGAGATAGTTCTGGTAAGCTCCCATTCGATAGGGGACTGAGGACACCGGAAGAGCGCAGAAGGAAATTGCAAACTTTCGGTCAGGCTGCTGCATCTGCTTCTTGGAACAGCGACTCCAAAGAGAAGGGGACGGGCAGCAGAAAATCAAACCCGAGCTCGGCCACGAGCAGAACCTCAGAGGACAGGGAACCCCTGAAGCCGGGGAGCATGTGGTCATTTCGCCTCCTTCCAAAGCAACGGCGGGAAAGGGGCTCACAAAAGTTGCGGAGATTACTCGTAAACTTTTCCCAGACAGTCCCTGCTCGCCGGGGCAGACTCAGAAGAAACGTAAGCCAGAGGAGGGGGCTGGTTCTGCGGAGGCAGGTACCAAAGGCATCGAAGGAGAAATGATTGACATGATCGACAACAGCACGGCCCTGGCTCTGGTTTCCGTGGGAAGGTTGGGCGAAACTGGTGCCGACGCCACCACGGTGGGTTTTGGCACTAGCCAAGGTGAAAGGATCGTATGGCCACCTAGAGGGGGGGGGGGGGGTGAATAGGTGCTACTCCAATTTTTTTTAATTCTTTTTCGATTAAGGCTTGACACAAAGGTAAATTCTCTAGATATGCAACTAAGATGAATTTCCCTATATGACAAGTTAAGTCTAAACAAGATAAGATACAAGTAGTAAACAACAAGAAAGGAGTAACCGATCGGGAAGCACGCGGAGACAAGGATGTATTCCCGAGTTCCTCCTTTTTAGGGGAGTACGTCTCGTTGGAGGGGTGTGAATTTCAAACTCAAGACGCCACAAATGGCCTCACCCTATTCTCCGATGAACCTCGCACAAAAGCTCGGTCCACCTTCCACTATCGGAGACCTTCAAGGCGGAATCCGGAGCCCTTACAACAAGCTTGGAGCACAACCCACAAAAGGATTGGGAGCTCCCAAGCACGGCAGCTTCACTACACAAAAGTAGCAAGCAAGTAAGTACAACAAGATGCCTAGGTTTTCCTAGTGGAAACCCTAGGCTCAAATCCCTCAAGTGAATGAGGGGAAATGAAGAACCGCTTGGTGAAGATGTAGATCCGGGTCTTCTCCTTCAATCCTCCAAAGAGCAACAAGTTTGGGTGGAGGGATTGGGAGATCTAATGTTTCTTGAGTTTGCAACAATGGTGTACTTCAAATCTGGGCGAGCTACAGAGCTGGAGGTAGGTGGAGGGGTATTTATACCCCTCTAGAAAAACTAGCCGTTTTCTGTCCACTAAGTCCGGAGACTCCGGACTGGGAGGCCGGAAACTCCGGACTGACTCCGGGGTAACTCCGGACTGGATACAGCGGCTGCCGCCGCGATGCTCATCTTCTCAGCAGGCCGGAAACTCCGGTCTTGGAGGACGGAAACTCCGGACCTACTCCGGGGCAACTCCGGACCCAATACCGCACGCGCCGTCGTGGGAAGTTCTTCGATTCAAAAATCTTGTCTGGGGCGGAGACTCCGGACCACGGGACCGGAAACTCCGGCCGGTGCGGAGACTCCAGTGTTACTCCGGGGTAACTCCGCACCCCATACAGCGGCTGCCGTCCTGAGGAGCTTTTGCTCCAGAATTTCAAATTGGCCGGAGACTCCGGCCACAGAGACCGGAGACTCCGGACTGGACAGGCAAATGCAAGCTTCTTTTTCTTGTCAAGTGTTTCGATGCAAAGTGTAATTGTATCATTTCATTCCTGCACCACTTAACATCATATTAAATAATTCCTAGTGTTGTTGCCTAACACACAAAACATAGGGGACATAAAATATGTCCTTTCAATCTCCCCCTTTTTGGTGTTAGATGACAACACTCGGATTTGCAATAAAGCACACAACAATTATCGACATGTACCACAAAGGATTTGAGAGGCTCCCCCTACATGTGTGCATACAAGTAGTTTGCATTTGAATACAAATGCTCAACATGTAGAGGAGAGACAACTCACAAGAAATATATGGAACAATATAAATTACACCAACATGAGACAAAACATGATATAGGGTTGAGGTGAAAAGGAACCATACCTTGTGCATAACTATGACATAAGGACCAATGCACAATAATAGACCATAAATAATATCATCTCAACCATAGGAATTATGAAATCCATAGTCTCATACCACACAAAGTGCCACAAATAGGAACATAGTCTCACAACATAAAACCAAAGCAAATAGGTTCAAATGACATAAGATAAATGGACACAAGCGCAAATAAATGATAAACGCACGTGCTTGTGTCCGACCCATGCAAATCCCACGGTGAGAGAGCCTAATAGAACTACTTCTCCCCCTTTGGCATCGAAACACCAAAAAGGAGAAGAGCGATGCTAACGGAACCCAAGGCGATCACTCGTCGACTTCATCACTGTCGGCATCACTGTCCTCATCATCACCACTCCCATCATCATCTTCAGCATCACTTGCTTCAACACTATCTTCTTCCTCATCACTTTCTTCTTCATAGCGCATAGGAGCCTTGCCGGTGTTGCGAGAAGAGGAGGGCATGGAGGTCACCTCGGCATAATCAGACCAATGAAATGTATCCTCATTCCACTTGTCAAGAGAGATAGTTGAATCGGATGGCGGAGTTTCGGGATCACCCTCATTGCGAGGAGGAGTGGTACCACCATTGCTGATCTTGCGCATTTCCTTCATCATCTTGGCTTGGTTGGACAAGATCCTCTTGTTAGTGACATAAGTTTGATGATTTTCCTTGTGCAACCCAACACCCATACACATCATAGCCCTTTGCCACCAAGAAACTTTCTTCAACTCCTCGTTGACTCTTTGTTTGCCACCTTGATCCCAAGAGGGTGGAGTGGCATTTTTCCTTCTTGCCCTAGGAGCTTCTTGCTCCTCTATCTCTTCATAAGAGGCTTGAGTAAGGTGATGGCGGAGTACTTGAAGGGTGCCATATGTGTGTTTCTTGAAACGAGATTGATCGAGCTTGGGAATCTTCTTGAGAATGAGCTTCATGACATAGGGAGCATACATAGGATTCTTCCTCTCATAGATGGCAATGTTGATCTCACACCGGATATAGTCCATGACATCAATCTCAACCCCTTGGCAATCCGTCCGGCAAGGTATGTCGTGTGGCAATGATGCAAGAGGTTCACAAGAGCTCCACGGATAGCATCCGTATTCCCGGCTTGAGGTGCAATGCTCCAACGAAACATACGAATCAAAATGTTGTAGAGGGGCTTGAGACCTTTGGTGGTAGCAATGGCACCATTTTTGGCAGCAAGAGGAGCGAGGAGCTTCTTATCATAGGCCACTCCTTCAACATGCATTCTTCGACCAACTGAAATGTTCACACCTTTGAACTCATACCCCAAAGCTTCTCCAAATTCTGAATAGTGTGCACTAACTTTGAGAGGCCCCGTCATCCATGTCATTTTGGTGTCCTCCTCATCTCCAAGCACAAGAGTGGCAAAGAACTGTTGGACCATGTCAATATCATAGTCTTGTTGGGTGGTAATAAGGGGCTCAAGACCAATCTTCCTAGCAACCCATAATGCATCCGCAAAGTATGTCTTCTTGGCCAACACGTCAAAGTTCAGCGGTTTTTGAGGACACACAAGAGCTTTTGGGTCCAAATTGGCATATATTTCCTTCATAATGAGCTCTTGCTCCTTTCTCCAAAAGTGACCATCGGTGGAGTTGTTTGGCATGTCATAGAAATTATGCGCCCTCATTGTCCTAAACTCTTCCTTGTTCAAACCCTTCAAAGTGGTCAAGTTGTCAAACTTGGCCTTCTTGGCCCTTTCTTCTCGAAGGAGGGTAGCCTCTTGCCTAGCCCTTCTAGCATCAGCAGCCTGTTTCTGCTTAAGAGCACCACTCTGCACATGCTTGTCTTGTTCTTCATCATAGATCAAATAGTCTCGACCTTGGAGCTTGTTCTTCTTTGACTTCTTGATAGTCGAGGATGAGGATGAAGGACCGGGATACTTCTTGTTAGCTGTGAAACAGGAGTAGATAGGTAGCATTGAGGTAAGCATACATGTCCATGGAATCTCAACGAGAGAAAAAGGTAGAGGAATTTCTTCTCAGGTTGGGTCTAGACCGGAGTTTCCGGTCTCAGGGGGCGGAGTTTCCGGCCACACCGGAGTCTCCGGACTTGAAGGCCGGAGTCTCCGGCCCTGAGGCCAAAACTCGAATCTAGGTCAAAACTGAGGGGAAACTCACACTAGCAATTTTCTAGATAGTACATTGCCATCCTAAAGGTTCTACACCACGAATTTCTACAAGAACTACTCTCAAAACTAGATCTAGGATGAAATCCTAGAGAAGAAGAGAGAGTGGTACCCGAGTCCTTCATGGCGAGATCCAAACGGAGGGGAGGAAGATCCCCAACGCTTGGGAAGTGGAGGAGCCGGTGGCACGGCGGATTCCGGCGGCGGGGAGCGGCCGGAGGCGATCTTGGAGCTTGTGGCGGCGGCTGGGGAGAGTTTGGGGTCGGGGGTGTGAGGGAAATTATGAAATAACTCCCCACCCCGAGCCCTTAAGGATCCCAGCAAAACGACCGAGGCCGGAGTCTCCGGACCCAAAAGCTCCAAAACAGCCAGATTTATATGGAGGACATGTATGATGCAAGATGAGCACGGCTTTTAGATAAGATGGCTTAGGTTAAGAACAAAGTCACTGATGGTGAGATACACACTAGGAATTGCAAGATGCAAATATAAAAAGCCAATTCCAAGTGTTTTTCCCAAAACACAATAAAGGTCTAGAAACCAAATAAAATCCAATGAAGATCAAATAAGATCAACTCTTCACAAAGAAGAGGGCGGTGGCCTAAGCCACCATGTATGAGTTTGTGGTGTGACACCGCGAAGATGTATCTTGGGTTCACGGCCACTACTCGTCATTTAAGCTCACAATTCATAAAATGAAAATATAGAGACAAAATGAGTTCTTACTATCGGCATAATGGGGGGAGGGATAGTCCAATGGATTAGGACCGCACTCCCCCTATGTCCATGCCTACATCCAAACCAAATTACTATTGTCTAATATGGGTAGGTATGCAAGAAGTCCACTAAGTCCAATTGCTTATGTCCACCACATTTAGTTCTCCTCTCAACTCCTTGAATCTTGCTTCACCAAGAGGCTTTGTGAACATATCGGCGAGTTGATGCTTGGTGTTGACATACTTGATTGCAATATCACCCTTCTCAACATGATCTCGAATAAAATGATACCGGATCTCAATATGCTTGGTCTTCCCATGAAGTACCGGATTGTGAGCAATTTTGATGGCACTTTCATTGTCACATAAAAGAGGCACTTTGTCACAAATGACACCATAATCCTTTAAAGTTTGCCTCATCCATAATAATTGTGCACAACAACTTCCGGCGGCAATGTATTCGGCTTCGGTGGAGGACGAGGCCACACAATTTTGCTTCTTGGAAGACCAACTCACAAGAGACCTACCAAGGAATTGGCAAGTACCCGAAGTTGATTTTCTATCCATTTTGCAACCCGCCCAATCCGCATCCGAATAACCTACAAGATCAAAGCTTGTCCCATGGGGGTACCAAAGACCATAGTTAGGAGTATCTATCAAGTATCTTAGAATCCTTTTAACCGCGGTTTCATGACTTTCCTTAGGACTTGATTGGAATCTTGCACACATACCCACACTAAACATAATATCCGGTCTAGATGCACAAAGGTAAAGTAAAGATCCAATCATAGAACGATAAAGCTTGGGATCAACTTCCTTACCCCGGATCTAAGTGTAGATCCGCCTTGGAGTCCATGGGAAACTTATATGGCTTGGCATTGTTCATATCAAATTTCTTGAGCATGTCTTGAATATACTTGGCTTGACATAAGAATGTTCCTTCTCTCCATTGGTGGATTTCAAAGCCAAGAAAATACTTCAATTCTCCCATCATGGACATCTCAAATTCCTTGGTCATTAGCTTAGAGAATTGATCACTAAATTCATGATTAGTAGAACCAAAGATAATATCATCAACATATATTTGGCATACGAAAAACTCTCCATTTATCCTTTTTGTAAAAAGGTGGGATCGATTACCCCAATTTCAAAACCACGGTCTACTAAGAACTCCTTGAGATGATCATACCAAGCACGTGGAGCTTGCTTGAGCCCATAAAGAGCCTTATGTAGTAAGTAGACATGGTTAGGAAATTTAGGGTCTTCAAACCCGGAGGTTGTTTCACATACACTAATTCATTTAGTGGACCATTTAGAAAAGCACTTTTAACATCCATTTGATATAAGGTAATGTTATGAGTAGATGCATAGGCAATTAATAAACGAATAGATTCAAGTCTAGCAACGGGGGCATAAGTTTCACCGTAGTCGACTCCTTCGATTTGGGTGTAGCCTTGTGCAACCAATCTTGCTTTGTTGCGAATGACTTGACCATGTGAGTCTTGCTTGTTCTTGAATATCCACTTGGTTCCAATGACATTATGTGATGTGTCTTTGGGTCTTTCAACTAATGACCATACTTTGTTGCGCTCGAAATTGTTCAATTCTTCATGCATGGCCGCAACCCAATCCATGTCTTCAAGAGCATCATATACCTTGAGAGGTTCTAAGCTAGACAAACAAGAGACATGACCACAAAAGTTAGATAATTGATTACGTGTGGACACACCCTTATGAATACTCCCAAGGATATTCTCTTTGAAGTGTTGTAGATGATCCAATGTTGATGCACGCCGAATGACTCGGCGTTCTATGCTTGACCAATTGTTTCACCAACACGAACATCTTCATCATTTCCTTCTTCTTGTTCATGGTCAACCCGAAGTGGAGTTCTTGGAGATGGGGGTTCATCATGTTCTTGTTCTCCACTAGAGTTGGGTGGGTCTTGACCATTATCTTGCTCATGTGGATGAATATCTTGATCTTGTTCTTGTATAGCTTGTTGATCAATGTTGAGGTGGATGGTTCAACTTGAGTAGAACTTGTTCCTTCTTCTTGAGTGTCAATAATAGGTTCTTCAATAGGAATAAGTTCCCCTATGCCCATAGTTCTTATGGCTTGAGATGGAGGTACATCACCTACATCATCATGATCAATATGCTCCGCTTGGGAGCCATTATCCTCGACAAACTCCACATTCATAGATTCTTCAACACATCCGGTGGATATGTTGTAGACCCTATAAGTATGGGAGTTTGCGGCATATCCAACAAAATACCATCAAAAGTTCTAGATGCAAATTTAGCAATTGGGCAACCTTTAATGTAAACATGGCATTTGCATCCAAATACGCGAAAGTAAGAGACATTTGGCTTTTTACCGGTAAGGAGTTCATATGGTGTCTTTTTCATGAGAGGACGAAAGAAGAGCCGGTTTGAGTAGTGGCAAGCGGTATTGATGGCTTCGGCCCAAAAGTTGTATGGGGAATGAAATTCGGCCAACATAGTTCTTGCCATATCAATAAGAGTGCGGTTCTTCCTTTCGGCGACACCATTTTGTTGGGAGTATAAGCAGCGGAATATTGGTGTTGAATGCCCTCCCCACTTAGGAAATCATCCATAGTGTAATTCTTGAACTCCGTACCATTGTCACTTCTTATTGCCAAAATCTTGGAGTCATATTGGCGTTGAACCAAGGTTGCAAAGTCAATGAATATCTTTTGAGTTTCACTCTTCCTCTTGATGTAGAAAGTCCAACAATATCTTGTATAATCATCCACAATCACCAAACAATATTTCTTGCCACCAAGACTCTCATATGTGGGAGGCCCAAAGAGATCCATATGAAGGAGCTCCAAAGGCTTCTTAGTGGAGATAATGCTCTTCTTGGGGTGATTCTTTTCATGCATCTTTCCGGCTATGCAAGCACTACAAGGACGATCTTTGGAAAAATTAACATCGGTTAGTCCTACCACGTGTCCACCCTTCACAAGAGTTTGCAAATTTCTCATACCGACATGGCCTAGCCGGCGATGCCAAAGCCAACCCTTGTCGGATTTAGCCATTAGACACGTGGCAATTTGAGTGGTCTCTTTCGAGAAATCGACCACATACAAACCGTTCACACGAAATCCAACAAAGGCTACTTTAAGAGATTGAGTGAAGAGGATGGTCACGTGGTGTTTATTAAAGATAACGGTGTAACCGACATTGCATAATTGACCAACGGAAAGTAAATTATATGAAAGGGATTCAACAAGAAGGACCTTCTCAATGGATAACTCCGGAGTGATCACTACCTTGCCATATCCCAATACCTTAAGTCTTGCATCGTTCCCGACGGTGACATGAGAGAATGTGAGTAATTGTTTCAATAGGCCCTTTACTAATTCTTTGCTTCCGGTCATGTGAGATGAACACCCACTATCAATGAGCCACCGGAAGAAAAGTCCTACAAGAATCAAGTCTTTGTTTTAGGTACCCATTGTGGAATGGGTCCTCTTTTGTTAGTCACAAGGGTCTTTGGAACCCAAATAGCATAGTGATAATCATCTCCATATGAAGTGCCAACATATTTAGCAAAAACACAACCATTTCTAGATTTCATAAGAACATATGAAGGGTTGTATTTTCCCGCAAAGTCATTGTGAGTGGCATTGCCCCTTGTGGCATCACTACTCGCAATGGTAGTCTCCTTTGCTTGTGCGGGCTTGGCCTTCTTCTTGTTCTTGTTCTTCTTTTTCTTCTTGGCAACATAACCAAGGCCCTCTTTCCCTATGTGTGGCTTTTGCGCTTGCAAGAGCTCATAAAGAGGTTTCTCACCTTGAGGGCTAGAGGCCTTGGCAAGCTCATCCTTCAACCTAGCATTTTCCTCAATGACATTTGCATGATCACAAGAAGAAGTAGAGGAGCTAGGTGGTGCATCAATTTTAGTAGATTGTATTTGAAGTTGTTCAAAAGACTTGGTGAGAGTAGAGTGTTCACTCTCCAAGGCCTTGTGAGCCTTAGTGAGCTTCTCTAGCTCATCGGTTAGTCTATTATGACCAACACCAAATACGATCTTTTGTTTCTCTAAAACTTTGTATTTAGCAATAGCATGGTCACGTTCTTTAATGATTTTAGAAAGAGTTTCATTTTGAGATTCATCAAAATTCTCAAGCTTCTCTCAAGAGAAACTCGAAGCTCATGCTCTTCCTCAATAGCCATGGTAAGGGAAGCGATCTCATTAGCATTTTCTCTTTCAAGTCTCCCCTTTTCTTCAAGGAGATCTTGTGCCATGCCATATTGATTCATAAGAATCTCAAGCCGAATCTTGCATTCACCTTGCAAGTTAGTCATCAAGAAATCCAAAGCAACATTTTCTTCCTTAACTCTAAGACTCATAAGTTCATGTATTTCATTCATAGTCTTAGAAGGAGGGGAAGATGATACCTCGGAGAGTTTGGCCATGAGACACGTAGCGGATTTGGTGGTGACATTATCATTGGGGGATTCAAAGAGAGAAGGGGTTGTCGATGAAGCAATGGCTAAAGCGGCCACTCCACTTGTGGTTGTTTCTTCTTCATCACTCTCCTCCCCGGACATATATTCTTCTCTTGCCACCAACACCTTGGTAGGTGGCTTCTTGTTGGAGATGAACTTCTTGAAGTAGGGCTTCATGGGAGAAGACCTTGAAGCTTCCTTGAGAATGAGTCTTCCTCCATGTTCTTCACGGTTCTCATAAGGGCATTGGGCAACATAGTGAATTTATCTTGACAATTGAAGCAAGTCTTCATTTTTGGGTTGCCCTCCTTGTAACCACTTGATTTGTACTTTTGATCACATGAGCTTTAGCTTTAGATGGATTCTTCCAAAAGGTCTTTGCCGCTAGAGCCACATAATCTCTATGAGCACTCATGAGTTCCTCGGGTGCCAAGTAACTTCCTTCTTCATGATCTTGGTCTTCATCTTGTTCCACCACCTTGGCCTTCAAAGCAAGTGAGGAACTTCGGGCCATTCCAAGAGCACGGGCACGAGAGTCTCTAGCAATTTGGGCTTGGACCTTGTAAGATTGCATCTCTTGCATGACTTCATTTGAGGTCAAGGTGTCATAGTTGTGCTTTCCTTGGAGACTCTTCAAGTCGGCCTCTTCAAACGGCATGAGGGCATTCACATACTTCCTCTTGATGTAAGTATCATCCACATGTTTAGCACCAAGGTCTCTATATGCGGAAGCAAGAGCCTTGAGCCTTTGATACATCTCCTCATGAGTTTCATCATCTTTCTTGTAGAAGCCTTCAATTTGATTGCTCATGGCTTCATATCTATTTCTCCTCATGCTATCATTTCCAACGAACACCTCCGTGAGATGCCATGCTTCCTTGCGGTGGTGCAATCTTCAATGTGATGAATGTTCTTCTCACCCACCGCAACACGGATCACATCAAGAGCGGTGGCATTTAGTTGAGCTTCAACTTCTTCTCGCCTTGTCAAATCATTTTCATCCACCGCCTTGTATCCATCTACAATGATCTTCCAAAGACCTATGCAACCACTTTTCAAGTGAGATTTCATAGAAGATTGCCAATGGTAAAAGAGGATGCATTAAGACTAGGTGGAGCTCCTCTTAAGTGTAGGAGGATGAGGGATAGGTAGGTCGGGAGAGTAGCAAAAGGAACTCTAGCATTTTCTCCTTCCCATTAGGTTTTAGATGGGGATTCATTTTTATTTTGGTCCACCCCCGGATCCCTTTATCCTCGTTCTCCTTTAACTCCACTTGAGGAATCTCCAGAGAAGGAGGTGATGCGGTTACCTTTGCTTCCGAGAGTTTTGCCATCATTTCACGCAACTCATCCATTTTGGTTTCCATAGAGGTCTTCAAGTTAGTGAAGTCCTCCATGGAAACCGAAGTGGCCGGAAGAGCAAGAGGGTTCCCATCGGCATCGAAGGCCATATTTCTCTTAGGCGGTTAAGCCCGAATAAAGAGCCGAGGCTCTGATACCAATTGAAAGGATCGTATGGCCACCTAGAGGGGGGGGGGTGAATAGGTGCTACTCCAATTTTTAATTTTTTTCGATTAAGGCTTGACACAAAGGTAAATTCTCTAGATATGCAACTAAGATGAATTTACCTATATGACAAGTTAAGTCTAAACAAGATAAGATACAAGTAGTAAATAACAAGAAAGGAGTAACCGATCGGGAAGCACGCGGAGACAAGGATGTATTCCCGAGTTCCTCCTTTTTAGGGGAGTACGTCTCGTTGGAGGGGTGTGAGTTTCAAACTCAAGACGCCACAAATGGCCTCACCCTATTCTCCGATGAACCTCGCACAAAAGCTCGGTCCACCTTCCACTATCGGAGACCTTCAAGGCGGAATCCGGAGCCCTTACAACAAGCTTGGAGCACAACCCACAAAAGGATTGGGAGCTCCCAAGCACCAGCTTCACTACACAAAAGTAGCAAGCAAGTAAGTACAACAAGATGCCTAGGTTTTCCTAGTGGAAACCCTAGGCTCAAATCCCTCAAGTGAATGAGGGGGAAATGAAGAACCGCTTGGTGAAGATGTAGATCCGGGCCTTCTCCTTCAATCCTCCAAAGATCAACAAGTTTGGGTGGAGGGATTGGGAGATCTAATGTTTCTTGAGCTTGCAACAATGGTGTACTTCAGATCTGGGCGAGCTCAGAGCTGGAGGTAGGTGGAGGGGTATTTATACCCCTCCAGAAAAACTAGCCGTTTTTCTGTCCACTAAGTCCGGAGACTCCGGACCGGGAGGCCGGAAACTCCGGACTGGGCGGAAACTCCGGACTGACTCCGGGGTAACTCCGGACTGATACAGCGGCTGCCGCCGCGATGCTCATCTTCTCAGCAGGCCGGAAACTCCGGTCTTGGAGGCCGGAAACTCCGGTAGGGCCGGAAACTCCGGACCTACTCCGGGGCAACTCCGGACCCAATACCGCACGCGCCGTCGTGGGAAGTTCTTCGATTCAAAAATCTTGTCTGGGGCGGAGACTCCGGACCACGGGACCGGAAACTCCGGCCGGTGCAGAGACTCCGGTGTTACTCCGGGGTAACTCCGCACCCCATACAGCGGCTGCCGTCCTGAGGAGCTTTTGCTCCAGAATTTCAAATTGGCCGGAGACTCCGGCCACAGAGACCGGAGACTCCGGACTGGACAGGCAAATGCAAGCTTCTTTTTCTTGTCAAGTGTTTCGATGCAAAGTGTAATTGTATCATTTCATTCCTGCACCACTTAACATCATATTAAATAATTCCTAGTGTTGTTGCCTAACACACAAAACATAGGGGACATAAAATATGTCCTTTCACAAGGAAATGGGAAGAAACACATGAGTGAAAAAGACTTGAAATTACAAAAGGCGGTAGGGGGTCTGTTCCTGACCCAAGGAAAAGGAAAAACAGAAGTGGGGCTGCCTTCACAGCCTTGCAAGGATCAATGAAAGCCATTGCTTACAACGGCCGGGGGCTGGGGAACCAGCCCGCGGTTGATGGCCTTCTGGAGTTGCAGAAGGCGGAAGATCCTGATATTCTCTTTCTGTCAGAAACAACGCTGGGCAGGGAGGGGATGAAGCGTTTTGCGGTGTTGTTGGGAATGCCAAATTTTGAGATAAAAGATTGTGTTGGGCGAAGCGGGGGCTTAGCTCTTTTCTGGAAGAAAGATGTTGTTTTGAAAGTGAACCCGGGGATGTCTCGCTACCATATTGATGTGAATGTCACCGGGGGGGATGGCTTCACATGGAGGCTTACGGGCATCTATGGTGAACCAAAAGCAAGCGAGAGAGACAAGACCTGGAAGCTGCTGCGCATCCTTCACGGCACCTCTGACTTGCCTTGGATGTGTTTCGGTGACTACAACGAAATCCTTTTTGCTATTGAGAAGCAGGGTGGCAATCCGAAGCCGCAAGCCTGCATGGATAATTTTCGGAGTGCTTTGGAGCACTGCGAGCTGGAGGACTTGGGGTTTGTAGGGGACCCTTTCACTTGGCGCAACCACAGCCAGCTTGTTGGTTCGTACATCAAGGAAAGACTTGATCGGGCTATTGCAAATGTGGGATGGCGTTCTCACTTCCCAGCATACAAGGCGATAAACGGCGATCCACGTCGCTCTGACCATCGGCCTGTCATTGTTGTTATGGAGCCTGAATACTTTTGCACCCGGGTTGGTGGGGTGGTGGAACAACCAAAATTTGAAGCCAGATGGCTCGAGGAGGAGGAGTGTGCTGGTGTTGTCCACAATGCTTGGCATCTAGCTATGCTCACAGGGGATCAAAAAATTGTTGCTGCTATTAAAAAAGTCGGGCAGGAGCTGCACACCTGGGATAGAGAGGTGCTGGGTGACCTGCAGAACAGAATCAAGCAGGCAAAAAAGGCTATCAGCCGGTGCCGAAGGCAGGACATCTCCCAAGAGCAAGTCTCTCGGGAACACCTGCTTCGCTACAAACTTGAGGGGCTCCAGGATCAAAAGAACGTGTACTGGAAACAAAGAGCTAAGGCTCACTGGTTAAAAGATGGCGATCGAAACACAAGTTTCTTTCATGCTTGTGCCTCGGAAAGACGAAGAGGGAATTCCATAAGAAGGCTGACAAAGGAGGATGGTGGTCTGGTGGAGGGCGAGGAAGAGCTGAGATCTTTCATCACTAACTATTACCAGGATGTGTTCTCTGTAACATCCCAAAATTATTATCCAGAATTTTATTCCAAAAATGGGAACCAACAAAAACTTTTGTTGTTTATTGTCTGTTAATTGCTTCTTCTTACTTGTGTTGTTGTTCTTGCTGGTTGTGTGAGTGTTTGCTCTAGTAAACACTAATAAGAAATAAAGAAACCAAAATCCAAATTAAAAGCAAGAAAATAAAAATAGCAAGTTATCACTTTAAAAATCTCAAAGTGACAAATTCAATTATTTCCAAATCAAAGTCAGTGGAGATGTAATGTAAACACTCCCCATTTTGTTCCTACCACTTTCCCCTCTCAAATATTATTTTTGAACTAGTTTTAAAATTCTAAGACAAAACAAATTGAAATAAATTAAAAATAACATAAACAAAGTACTATAAAAGAAAATGTTGCCAAACATTTTATTTGGCAATGCCAATTTTTGTGGAGCTTCTGTACATTATGGGAAGGCCCCACAAATTTTTGCAAATTTTTCTAAAATGTTAAAATACCTCAATTAAATCCAGGGAAAGCTTCTGGATTTTGAAAACAAACTAAAATAAAAAGGAAAAGAGGAAGGAGGGGGTTTTCTGCAAAGAGGTCATCGACCTCAGCCCCGACGTCATCGCCGTGTCGCCTTCACCGTCGACGCCGTTTCTTCGCCGCCAGGGCCCCCCTGGCCGCGCTCTCCCTCGCTCTCGACCCTCTGCACCTCTCTGCACCGCAGAGAAGAAAACGGGCACCTCTCCCATCGCCATTACGCCGTGGTTCCCCGCTGACCGCCGTAGAGCACTTGGACGGCGCCGGCGAAATTCGTCCACCCCTTAGCTCCCCGACACGCACCGTTCTTCTAGATGACTCTAGAAGCTTGCCGGACCCCGTTAAGCCCCAAGCCACCACGAGTCTCTGCACCGTCGCCGTGTAATCGCCGAATTGATCACCGTGGACGCGCCATGGCCGCCGCCGTAGACCCCGACCATCGTGGACCGCCCTGGCCCTATAAAAAGCACCCCGAGGCCTCTCTGGAACACCACACCTCCCTCCCAAGTTTTCCCTCGCCTCAATTTCGTCTGTGCACCGCCGGAGGGCAGTGCACTGCCGCATCCGACGCCGCCGTAGAGGTCGAGCACCACCGCCTCGCCACACCTCCCCATTCTTCCCTCTGACCCCTCTACGCTCTTCCTTGTGTACACCGCACTCACCAGAGAGCTTTTTCCCTCTTTTTAGCGCACGGACGCGACCCCGACACTCCGCCGAAGTTGCTGCCCGACGCCGACGAAGAGCGCGACATCGCCGCCGTCGACAGAGACTTCCCCAGCAACTGCCGCTCGCACCATCGTCTTCCCCGAGCCGCCGCCGTCGATTCGCTTCATCGCCGCTTCCTCCCGAGCCCTAGGTGAGAGATCCGTCCACCTCGCCGTCGCCGGCGCGGCAGCGCCGCTCGTTTTAGGTCGTCGCCGATGGCGACCTCCGTGAGCCGTTGGATCGAAGATCTACGGCCACGTACCGCTTCGTATTAAGTTAGACTGCCATGTGGGTCCCACTGTCATAATTTTAATCTTTTCCCTCGCGCGCGTACCGTTTCGCTGAGTCACTGACGGGTAGGACCCACCCGTCAGGGATTTCAACATTATCCAGAGGAGGGAATTTTCGAATTTCAAACTTCTCTGAATAATCAGTACTGGATCCAACTTTGAAATTCAATATCTCGAGATTTAGAAATCCAAATAAATCAAACTCAACTGTTCTGGAAAGCTTATGAAATTGTTTAACCAACACAATTGGTCTCATGTCATTTCATTAAATATTTAAAAAGTATTATTGAAAATGCCACAGAAGGTTTAAATTCTAAACTTGTTTGTTTCTGATACTCTGCTAGTCCAAATAATTCCAAACCAATTTTGCTAGCTTAGTACTGCCTTGTGTTAGCTCCCCTAATTTTGGTAGAATTAATTAAGCAATATTAATTGCTGACTTTAAAATAAACCCTTCTGGACTAAAACAGACAAATATGTTTATTAGTTGATCCAAATGAGTTAGGACCAATTTTGTTAGCTCACATATATCCATGTTTAGTTACCCCTAAAAGGGTTTAATTTTTGGAACAATACAATTTAATTGGTAGCAAAAACTTGATTATTAAGCTACTGGATTCAATCCAATGTGTAGGGAGTTTGGTAACTCCAAATGGTCCAATTCAAATTGGGTTGTATTCTACACATCAGTGGCTTTCCATAGAATTTTAGTTTGTATTTTTGTGACCAACAGAACTCAAGTTGTGGAATTAAACATGAATAACTAGTTTCTGCCATAATTTGGACTTAATTAAATAATGATTAATTCAATTTATTTGAAAACCAAATTGTGTAGTTTGATGTGTGCAGTAGCCAATTATGATGTTAATGATGGTTATGTTGAGATGATTGCTTGTATAGCTTAGTGATTGTTTGCATTGTGTGTTTGTTAATTAGACGAGAACGTTGTCGGATATATCGAGGAAGGAGAGTTTGCTGAATTTGAAGAACAAGAGCAAGATCACTTTGCCAAGCAAGGCAAGCTATTCTCTGAGCTTGCACTACCAACATATGCATCTACTTTCATAATATGTTTACTCTCAAAGCAAGATTTACAAAACCCATTTCAAAAATATATGGATATTATTTTGCCACCCTATGTAGTAGTTTATATAAAACTTTAGGATGGGAAAACAATGTTGTTTATTCAAAACTCCTTTGGAATGTCTTGTGAGTTTCGGGAACGACGAGATGTCGGTGCTGTGTTGGAAAGGTGGAAAAATGGTGATGTTTGTGAAAAATGCACAGTGTCCTAGTACTATGGAAACCAATCCTACCCTGTGCGACCACATTTACCACATATGGGAAAAGGCGTAGTCATGTAGTTTGCTCTTATTAGTATGGGATACCTCATCGACGGAGATGACTCCGTTATGCATGAGGGGATGGTCCGAGGATCTACCCCCTGACCCGGGTCCTCACACAAGTTGGTGGGGAGGATAGAAGGTTCCACCATAAACCGCCGGACAAAACAATGAGTCCTCACACTTAGGGTTTCTGACGGGAAACCGGACTGGGTGTCGATGGAAAGTGTCATATGGGAAGGATCCTATACTAGCATGAGCAAATAAGAGGCTACGGCCGGCGGCTTACTTCGCATACACCTGGTATGGCGAGACGTGGCAGACACGATGAGTTGCTGGATGGATGTGGGTTAAAAGCGTGCTACCTCTGCAGAGTGTTAAAAAACTATTCGAATAGCCGAGTCCTCGGATATGGACAATTGGGAGACTGTCCTAAGACCTTGTGCAAGTTTTAAAAAGGTTTTGAGTTTTTAAAAGAAAAATGAAGTGGAGATTGTTTCCTACACCTATACCAACGGATCGGTATGAGGTGGTGGGAAGAAAGTGGACCATGACGGGCTATGGTCGGGAAAAAGGAGAAGTTTTGGAAAAACAGATGAAAAAGGTGACTTCTTTAAAGATAGATATAAAGCTCTTCTTACCTTTTTCAATAAAGATATAGAGATGTTTAAATAAGAAAAGTTGTCAACTAAAATAAAACTGGTGCATACTCATGTTGGGGTAGTTTGCGAGTACATTCAAATGTACTCATATTGGTTTCGTCCCTGGCTATTGTCCTAGCCAGACTGCGAGGAGGAACACTACGCAGAGCAGGAATATGGCGACTTCTACGCCAACTAAGGATCTCCACAAGTCAGCTGCCTGTCGGGTCGTCATCGTTAGAATATGATGTCGATTACGCCGTAGCTTCCGCTGATATATTTGGTTTGGCCCATGAAGGCACCTATGTAAGAACTTGGTCTAAATGACCATTTATGTAAGACTTTCTATTCGGTACTGTAATGGATGTAAACTTTGGTATCCAATTCGGATTATGTGCAACGACAGACTGATCACGGGATCGTTGTGTTAAGCATAATCGGGTATTTCGGACAGCTAGTCCGGGGTCCCCACATTCTCCTCCTGTGCAGGTCCCAGGGAGGCTGAGCTTCTCAGCCATATTGCCCCGGTAGTCACTCCCGACATGAATGGTTACTTGGGGAAGCCTTTTACCATAGAAGAAATCACTGCTGCCCTGGTTTCCATGGGTGATCTGAAGGCTCCGGGCCCGGATGGCATGCCCGCAGTCTTCTATAAGCGCTTCTGGGATCATGTGGGTGAAAAAGTGCAAGCCGAAATTCTGGAGGTTCTGAATGGAGGCTTTATTCCAAAGGGCTGGAATGAAACTGTCATTGTTCTTATCCCAAAAATCAGAAACCCCTCCCGCCTTAAGGACTTGAGACCCATCAGCCTCTGCAATGTGGTGATCAAAGTTGTTACAAAGGTGATTGCTTGCAGATTGAAGGAGGTCCTGGATGAGATCATCTCCCCAAGCCAGAGTGCTTTCGTGCCTGGTCGTTTGATCACGGACAACATCTTGATCGCTTATGAGACTACACATTTCATGCACTGCAGAAAGGGAGGGCGTGACGGCCTCGCGGCAGTGAAGCTGGACATGAGCAAGGCTTTCGACCGTGTTGAATGGTCTTTCCTGGAAAATATAATGTTGAAATTGGGGTTCTCTCATCAGTGGGTGCAGCTGATTATGCGCTGTGTTACTTCGGTCACCTATCGAGTAAAGGTCAACAAAAGCTTATCTGAGGTTGTGGTACCGCAGCGGGGCCTTAGGCAAGGCTGCCCTCTGTCCCCCTATCTCTTCATTTTGTGTGCGGAAGGGCTTTCTGCCCTCTTCCGAAAGGCTGAAGAAGATGGTTCCTTGCAGGGAGTTCAAATCTGCCCCGCAGCTCCCAGGATAAACCACTTGTTCTTTGCGGGTGATTCTCCTGTCTTTATGAAGGTTAATGCATCTAGTGCTCAAAAGCTCCGGGATATTCTCACTCTGTATGAGGATGCTTCAGGTCAGATGATTAACAAGGACAAATCTGCTGTCACGTTCAGCAAGGGGATCTCAAATTTGGCAAAAAGGAATTTCAAGCTCTCTCTTCACATTCAAGATGAAGCTTATAATGAACGCTATCTGGGGCTGCCGGTCTACTTAGGCAGATCAAAATCAAAAGCTTTTGGTTATCTGAAGGAAAGAATCTGGAAAAAAAATCCAAGGGTGGAAGGAGAAGTTCCTCTCAAAAGCTGGGAAGGAAATTTTGGTGAAGGCAGTGGCGCAGGCTATCCCTATTTATGCCATGTCTTGCTTCGATATCACAAAAACTTTCTGTGATGAAATCAGCACCATGGTGTGCCGCTATTGGTGGAACAATCAAGACAATGAAAGGCACCATTGGCTGGGTTGGAAGTGTCTCTCAAAACCGAAATGCGATGGTGGCCTTGGCTTCCGTGATCTCCATCTCTTTAATCTTGCCATGCTTGCTAGACAAGGCTGGAGGCTCCTTCAAGATCCCAGCTCCCTCTGCGGTAGGGTCTTGGGTGCAAAATATTTCCCTGATGGAAATATTCTCTCTGTGGAGGCCACCCCGGGTATCTCCTACACTTGGCGCAGTATTCTGAGGGGCATCTCTGTGTTGAAAGATGGCCTCATCTGGAGGGTTGGCGACGGAAAAAAAAATCAAGGTGTGGGAGGATCCATGGATCCCTGGTGGTGATTCGAGACGCCCGCGTTCCCTCCAGGGCCACTCCACTATTACCCTGGTGGCGGAGCTTCTGAACCCTGCGACTGGAGGCTGGGATGAGGCTCTTGTCCATGATCTTTTTCAGCCTGAAGATGCAAAAGCAATCCTATCGATCAGCATTTGTGATGGGACTGAGGACTATATTGCCTGGTATTTTGATCACCGTGGGCTTTTTTCTGTAAAGTCTGCTTACAAGGTTGCGGTTATGCTCAGAGACAGAAGACTGGGTAGAGATGCTGCCTCCTCAAGGGAAGTCTCCGCAAACAACACTGTCAAATTCAACTGGAATCACATCTGGTCCCTAAATGCTCCTTGCAAAGTCAAGATGTTTGTGTGGAGGCTGGCACACAATAGCTTAGCCAACCGAATGAAAATAAAAAAGCTGGGTGTGGATCTCGACACTAGATGCCCGGTGTGTCTCAGGCTCAATGAGGATGGAGGACATGTTTTCCTGAAGTGCAAGAAGGTAAAAGAATGCTGGCTTACCCTTGGCTTGGGTGAGATCAGAGAGAATCTGCTGCCCTGCACCTCGGCCCATGACATGCTGCAGGATCTCTGGAAGAAAGACGAAGACACTCAGCTCAAATCTGTTATGCTGATGTGGGATTGGTGGAATGTTCGAAACAAGGCGAATTCTGGGGACACGATCCCCACGCCTCAAATGGTTTGCCACCGCGTGGAGAAGATGTTTGTGGACTCCCTGCAGCTGAGGAAGCCGGAGAAACCTGCAAAGCCTCCGGACCTCCACAAGTGGACAAAGCCACCGGAAAATCTCGTCAAGATCAATTTCGTTGGTGCGTTTGATCAGGCTACGAATTCTGGTGGTTGGGGCTATGTCATCCGCGACCATGACGGCGTTTTCATCGCTGCCGGTGCGGGTAAGTCGATCCATCTGAGGGATGCCCTCCACTCAGAAGTTGTGGCATGTTTGGCTGCAATCGATGGAGCATCCAGAGTCGGAGGTAACAGGATTCTTTTTGAGTCTGATGCCTCCTCTCTTGTCCAAGCCTTGAAGAGCAATGACTATGACAAAGCTGAGATCGGTGTGTTGGTGATGGAAGCTCGAAGCCTATGCATTTTAAATTTTGAATCCTTCAGTTTCGGTTTCAATCGCCGTTCGTGTAACTCTGTAGCCCATATGCTTGCAAAGCTGGGTGTAAGCTCTGAGTCTTCGGACTCCTTCTGGGAGGCCACTGCCCCCAATTGTATTGAAAACTTTTTAGCCAGCGATGTTGCTGAGCCAGTTTAATGTGAAATGCCGGAAAAATTCAAAATAAAAAACTCTGGACACAATTGTCAAAAAAAACCTGGACACAATTGTCAAAAATATTCTGATGGGCAGCTAGCCGAATAGCACATGAGTCCGCCAACTAAGATTATGGGAAGTGACTTTCCCGGTTCGCGGAAAGTGGCACCATGTCACTTGGCTCAGTTTAGTATAAAGTCAACTTCTATCACGTGGCTGGTATAAAGTCAACTTCCGCCATATGAGTATGCGAAAAGTCACTTCGCCTCGCCAACTTCCCACCATGGTATACAATTACGTTTAAAGGCCGTTATTTTTAATACTTGTTAAACACATGGGGTATGTTTGTACAAATAATTCCTCAGGTCTTCACAAATATAGCCATGTACGCTTCGCAATTGTCAAATATACCCCCTCTAAACACAACCGTAAAAAAACCTTGGCGGGAAGCTAGCAAGGTGGCACTTGCCGGCAACTGAGATTGCAGAAAGTATTTACCGCCAACTAAGATGGCGCAAAAAAAAATGCATCCTTGTCACGCGGTTCAGTTTGACATAAGTCAACTTCCATCCCTCAGTTGTGACTTTCCGCCATTCCAGTTGGTGGAAAGACGCGTGTCGCCGCTTGATTTCTACGAGGTCACTTTTGACAATTGCGCTAAGAGTTTACAATTGCGAAACGCAGAGGCAGAGGTATATTTGTAAAAAAAAACTAAGTTATTTCTAGAATTGACGCCATGAGGTCAAGTCTCTTATCAATACCAGTCAGGAACTGACGAGCTATTGATACAAGCTTCCAGGGAATTTGTCAAGAATTAATGAGGACGAACTTTCCATACAAGCATTCGGGGAATTGTCGGGAACCAATGACTAGGATATAAACATATCGGATCAGAATTTTCTCTACGATATATACTCTACTATATTTTTCATCGGATTCGGACCGGATCGGATAATAATCGGTTGCGGATTCAGAGGCGATAGATGTGGTCGAGGATTCGGAACAGAAACAGAGCGCATTCGGAGCGGAAACAAAATCAATCGGATTGATACGCACATAAATACATTGTCAACCCATACAACTAAAAGTATTTGTTGAATAGCCTTCTTTTTTTACACGAATACAGTAGGGGAAATCCCCTACTGTGTCAAATTTTCCATTTTATAAATCAGGGGGAGTATTTACATGGTGAATGAAATGAACACAAAAGTTCATAAAGTGTCTAACCAGGATTGCATCCCTTCCTTAAGACTAGGTTTAGCTCTATGCATACTTATTGATAGGAAGTATTTAAATCTGACTATACATCTATCTACAGATGGGTCAAGTCCTTTGAATATGGCATCATTTATTTGTTCCCATAAGCTCCAGCATCCAGTGATCATAATTTCCATGAGAAAATTAAATGAGTATCTCGTTTTTGCTTCCTGGATCATATAGTGTAGCTCATAGTCTAAATTCCATTCAATTCCCAAAGCCCACCAGAAACTTTGGCTGAAACTACACTCAAAGAAAAGATGTAGTAATGTTTCCTCTGGGCATGTATCACATAGGACGCAGTCCGAAAATTCAACATAGAAGTTCTCCCTCTTCATTAGATCCTTTGTATTTAGTCTGCCGTGTAGAAGGAGCCAAGCGAAAAATTTGTGTCTTGGTATGCTACAGGTTTTCCAATTGTCCAGGATGGGCTGTGGAGTTTGGTGCTCCCCCAAGAGAGATCTATAGATTTTCCTGGTTGGATATTTAGTCTCCGAGCTTGTTACAAGCCATTTGTCATTTTCCTGATTCAGCTGGATGGTCATTAATTCCTCCATGAGTTCTAGCAGTGGTTCATGTGCAATAGCCATCAGTGGTAGTTGGAACATATTATAAATGTTGTCAGTCAAAGAATTTCATGCCTCTTCCAAGGAGATTTTTTCATTCGAAGCAAACGAGAAGAGTTGTGGATATTTATCCTCTTTAATTGTATTTCCCCATTTATCCTTCCATAAGAGGATAGATTTACCATTATTTGGAGTACAGGAAGCTAGATCCTTGAATTGGTCGAACAGAGCCATGCAGTCTTTCCACCAAAAAGAACTCTTAGCTTTAGAGGCATAGGGAATTTTATTATTGCTGTAATGGGCGATCCAAATGAGCTTAACCCATGGGATATCCATATTATTATAAAACTTGTATAGATTCTTCATCAGCAATGCCTTATTCTGTAATCTCAAGTTCAGTACTCCTAGCCCACCTTGATCTTTCAGTCTGCAAAATAGTTCCCAATTGGCGAGGCATTTTCCATGTTTTTCAATTTCTTTTCCTGTCCACAAGAACTGCCTGCCACTTTTCTCAAAGTGGATAAAGATTGTGACATGGATCTTGAGAGAACACATAGCAAGCATGGGCATTGATTGGATCAGAGAATTAACAGTGTAAGTCTGCCCGTATATGTCATTAAGAGAATTTATTCCAGATAATCTTTTATCTAGTCTTGATACCATGGGCATAAGATCAGCAACAGAAGGTCTAGTTGTTCCCAATGGTAATCCAAGGTAAGTAAATGCGAGGCTTTCTACCTTACATCCAAAGATATTTGCAAGATTATTTGCCTCCGCATTATCAATATTGATAGGGACCAATGAAGTCTTCTGGTAATTAACATGAAGACCAGTAGAGGCACTAAAAGCAGCCAGTAATTCCTTAAGGTGAAGAAGCTGATTCAGATCTGCAGGCATGATCATAATAGTATCATCAGCGTATTGTGCAATAGGATATTTTTGTCCATAATCATTTGTGATTGGTTGGCTCAGGTCACCCCTTTGCCAAGAGTCATTAATCACACTTTGTAGTAAATCTGGAGTGTTTACAAATAGTATTGGGGATAGAGGGTCCCCTTGTCTGACTCCTCGTTTGCAAATGATTTTTTTCCCTTGAACTCCATTGAGAAGTACCGAAGTGGATGCAGAAGTAAGAATTCTTTGCACCATAGAAATCCATTTGGGGCCGAATCCTCTTGCTTTTAGCATGTTTATAATCGCACCATATTCCACTTTATCGAAAGCTTTGTCAAAATCAATTTTGAGAATGACAATGGGCTTTTTTGAGTGGTGACAAATGTGAAGGTATTCAAATGCCCATCCAAGGCAGTCTTGGATATTTTTCCCTTTTATGAAGCCGTACTGATTAGCATGGACAATAGGAATAATAATATTTTTTGCATCCTGTTTGCCATAAGCTTGGTGATGAATTTCATTGGTAAGCTGACCAAGGAGATTGGTCTATAGTCATTCATGTTTTCAGGATCTGAAATTTTTGGTATCAGAGTTACGAAGGCAGTGTTGAATAACCTAGTAATTAACAAGTTGTACTCCATAGCCTCTATAATGACGGTTTAATAGAGTTGTTGTTGAACGAACGAACTTGACAACTCACTAACTGCAAAATATGCTCTATTAGTTTAGACATTTCAGTATATAATCGGATTATTCGAACTAAATCATCGGGTAATCCTTTTTAATTTTCGGATAATTCATATTATGGGCTATTTGACATACCATATCCTATAACATATCCTTCTGGGTGTCAAGTTCAGAATCGGATATCCTTATCATTGGATATTTTCAAAGAGGATATGGATTCTTTAAAACGGTTTCAGAATCAAATACGATTCGAAAATTATCCTATCCGTTTACGCCCCTACTACCGATGACCAACTATCCATACAAGCTTGAAACTTAACCCTTTCACTCGGTTTCAGAATCGAATACGGTGCAAAAATTATCCTATCCGTTTACGCCCCCTACTGTCGAATACGGTGTGAAAATTATCCTATCCGTTTACGCACCCTACTATCGATAACCAACTATCCATACAAGCTTGAAACTTCACGCTCAGTTTCGGAATCAAATACGGTGCAAAAATATCCTATCTGTTTACCCCTACCTACCACCGATGACCAACTATTCATACAAGCTTGAAACTTGACGCTTCGCTGGTCATCAGCAGCGGTTCATCCTTGATCCAACACACCACAAGACAGGTAAAAAAAAACCACAAGACCAGTTCACGTTCCACGCCAGGAGAAGATGATGTGAAGCCGTCGATCTTCGATCAGAAGGCCACTATCTGAGCATGTGATCGTTATCTTTTTCACTTTGGGTTGAAACCTTATCCGCCGTTGTCCTGACTGGCGAAGAACTAACTAGTCCTGTAACGCTAAACCCTAGCCAAGAGGCACCTCTGGAAGTAGCTAAAGTCCTACTGTGTTCTTTGAAGTTTCTGAATATTTCTGTTGAACTTGTCTGAATTCCTAGCACTGTCTATTAATATATTTTGGAGGACAAAGCACATAGCCCGCTGCTCTACTTCAAACTCGCTACATTAGATTCAAATCTAAATACGTGCAAGTGTACAGTGGCACAGTTGAAATGTACAAAGACAAAAACAGCAGGTAAAACAGGTCCAGTCGATTTAGCAATCATCATCAACAGAAGACAACGGGGGTATTGCTTACGCCACTCACACCGATGCCCATGCTAAATTCCCAAAATGGATCAAATGTGAGCGTGGCATAACCTATCTTAATCATCGGAATATTCATGATGTCATTGCGCGTACACACGGCGTCATGACTCTATTCTCCCTAGTATTCCAGTCACCTCTTGTGATGGAATCTGACCTTCAACAAGAACTGCATCTTTACCTGACAAAGAGAAGGTTTTTATGCAAGATCAGCGGCAATTTCCAGTAACTGCAATAGCGAAACAGCAAGTAGGTCCAATAATGCGTCCGAACCTGGGATGTATTGTAGACTATGTACTCATTGTACAGAAGCTCAGATGCCCTGATAGATGCTGGAACTGGCTTTCCGCAAGGCACGACCACATCATCCCTCCATTTCACAAACTCCGACTCCAGCGGCACGGTTTTTCCTAAGCCCTTGGTTGAATGCTTCCCTCTTGGAGGTTGGTTCATGGGCTGCAGGATAAGTATGGGAAGCAAGGATAAACATGAGAAAAGCAAAAACTAATGTTAAAACTAAAGTTGAGTACTGGAATACCGACACACAGGATTCATGCTCATGAAGTTGTGAACATCTAAAGGTGTTAAAACCTGGTTCAAAAAGGCGTTTGCCTAGGCGCGCCTAGGCACGCATAGGCGCAAGGCGTTGGCCAAACGCCTAGCGCTTAATCACGCATAATCACCGCATAATTGCGCATAGGCGTGCGCTTTGGTCAGAAAAGCGCAAGGCGCTGGCAAAACGCATAATTAACGCCCAGCGCCTTTTTGAACCTGGTTAAAACACTGACTAACCCTTCACGAAAGGCGCAAAAATTAGGAAAGCTTTTATGTTGAGCAGTGTGGACAGTAGTGCAATATTGTGCTCAGCGGAATAATGCAGACCTAGCTTCTAGCTCATTAGACTTTTTGCTATAATTGTTGACAAGCACTGAAAGAAAGCTTGATTAACAGGGTCTAGAAAAATAGCTGGCAGGCCAATCAAATCATAGAGGTTACTTCTGGTGCATAAAATGCAAGGATAAAAGTTAACATTTACAATTAGTGCCCTTTCAGTACCAAGATATTTTATATCTCACCATGGCTTTTTTCAGTTCATGCACATCTCCTAGAGCAACCTCAGAAAGAAGCATCAAACCAGTTGGATTTTTTCTATCCACATAGCAATACTGTGCACTCTTGCTTACTAAATCTGCAAAGTAGAGGCCTTTGCCAAACTGTCAACAAGTGAAAGAAACATCACCTTATTAAATATTCAAAACAAAAAATTAGCAGAGTTACAGCATGTATAAAGAGCAAACCATATAGCCTGTCACGGGAGCTTCAGGAGGTGCTATTCTTAGTCCTTGGCTAAGAATTCCAATAAAATTCGTCAACCTTGAACCTACAAATTGATAAATTGAACACCTTAGACAATGTGGTCACATAAGTCAACTGCTCAAAATAAGAAGGTACAACCACGCTTGACTGCACACTGAAAAGGATTCCAACTTCCCAGTTCACACGAGCAGAAAAGCAGCAGGAACAGAACCTTCTATTTTGAAAATACCTTTTGAAATAATGCTATTACTAATATGATTTGCGGAATCCAAAACAATTGCTTACCATGCCACAATAGCATCTTGTTATGGAGATTGTTTTTATATTTCGAGTACTTGTTGGATTCTCCATCCCGATCAAGCACATAAACTTCCTCTAATTCCAATGACCAGTCCTTCAAAATAGGAAAAAAAAACACGGGTTGACATGTATATGAAAGCCAAGACACATAGTCCTCTGTATTCTTTAACCTACAAAGTAACAAAGTATTTTCTATACATAAGAATTTGCATCAGACCTTGTGAGTGGGAGCATGTGTGTTGAGGAGATATTTCTCCACTAGCTTGTAATCTTCACTATCATGAGCTAGCGGGATAATCTCACAGTGAAGTTTCTTGTACTTATCATCAAGAGATTCATCACTGTCACCATCGAAGCCAACTAGTTTAGAAGCAATTTCAATATCTTGCAGAGCTTCAAGCATTTTCGCCTGTACAAAGCTACAAATCAGCTAGGTACAACATAAATAAGATTATAATCAAGAAAAACATGTACATGAGAAGAACCTCAAGAATCAAGATCACAGATAAAATTGGTAAAATCAAGGAACATTATAAGGCCAGGGAAGAAACGTGTGCATTGTAGTATAGCATGTTATAATTTTCTTGCAAGGGTTTTATTTTCAGTTTTTCACCTAAAAGAGTTACGTTTCATTTGTGGCTCAGCTAGCACCATATTTTGTTCATTTTGTTTCATTTAATCTTTAGGGATTTTTCATTTAATCTTAAGGGCTTGTTCGGTTAATCCCCTCTCCAGAGGGGATCGAAGAGGATTGGAGTGAATTTAGGGGATTTTGACTTTCAAGGGATTTAATCCCCTCAATCCCCTTCAATCGCCACCAAACCGAGCAAGCCTTTAAGGAACAAGTCTGACTGTCCAGCTATCATTAGCAATCAACTCCTAGTTGCATTACTATCGTAGGACATTTTTTTGCAAACACGACAACCAATTATACATCAACCAGATATGAGTAAGTTGGCACAAATTACAGAGTGTGACTATGCATAAGATACTTTTGCAAACTGACAGAATAAAACGCAAGGCAATAGGCATATACTTTCATCGTCAAGTCATCCTTGTCACGTATAATATGTGGATGAACAGAGGGAATAAGAGAGAAAAAACGATTGCTTGCAGCAACAATCAAGCTCTCTCTAAGAGCCAGTTCTTGGTTGCCAGTGTTATCCAATAGATTCTGTATCTCAGTTAAGGCTTCAAATCCTGCACAAAATGCAGGTAAGAATCTTCAAATCATAATTAGTTTGTGCATAACACATATAAATGGGCTTCAACAAGGATCAAAACAGCACACCTTTCTGGATATTTTCCTTGCTTAATTTCCCAAGGGGCATTTCTGACATATTGATTTCAAATTCCATCATAGCATCCCTGGAAAAAATAATGTGAGTGACGACTTCAATAAAAAAAAGGACATGTATGGAAGCAATTCCTTGAATAAGAAAAACAAGAAACCTATATGTTTCAACATTGAAAAGCATCATCATGAGTTCCAGCAACTGAGGAGCAAGTGAACTTTTTGCCTTGCTGATGTCTTTCCGTTTTGGCACTTGCCTAACACCATAATCCTACACCAATGTATATTCCATCATCAAATATAATCAACAAAAAGGAGAAATAAAACCATGTCAATAAATATTTTTCCCACAACTTACAATATCAAGTGGATAAAATTTCCCAGGCTGCTTCTGGAAATTTGTTTTTTGTTCCCATGCTTCCCAGGGGTTTCCAGTCTTTTCGAGAAATAATCTTTTAAATTGTTGTATTGCGTCAGGTTTTGACATCTCCTCCAGTTTTGTTCCACCAATTTTTTCACTGCCAACTCGTCCCCACTTTCGAAATACATAGCATTCACTTCCATCATCCTCTTCGATGACCTGAAGTATATAGTAGCTTCACAAACAAAAACAAAAACAAAAATTATAAGAGATGGAGTAGGGTGAGCAATAACCTATGTAACTAAGCAAGTAAGCAATAGCATAATTAGTGTTCTAATGATTTTCCAACAGGAAAAGGACAGACCAGATAAATTCGCACATTTGTTTTATTCTAGAAATTGCTAATATGCACGATTACACTCATGTACTGAGTAATCTGAGGAGTTGAGGAGCTCAACATCATTCATCAATGAAGAGAAACAACATGCAGTACTCTCATCTCTCATCTGAAAAATAATAATTTAAAGGCTACTGTTCTATTTTTCTCTAAGTACATATACACTCGGTGATTATTTTTGAACAATGCAATTCTTCTGTGTCCCCATATTTGTATCAACATACTGTATAAGATATTTCTATTTGGGAATAATACAAATTTCGACCTGACCCCACCACCCCTCAGCATGATCGATCGGAGATGCTGTCAAAGTTACATATGGTATCAGCGCCATTGGATTTTTCCCGCACACGCAACTCATGCTTACAATCGGTTTTCCGTCTCATTTTCAGTCTACCGACCGACTGTCCCCGTCCCTGTCCACGGTCAAATTTTCAACCACGCCCAGCTCTAGCTCACCACAATAGATTCCCTGTACAACTCCACTTTGCCCATTGATTGATTTCCTCCACATCTGGTAACTACGAATGGGGCGACCTATTTTGAGCGGTCCACCTGTGTCACATTGATTACTGTCTCCAGATGACTCCAGCCTCAGACACTCCACTATGGTTGATGCTTCTGCGGCAGCTGCAAAGGCGAGGTGACTGGGGAGATTGCTGCTGATGCTCAGACGGTGGCAGCTTTCCATCAGGATTGATATCATTGACCTACTGGCTGCCTGGCAGATGTGGGAGTATCTTGAGCGTCGGTACCACCAAGCAGAACTTCTGTTTACTAGTCCATATTGCAGCACCTTCAGATGCTCCAGTAGCCTCAGTGGATACTTTCTGCCATCAATTCACTACAATCTGGTGCCAGCTTAATCCAATGGATGTCGAAAGATGCCATACCTATGTCTGGTGTAGTTATGTATGAGCTCTTGCTGCCGTGCGCATACATGTTGCATCTTTAACTTGGGGACGCACCTCCAGTCTGATTTTGAGCTTGTTCAAGCTCAGTTAGTCAGACCTACTAAAATGCCCCCTCAATGATTAACCCTCTATGGACGAAGAGATAGTTTACGGAGTATTAGATATTAAACCATTATTTAAATTTTAGATAAACTCTAGTCCGATAAACCAAAAAATAATAAGTTGTGAATAGTAACCAAAATGATTGCTCATTTTACATTAATGGCATCTCAATTAACCTGGACACCAGCAAATTAGATCGTTGCTTCATGGATACCATAAATTTTCTCCTAACAAATAAAGTTCAGGTCATGGTTTTAAAGGCGTCGCATAGTCGACGCTTAAGCGTCAGAGCGCCTGGAGATGGCAAGGCGTCGTGGCCGCCTTAGTCTCTTGTCTAAGGCGTCCAGATTTGACTGTGAGGCGTCCAAGTCGTCGCTTAGGCGGGGAAGGCGTCACTCTGGCTGATTTTGGACGCCTTCGACATGGCTGGGCAGCTCGAGCGGGAAACCTTGATTGACGGAGCGGGAAACAGAAATTGGCGGGATGGGAAGGAAATTGGGGGACAAATTGGGGGAAAATAGATGGGAGACAGAGTGGGGAAGACACTCGTGACAGGAATCGATCTGAGAGAGAGATAGGAGCTCTCTCCTCTCAGGCGGCCAGCTCCTCCTCCGCCTCCTCGGCCAGCTTCCGCCCTCCTCCGTCTGCCTCCCCTTCTCCGGCCAAGCTTCTAGGCCTCTCCTCCCCTGGCGCAGCCCTCTCCTAGCAGGGCAACAAGTTACGGCTCCACTCTCTCCCCCATGGTCACTTTCCTCTCCGGCCAAGGTTCTGCTCTGTTCTGCTTGCCCGTGGTGCCCGTGGTGCTGTACTGCTGTGCTGCTTGCCTGCTTGCTGCTTGCGCCTCCGATATAGCACTAGTCTACTAGAGATGGATGCTATATGGGCTCAGCGACCAGGAAATTCAACGTATTTATATCTACTATATAGCTGCCATATTATCTGTCATAATTATTGAAAATTAACTAAGGCGTCGCCTTGCCTCACGCCTTAAGCACCTAGGCGGTGAGGCGCCCCCCTCCGCCTTAGGACGCCTTACCGCCTTAAAAACCATGGTTCAGGTAGAAATCCTTAAGTTGAAGGAAAAGTAGTAATACGGTCAAAAGAGGATATTTGGAATGGACAACTCATATGGGGTAAACGATAGAAAAAACTTGTTGCAGGACTTAGCAAAACTGTTAACTAAATGTGTCGTAAACCGTAACTAGTAGGCATTATTCGCAATTACCACAACTCAAAATGTATGTCATGAATATCAGAACAAATATTCTGAGCAAAATCCTTGCCTGTTAACTCCTTGAGTCATGTCAGACATGTTTAGGGTTGTATTGTAAATGCTTTTAGCATCTTCCAGAATATGGCCCGTATCTTGCAAACCAGAGGCCTCATGAACAGCACTTCGGCCCTTAACTTTAACAGTGACTGTGCTACCTTTTGATGATTCCAAGGTAGTCTCTGCTTTATATAAATCGAATGGAAGCACTCTATTTTTTCTAATGCATTCTCCAAGGTACTCTCCTCTTACGATTGGTATCTTCAGCCTCCTGCAAACAAAATCATATGTATATAAAATGATAATTCAACATCAATAATACATAGAAAAAATAATTAATTCACATTATAATTGAGAACGATGGAAAGAGTAAAATGTCATACCTTGCTTTCCTGACTTCAGGATTCTCATTATCAACCCCACCACAAGAAACTAGACAATTAATATCTGCAATGCAGGTGAACATGAGCATAGTGCAACGACATCGTGCTTCAAGGTTCACGTGCTTTATGTCTACACAAGATACAGCGCTGTACTCTCTGTGATGAACAATCCATACTTAGCTTGTACTCCCTCCGTTCCTAAATATAAGATGTTTTAGCCCTTTTCTATATTCACATGTATCTATGTGTATCTAGACACATATTAGTGTGTATGTTCATTCCTTTCACTCCGCATTTAGACAACATGTGAGATAGATAGAACATCTTATATTGTGGAACGGAAGGAGTACTATGCATGCTAGGTACTGAAATGGACTGAGAATTAAGTGGTAATCTGACCCAGACCCTGACTTTGTGCTCTGAGGTTTGCATATTTTATTTCTCTATGCAATGCAGCATTGTACTCTGTGATGAAATAATCCATATTTAGTTTGTACTATCCATCTCAATTCATGCTAGGCACTGAAAATGAACTAAGGATTAAGTGGTAGTTAAAGTGTCGAACCAAGACAATAATGGAGAATTATCTTTGTTAAGGTGTGAAATGAGGGTGTGCAAATCTCAAAGCAGGAACAGACGTTGGATCCTAAGAGTGGTGTAGCAGACGGGGCAGCATCAAAATTCCATACCAAGAAAAACTATAAAATACCATCTTCCCTTTACCGCTACTCCATAAAACAATTACGCCAGCTACCAATATATGTTAGACAAAGGACATCAAGGTTCCAATGCTATACAAATCCAATTGTAGAAGAAGTTCAAATATGCGAGCACAAAATAAATCAATCCTGGAGAACAAAAGAAAAACCTTTGGTAACCCTGGCACTGAAGATGGCACCGGTGAGTTTAAGCTTTTCTTTCCACTCATCCTACATGAATTAAGTCAGTTAAATAAATATAAAACTTATAAAAGAAGGGGGGAAGGATTCTCAACATTTGAAACAAGCAGTCAAGCATTGATTACCTAACTACAACATATTAGAAAAAGGTGCTAGTGAAATGAAACAGAAAAACTGGGTATCACATGCGGATCTAAATCTATGGTAGCAATATGGTCCAAAATAAAAGAGCTAGATCACATGAGGTAATTCGACCCCATAATCTGACAGGAAATAAATTGTACAAGAAAAAGAAGATTCAACACCTCACTTCTTTTGCTTATGTTGCATTATAAGACCAACTACAGTATTGCAGAATAGCAACTCAAAGGGAATATCGAGCTGCTCCAATACACTGCAGAAAGTGGTTCAAAAGGTATAGTGCTTGAAGTCGCACCAACTTGTTGGTTCGATTCCAAACTATTAGTTAAAAAGAAAGATACTACACATTGAATGTCTGCTCCCTTCCCATCCACGCTGCTGTTCTCTCACCATTGTTGGTGACAATGATACACATTAGAACCTTAAGAGGCTTAATCGGATGGGGAATGTCATCTATGGCCATCGGCAGCATGAGGATTCCATTTTCAGTAACCAGAGGCGAGAGCCGCCATCACTCGTGATGGATTTGGATGATTGCCGGATGAGTTTGGGAGGTAGAGAGAATGAAGCCATGGAAGAAAAAGAAATGGCATCAATTTATTCATTTTCTTATTCTATGGTGGATCCAAGCCATTAAAGCTGTACATTGGAGGAAAATGCATGCGGGTGTGTTCAGAGCCTTGTCTTTTTGCTTTGAATGGATGCAAGATTGGAGATAGTCTAACATGCATATTCCAATGAATATGGATATGTTGTAAATAGAAGAAATTGTTGAACATAAGGAAACAATTGACACGCGGCTATCTGGGGCTTTTAAGAAATTGATGCCTTCAAGCGAACTAACAGCTGAAAAACAATGAGAAAACCTCGGCCTCAATATACTAGAGATTATTTGAGTAATGAGTAATTCCTCAGACCCTAAATTTAAGGTTTTTAGGACACGGAATGTCTTCAAGATGATACTTTGTTCATCAACTTCTGTGCAAATCTGTGCCTCACATAAAAAAATATACGTTACGGACGGACTTATTTGATACTTCTGTCCATCAACTAAGAATAAATCTAGTAACATCAATTTGATATTTTGGATGCTTGTAATTCTAATCTTATAAATGGTCAAACCAGAAATTCACTTTGGCACCCGGGTGCATATGCACCCGGTATTTTAAAAACATATTTCAAAATGTTGAAAAAAATCTGAAATACAATTTCGCGGATACAACTTCACATTCTATATGTTCACAAAGTCGTTTCACCGAAAACCGATATTTTTTGTGCTCTGTGTAAAAAAGACAAAAAATGTCATGTGAAAAGCCTTATTTTAGCACCAAATTTTGTCTTTTTATACAAGCCACAAAATATGTCGGTTTTTCATGAAACGACTTTGTGAACACATAGCATGTCAAGATCTATACGCGGACATTTTTTTCAATTTTGACCTTTCAAAATACGTCCAAAATGAATTTTAAATAAAGGGTGCATATGCACCCGAGAGCCAAAACACCACTCCCTGGTCAAACTCAGAATTGTTTGACTGGTAAAAATAGTAAAAGGACTTGCATTTTGGCTTGGAGGTAGTACTTAAGTTTTCAGTTTTCACATAGAAAAACCATGCACTGTATGCCTAAACTGATTCTCCTGTACAACAAAGCAATGATGTGTTTGGCATTGCTGTCGATTATGATAATCCCATTTGCCTAACCAAATTTGTCAAATTTTATGGTCTCGCTAACAAGCTTCTGCCCATTTCTGTGGCTATTTTTCCACATCAGATCATAAAGTAAGCACAGCATGTTCAGTAATAACGAAATGAGTCTAAGTATCTTGTCACAAAATTTACTGAAGCAATCCTGATGGGGAAATAGAAGATGTAGTCTGATTGGTGCATGCCACTTCAACAAGACCGCATAGTTGCATCAACGCAAGACAGCTTGTCAGTATGGATACCTGGCTCGTTCTAGAGCAGATTCACACAATTAACTTTGCACTTAATTGAAATAATAGACCTTTTATGTAGATGTAAGCAAAAGAGGCAAGCAAATCAGAAAATAACCTAAGAACAAAAGTGATGAAGAATACTTACATCCACGTCTTTAGAGTGTCCTGCTATAGAAAATCTCAACTTATCCAATGCTTCACCAACGAGAGACTGCTGAGTCGATTGACCAACAGACTTCAGAGGTGACATCGGGGGAAGAACTCTCTCTGGTTTCTTAACCTTTTGAGATTTGAACCACTGCAAGATAGACATATTTGTTAACCTTCTACTGCAGAAAACAAAAATTGAGATAAAAGTTGGTTTTCTACTGCCTCCGTCCCATAATATAAGATTTTTTTACATGTAATATAAGATGTTATTACAACCAAAATGGGAGTATATTTGTTGTAATCTTATATTATAGGACGGAGGGAGTATTAGTAAGTAGTGTCTATTGATACTTTGATCAGTCATTTCTGGTTTGGTTTCTTCAAGGAAACAGAAGCTGGGCTTAGGAATTAGATAGCCTGGGCAGAAGCTAGTTGGGGCCTTGGGGGCTTGGGGCTGAGAGGATCCAAATGATTGAGGTCCCTTAGAGATTCTAGCCATGGAGCACAATGTTCTCAATAATGCATAATTTCCCCTCCAATAATAATATCTACCATTTGGGAGCATTTGATGTTTACTTAAATCTGTGAGTCCTTGGGAAAATCCCACATTTTTATTTACCTGGAAATCATAGGGGAGGGCCCCTATGGTATGTTTTCTATTAATACAGAAAAAAGAAACAAATATTTACATGAGTATGTACAAAAGGAGCAAAAGGAAAAAACCAACAGAGGAGTTACAAGGAGTTTAACCAATCAAGTAAAGGAAGCTTATGAAGGGATTCAAATCCCACATTAGCTCCAAGACGCTGGTCTCTAACTAAAAAAGTAAATATTTGAGTTTGAGAAGTTCCAAGACTCCCTACCTTTGAAAGATAACCACTCTTTATTTCATCTGGAATTTTCCATTTCTTCTTAATGCGTACAGGTTGTGTTGTTGTGTAGGTACATTTGGACCACTCTGAAACATAGCCACTGCACTGATAGTGACCACCGTAATAGTAGAGACAGCTCGTACAGACTGGGCAAGGGCCCAGCGCTCCAAACAGCATCGCATCAGCACTGCAAGAGAACAAAAAAGCTATAAGAAGTTATACAGTGAAGCATCTGAATACTGTGTGATATATGACAAAAAAGAGCAACACCGCAGGATGGTCTGTGTACTCAACAATACCTCAACAAGACATTAAGAATTGTTTCAGATAGCTTCAGCTCCACTAAAGCTGCTAGCAAGAAAACTCAAAGTGGCTACTGGGGTAATTGTAGTCTCATATGTATTGAACATATTTTTATTGATCAATTAAAATTGCTTTCTAGAAAATCTTCTCAAAAGGGCGACTACATGTACTATTGTGCCTTTGGAGCAAGACTACAAAGATCTTATGAGAATTGGCAATTTTCTTGTCATATTCTATCCTAGGGTTTGCGATCATTGTAGAAATCCCATTCTGAGAGCCAGCTGCTGGAAGTCACAAAGCTCTCTAGAACATGCATACATGTACTATGTGATTTCGGTGTTCTAAAATTGTTCTATAGGTTGTACACTTAGCCTTAGACAAGTAATGGCTGCCCCTATCTAGGTTCTTATTAAAACATGACACGAAAAAAAGATATTTCACCTACAGCTAGTAAAATACTAGTGTCTGAATTTTCCCTGATTTTCATGAGATTTAATCATTACAAATGTGTTCAAAAAATAAAATTCATAAGTAGTATTCAAGGCAGGGAAACTAAAGAGAGGGTCTGTTCTGTAGAGCATTAAGATAGCCATAATAATCCAAAACATTAAAGACAGCCATGAACATTCAGAGCTTTTCATCAAATCCAAAAAAAACTGGGAGCTGGACACCATCTTGTTTGATGCTCGGTGCTATGTTTTTCCTTTGCGTCCACCAAATCCGTTTGTCTTTCGTGTTTCTCATGCCCTGCAACTCCACCACACCTTTAAATGTCAGCCTCTTTCTGGTTCTGGTCCTTTCTATACAACTTTTTGTAGCCTTTTTATGATCCTTGTTGTTTTCTGTAGGATTTCCGTGGCCTCTTTTTGCGTTGTCAATATATGCACATTCTCTTGCTATCAAGCTTCTTTCGCCGCCGGTTTTCTTGGGCTATGATTTTGTGCGCAATGCTTAATTCTCGTGATGAGCCATCTTTTTTTGACATCCCATCTTCTCTTGATACTTATCTTCTTCTACCGATGCAGTGTCTTCCACTGATGCGCATCTTCGTGTTACCTGCCTTTGGCTTGACTCGACGGGTTTTTGAATACTCCATGGTACTCCCTCCGGTCCTTTTTACTCCGCATATTAGGTTTGTCTTGAGTCAAAAAAACTAAAGTTTGACCAAGTATATAGGAAAAACTACTAACAATTATAATACTCGACGTTTGTACTAACAATTATAATACCAAATTGATACAATATGAAAATATATTTCATGAAAACTTGGTCAAAGTTTGACTTAATACAATCCTAATATGTGGAGCAAAAAGGACAGGAGGGGATACAAGAAAACACGCTCAAGAAGCGGATTGTAGATTAGATTTTCACTATTTTTTTAGTATTATACTTGTTCAAATGCAATGTAATTGCATACACTTTGCATTGTGGGGGAGGGGGATGGTAAGGAGTATTAGTAGTAAATTAGTACTGGTCTATGGCTCTGTACGTATCAATATTAGTATAGGTTTCCTTACTTGTATTCCAGGTTTCTTGTGCTATATATTTTCCCATTGGGCTATGCAATACAGTTAAGTTGCATCCATACCACAAGTAATGTAATCTGCAGTAAGATGAGTACATTTAGAAGAAAAATAACAAACAACATTACCAACGTTCCAATAGGTCCCGCTCTGGTCCAGATGGATCTTGCTCATTAACTTCAAGCATATCCCTCAGCTCAGCAGTTGAAACATGCTTCTTAAGTTCATCCTTTAACTTCCAAAGTGTGTCACTTTGCTCTTTAAGCTTTTGGTGCAGATCAGCAGAACTAGCATTGGGATCACATGGTACTACAAGTTTTCCTTTGTTTGGTCTTGCAGCTTCAGATACACTTCCATCTAACTTGGGAGCTTTGTAGTCTTGAATGTCATTGTCACCATTCTTGCGCTTGGAGCCCTTCGAAGTTGTTTGTTCTTGATGACCATTGCAAATAAACCAAGTCAGATTACTAAGTTTTTTTAGGGAATCAGATGACTAAGTTATGCACAAAACGATAAAGAAAATTACTGATCTCCATGCTTCATTACGTTTGCTGGCAGTTCCTTTCTTGATAACATCAAGAATAGCTCCTTTATCCTCATGCGACAAGGTCTCCCAGCCTGGGAATTTCTCAACTGTTGCAGTTGGGGACATTTCCAAGAAACAACTGACATGGTACCAACCTTGACCCTCAAGTTTAGATGAAACACGAACCTAATCAAACATGGCTAACCGTTATTTCACAGCATAATTTACCACTGTATTAAATATTAGTATCTCTTGAGAATATACTTTGCGGGCTAAGAAATATTATAAATCAAACATGGCAAACATTACGGGATGCAATTTAAGAGTCAGTAGAAAAACATGATTTCACAGCATAATTCACCACTGGTATTAAATATTAGTATCTCTTCAGAATATGCTTTGCAGGCTAAGAAATATTACAAATAAAACATGAACTTGTAAGACCATAGAATGTTTTGGTCTCGACTCTAGAAATCAAAAGATGAGTATCGTTCATCGAGCACACAATTAGGAATTCCATATAGGAAAAGGAAAGAAAATCAACATAATTAGTTGTGACCAATTCCGAGTTTTCACATTTTATTTGGCTTAACCCTTCTTTTTGCAGGAGACCGTAACAGGCCAGTGGCAGATACTTCTTATATGACAATATAGCAAGTTGGTGAATTTCCAAGATAATTTCCAGATTCCAACACAGGAGAACAATAAAAGCTTAAACATTATCTGCAACCAGTCTGACTTAGTCATAAGTAGGGTACAAAAAAGAATGTGTCATGCTCATGTGATTTAGCCATATACAGCATAGTTTTCACTCGTGAATTTAAAAATCATGAACAAGTACAGGTTTGGAAGAGTACAACATTTCCCCAATAGGTGATTAAAATTAGAACTAGAAATATAGATATGTGACAGTTGTATACAGTTGCATTAAGGTCAACTGAAGAACGTGAAACTCATGTTTCTATCAATAGCCAGTACTAAGTGAGAATTGAGAAAAATCCATTAAAGTTGTTGACGGTAAGGATGTTCTGTTCAGGACCATACATTTTATACACAAGCACATGTAGTAGCAAGCATAGATTCCTGGGTTTACGGGATACGAATAAGAAGTATTTAATTTAATATACCAACTAAATTTCACAACAGACAGAGATGAGAAAAATAATTGATCAACTGATACATACAGCGCCTTTTGTAATCTTTTCACTGCATCGTCTACAGGAAGCACGAGCAGACTGAGCAACCTCAATAGTACATTTTTCTGGAATAGCAGCTGTGGAACTTGCAGTACTTGAGGAACTTTCAACGTAGTTTCTTATCTTCTCTTGGTCATCCCACCTAAGTGCATCTATTCCCTCAACATCATCAACACTGATCAGAAGTTAAGAGTGCCGTTAAATTTTCAATGCCTTCAACTCACATACAAGGAAGTCAAATAAATTAACAGATTGAAGCCTAAAATCCACTTCATGAGTTTGAGACACAGTTACATACGCTTTGATCTGGTTTTTCTTATTGAGGATGCAGCTGGCATGATTCCACATCTGAAGAAGGGGAAAACAGAGAAATCTGGAATTATAACTAGAAGTGAAAATTGGCAAAATTGCTTTGGCAAGATAAGTGACGGAAGCATCACATTTTTACATGCCTCTAGAAGAAACCCACCAGTCACCAAAAGAAACATATTTAGACTTCGGAAAAAAAAAACGTGTTTAACAGAACATCACCAAGACATAGATAATGCACACATAATTCCATAATCCTATACAACAGGGGAAACATAGTTGTAAGCATGATATTCGAGTTAGAGAAAATGATCAGATGAATGTGGCATTTAGTACCACAAATCACCTGAATTTTCTAAATAATATAATGTTTCCAAACAAACAATTAGAGGTCCACATAACCCAAACCAAATCAGCTAAAGTAAACCACATGCTTAAAAAAATATGCAAGATAAACAATATTAGATATAGATATTTAGATTCACACTCCACGATTAAGCACCCACTACTATTACAAAGACCAGTAAGTGGATAGATCATAGATGAGAACTGCAGTTGTCTAAGAGTTAAAAAATGGTAATGAGAATAGTACAAAGGTGAAGGTTTATAAACTACAGTTATCTCGCTTATATCATAAAATTATTCAGATCCAAACGATATGAGATACAAATTTCTCTCACAGAAGAAACTAGTATCATAATTATCTAGTGCGGCACCAGATTTTAGTAGAGATGGGCATCATCCTAATCATTCTGCCGGCTGCTACCCCTGGTGTGCTGGTGCTCACCTCTACCCTCCCCGCCGCTTCCTGGCCCTACAAGGTCTGGGTGGTCAGGGTAGAGAGAAAAGAGTGATCGTTGTTTAGGGACGGAGGAGGTTCTCAGGTGTGGAAGCTGGGTCTGGTCCTTTCAACGTGTACGCCCATCAAAATTTCGGAAAGGGGATGCGAAGAAAACTGGTTTCATGTCCACCGAATTTACATATTGATTTCAATAACAATGATATGTAGTAGATGTAATAGATCGAATGAATATGCAAAAACATTTGGCACCTATCATTTCATTTTAATTGACAGAAATGAAATGAAGTGAAATCACGATTAGGTATAGGAATTGGCATAACATATAATAGCTATTGCTGGAATTTCAAATGAAATGATATGTCCAATTTCAGTACATCCAAACGGGTTAGGTATGGAATCACAAATAAATTTCATGATTTCAGCTTAAAATGATAGGTGCCAAACGAGTTCTTACAGTATTAATAACTCAATGATAGTTCATATCCAAAAGAATATTGGTAGTAGCAATTAAGATTATCCAAAAAAAAAGTACGTAGTAAAACACAAGTAAAAGATGATCAAATCAAAGTAACATCGTTGTCGCTAAGAACATTTTCACCACCGTCGGCCATAGCGTCACCATCATCATCGACTGTAGCACCACCGTCACCACCTGTTGAAGCACCACCACCACCAGCCGAAGGACCATCAACACCACCGGCCATAGCACCAGGAAACTCTTGCCTCCTCCATTGCATGATCTCCATTCTTCTCATCTCCCAAAACTGTCTTGTCACCGCGTCCATCCCACTCAAATATGTCATCATAAGCCGGTTCTGCTCGCCGATCATGTCGAGATTCACCTTTTTCTCCTCCATATAGAGTTGGAGATCATCATAGGAGCATCTTTTTTCCCACTTTGCATCTTTGTGTTTCTTTTTCTTCTCGGCCATGGTTATCGTGGATTGCAATTGCTTATCCATCATTGTCTTCTTTGACTTCATCATTGCACTAATTTGCTTCCTCAAGCTTGAGGCCTCGGTTGTCCTCTTCGACTTATCCTTCTCCATCTTCATTCCATCAGGTTTCCCCGTGTTTATGCCCCCCCCCCCTTTGTTCTATCATTGTCTTCTTTGTCATCCAAGGTAACGAATGCACCTTTCTTCGTTGAAGCTTCTTGATCCATCAACCTTCATTTCTCACGATGTTCAAGCAATTTCCAACAATGTTGGAGCACAAATGGTTTGCCTTTGGATGTCGGAATTTGCTTGAACCTTAGCAATGTGATCCAACATTTGCAAAAGAGGCAAGTGAGAGCACAATCAAAACAAATAAAATCACAAATATTCACAATCAAAATGACACAAAACTCACATAGTCACCAATTGTGCAACCATTGGGAGGTGCATTCCTCACTTTCCCCAAGCAATCACTCCAACGGCTACCCCTTGTTTGATCACATCGTATCAGCCTTAGGGTGATCTCAATGAACGATTGGATGGTTTGGCATGATCCAGTGAAACTTGTCCTTGATTCATTGTCATATTTCTTACTGGTTTGATCATTGCCGGCAACCGAATCAAGTGGCACATTGTCCCATGATTTTATCAAACAAAGGTCCTCGATTTCTGTGTTATTGGTGCTTCATTTTCCCAAACTCCCACAACTAGGTTGGCTAGCATCAAACACCTCGATCCTCCCCAATCTTTACAAAATCATTGTTGCTAACCCCCTCGGTTTCGGCTTCCATGCCAACATCAAATGCATCAAGTGGAGCACTAAAAATGTTCACCTTGTTCTCCTCCAACATATTCACATAAAAAGTAGAAACCGGATGCAAATTGTAGCTAAAAGAGGAAAGTGTGAGCATGATACGTCTCAAACGTATCTATAATTTTTGGTTGTTCCATCCATATTATATATCATTGCCACATGTTTTTATAATGTTTTATATCATTTTGGCATATTTTATGGAACTAACCTATTAACAAGATGCCCAGTGTCACTTCCTGTTTTCTGCTGTCTTTTTGTTTCAGAAAATCTCTTAAGTAAATATTCTCGGAATTGGACGTCAATTTACGTGAATTATTTTTACGAAGAAAAAAGTCAGGAGCCAGAAGGGGAGTTGCAGGGGGGCCCACAGCCCCCAGACGCCCCCTGGCCGCGGCCAAGGCTGGGCCGCGGCTGGGCCCCATCTGGCCGCCTCCGGAAGGTTCTCGAGTCCCCCTCTCGCCCATAAATACCTCTTCACGGGAAAACCCTAGACACCGAATCAGAAATCCACGAAAAGTTCTGACGCCGCCGTCATCGTCAACCCTAGTTCGGGAGGGTTCAGAAGCTCTTCCCGGCACCCTGCCGGATTGGAGATCATCACCGGAGGCATCTTCACCACCATGCCTGCCTCCGGACTCCGGAGTGATGCGTGAGTAGTCCACCACGGGACTACGGGTCCATGAAAGTAGCTAGATGGTTCTCTCTCTTCCTTGTACTCCATTGTTTAGATCTTATGAGCTGCCTAATATGATTAAGATCATCTATATGTAATGCTTTATGTTGTGTTTGTGGGGATCCGATGAATATTATGGTTCAGTTATGTTATATTTATGATCTTGCATGCTCTCCAATACTTGTGTATGCTTTGGCCAAGTAATTGCTTGTATTAGTAGAGAGAGTATTTTTGCTACTAGGGGTAAAACAGAGGTGTTTATTACTATATGTTGTAACCATTGCTAACATTATGCACAATATTTATTGCAATTATCCGTTGCTTGCAACTTAATACTTTCGGGTGACATGCTGGATAGCGATCCTGGGGTGGATTATTAGTCATAAATGCAATTGGATAACGGTCTATGTATTTTGACGTAATGCCCAATTAAATGAAACATTGAACCATGTGTGATGATAGTATTGTTATACGCCCATGTTTGTCAATTGCCCTGCTGTAATTTGTTTACCCAACATATTTATCTTCTGGAGAGACACCACTAGTTATTTGTGGACCCTGGTCCTATTTTCCTACATTGCTTACAACCGTTTTAATAGTTTTTCCTAATCATTTGATGTTGGTCATATTTTGCTCTAATATTATTTGCTAAATACATTTAATCTTTTGTGTTCAGCAAGTCGGAGAGATTGTGATACGTCTCAAACGTATCTATAATTTTTGATAATCCATGCTTGTTTTATACATATTGCTACATGTTTTATATACACTTCATAGCATTTTTATGCATTTTCTGGGACTAACCTATTAACAAGATGCCACAGTGTCAGTTCCTGTTTTCTGCTGTTTTTTCCGTTTCAGAAAAGCTAGTCAGGAAATATTCTCGGAATTGGACGAAACTCAACGGAGCCCAGTTTTTCACCGACACGAAGACGAAGTCCGAAGGGCGCACGAAGAAGCGACCCAGGGGAGCCAAACACCACCAGGGCGCAGCCCCCCTTCCTGGCGCGCCGTGGTGGTGTGTGGGGCCCTCGGCTGCCCCACGCGTCGCCCTTTCGCCTATATATTGCCTCCGTCCCAAAAAATCCTAAATACCCGAGCATTATTCCACGAAAAGTTCCGTCGCCGTCGCCGTCGTCAACCCTAATTTGGGAGGGTTCTGAAACTCTTCCCGGCACCCTGCTGGAGAGGGAGATCATCACCGGAGGGCTCTACATCACCATGCCCGCCTCCGGAGTGATGCGTGAGTAGTTCATCCTTGGACTACGGGTCCATAGCAGTAGCTAGATGGTTGTCTCTCCACTTTGTGTTATCATGTTTAGATCTTGTGAGCTTCCTAACATGATCAAGATCATCTTATTGTAATGCTACATGTTGTGTTTGCTAGGATCCGGTGAATAGTGATGTTATGATCAAGTTGTTTATCAATCTATCTACTGTCTTATTTATGTTCTTGCATGGTCTCCGTTGCTAGTAGATGTTTTGGCCAAGTAGATGCTTGTGAATCCAAGAGGGATTATTTATGCTCGATAGTGGATTCATGTCTCTAGTAATCTGGGTGAGTGACAAGAACATCTAAGGTTGTGGATGTGCTGTTGCCACTAGGGATAAAAGAACTAATGCTTAGCTTAAGGGTACTGCTGTTAAGTCTAATGCGTTTGTTTACATTACACATTTTGATTAATGCAATAATCTATTGTTTGCAACTTAATAATAACGGTAGACACGGATGCTATCTGATACGTCTCAAACGTATCTATAATTTTTGATGTTCCATGCATGTTTTATATCAATTGCACATGTTTTATATGCACTTTATATCATATTATGACATTTATTGGACTAACCTACTAATAGTTGCCAAAGTGCACAATGTTCTTGTTTTACACTTTGATGTGTAGAAATTATCAAAATTGGGCAAAGGAAACCTTGTTGGAGTCAAATTGGGACTTTCCAGAAATCTGTCTGAAAACTATTTTCAAAGATCGTCACGTTCGGGCCTGAAGACGACGTCAAATGGAAAAAGTCTAGTCGCGAAAGTTGCAGGGAATTTTCCGCCGCACGTTTTATACAAAAGGTTCATCTCCATCGAGTTCATGCGGCCTGTGCAGGCCCGACAAGTCGGCTCGGCCAGGAAAACCCTGACCCGCGCCGAGGCCACGTGTGGTGCCTCGGGAACCTTCTGAAGCTGCCCTTTGGACCATAAATAGCCCCCGCGGAGTAAACCCTAACACAATTGACGAAACTCCCGAATACATCTCCGTGCTCCGCCGCCACGAAACTCCGTTTCGGGGGTCAGAAGGTCCTGTTCCGGCACCTTGCCGGGACGGGGAATTGCCCCCGGAGCCATCTCCATCGACGCCACCGCCATCTTCATCGCCGTTGCTGCCTCCCATGATGAGGAGGGAGTAGTTCTCCCCGAGGCTGAGGGCTCTACCGGTAGCTATGTGGTTTATCTCTCTCTCCCATGGTGTGATCTTTATGTGATCATGAGCTTTGTAATCTAGTTGAATCCATAGATGTACTCTTCATTATCTTATATGCTACTCAAGTGGTTTTATTAATGTAATCTCCGGAGTCACCTTTGTCCCACGGTGCGAAGTTGACAGTGTGCGCCCCGTGTGTGGCTCTTAGGCTAAAGATAACAGGAATACTTATCATGAGTTATTATTTGCGTTGGATGTCTCTATGAAATTGCGGTGTTTGTCTAGTACCTTCTAGGGCGCTCAAGTTGACAGTGTGGGGTTAACTAGACATGGGAATGCGACTTTAAGGTGTGCTTTTATAGCCCTACGCGGTGGATTGGTGTTCGTTATCCAACGAGAGAATAACTCAGAGTAGCATAGTGAAGAGGAAATATCTATGTATTCAATTATATTATTATTGTTGAGAGTGTCCACTAGTGAAAGTATGATCCCTAGGCCTTGTTTCTAAGCATTGAAACACCGTTTACAACATTTGCTACATGTTTGCTTGCTGCCATTTTTATTTCAGATTGCAATTACCACTTATAATCATCCATATCACTTGTATTTTAATATCTCTTCGCCGAACTAGTGCACCTATACACTGACAAGTGTATTGGTGTGTTGGGGACACAAGAGACTTCTTGTATCTTAATTGCAGGGTTGCTTGAGAGGGATATCTTTGACCTCTACCTCCCTGAGTTCGATAAACCTTGGGTGATTCACTTAAGGGAAACTTGCTGCTGTTCTACAAACCTCTGCACTTGGAGGCCCAACACTGTCTACAAGAATAGAAGCGTGCGTAGACATCAAGCTATTTTCTGGCGCCGTTGCCGGGGAGGTAAGGTAAAAGGTACTCACATCCTCCAGCTACTTAGCTATTTTCTAGCACTGTTGCTGACGTGTGAGTGCTCGAAGGTATTTCCTTTAGATTCTGCAATTATATCTTTTTGTTTCTTGTTTTTATTTCACTAGTTAGGCTTAATGGAAAACAACAAAAAAATTAGAGATCTTTATGAAATTTATCTTGAATTAGGACATGATGCTTTTGAAGAGAAAATTAAAAAACCTATGGAAAATTATTTGCATGATGGTAGCAATGTTATTACTATAAATGCTTTGAACACCATTATTGCTAATGCTATGGAAAGTCTAAGCTTGGGGAAGCTGGTTTTGATGAATATGATATTTTTAGTCCCCCAAGTTTTGAGGAGAAAATTTTCTTTGATGATACTTTGCCTCCAATTTATGATGATTATAATGATAGTGGTATTTTGGTGCCACCTACTATGGAGGATAAAGTTTATTATGATTATACTATGCCTGCAATTTATGATGATACAATGATGGTTGTGATAGTTTTACTCTCACTATTACTAATAAAATTGATTATGCTTATGTGGAGAGTAATGATACTTTTGTGCATGTGGATCATGATAAGAATGCTTTATGTGATAGCTATATTGTTAATTTTGTTCATGATGCTACTGAAAATTATTTGAGAGAGGAAAATATGGTTAGAAATTTCATGTTACTAAAACACCTCTCTTTATGATGAAGGTTTTGAGCTTTCTCTTGATTTGCTTTTATTTGATGGTACTTTAAAACCTACTGGTCATTATGAGAGAGGGAGACATGGCTTCACATATCACAATAATATTAAGTCTCCTCTCTTTATGTTGAAAGTTTTGAAGTTGCACTTGTTTTGCCTTCCTATGCTAGTCACTTTGTGCTTTATTGATTTATTTTCTTACAAGATTCCTTTGCATAGGAAGTGGGTTAGACTTAAATGTGTTTGATATTTGCTTCTTGATGCTCTTTCATATTCACTCTTATACATATGAGAGCATCATCAAAATTATCATGCCTAGCTAAAAGGCTTTAAAGAAAAGCGCTTGTGGGAGACAACCCATTGTTTTTATTTCTGCAATTTTTCTTTATTTGAGTCAAGGTGCTTGTTTACTTCTGTAGCAACTCCTTTGTATCTTTATTTTCTCGCATTGTTGTGCCAAGAGTAGCCTCTAATGTTAAGATGATGCTTAATTTTGATTGCTGCGCAGAAACAGATTTTTGCTGTTCACTGTACGAAATTCCTAAAATCACCAGATTGTTAATTAAATCTGAAATTTTTGTGCGTAATCTTTATGAATGTCTGAAACTTTCATTAGTCTAGAGTTTTTCGATCTGAGCGTCGTAAGTGCCTCGAAAAAATTCGTCTTTGCGGACTGTTCTGTTTTAGACAGATTATGCCTTTTTATTTTGCATTCTCTCTTTTACTAGTGTTGAGTGAAATTCTTTTTTGGGTGGAAGAGCTTCACATAACATCAGTGGCTGTAGCTAATGTTTAAAGTAACAAGTCATATTGCGTCTTTATAGAACATGTGAATTTTTGATTATGCACTAACCCTCTAATGAGATTTCTTTGAGTTTGGTGTGACGGAAGTTTTCAAGGGTCAAGAGGAAGATGATATAATAGGATGGAGAAGAGTGAAGAGCTTAAGCTTGGGGAGGCTCCCATGGATCTCCCCAGCATATTTCAAGAAGACTCAAGCGTCTAAGCTTGGGGATGCCCAAGGCATCCCCTTCTTCATCGGCAAAATTATCAGGTCATCTCTAGTGAAACTATATTTTAATTCTTTCACATCATATGTGCTTTCTTGGAGCGTCTGTGTGCTTTTATTTTCAGTATTGTACTTTTATTTTTGCAATAAGCTTGATCACAACATTCTTGATTGGGAGAGAGACACGCTCCGCTTTTTCTTGGAATACTCTTGTTCTTCACTTATATCTGTTGAGTATTCAATTTTCGCGCTGTTTAGCTTCTAGCTCTTGGTTTTCATGTACCTCTTGTCAGAGCTATTAGTTCTTTTGTAGAAAGTACTCTCTTGCTTCACTTATATTTGTTTGGAGAGTTGCTTGGTTAATATGTTGGTTCAGAAAATGTTGCGTGTGGTAGTGGTATAATGAAAACTTGCATAATCTTGTAGATCATTGAACTTTGATAACCTGATTCCTTGCAAACGTTTTGAGGTATTAAGTAATAGATGGTAAAGCTTGCTGGTTAATTAAGTTAAAATCATTAGTGGATTATTGTCTTTAAGCTTGCACCGTACTACAAACACTAAAATTGTTGAAGGTGTAGTTGGACTTGATAGCTTTCCATGTCTGAAAAGTGGTTCGTAATAACTAGGTTGTGTGTGAAGGTCGAGGGATCTAACGGGGTACTTGTGCCGCCGTGAACGGCCCTCCTTGGGGTAAATGTTAACCATGCGCTTAATGTTGAACCTGCTAGTTGTTTGCAATAAACTTGTGAGTTCTTTTTGACTAATGTTAAGCTACGGTTTTGGCACTTCCACCATCCAAATTTGCTAGCCTCTTCGGTGCTGTGCATTGCCCTTTTCTCACATTGAGAGTTGTGCATACTTCGCCAGTACATCCAAAACCCGTGGGAGGACTTCCTCTTGTTCTCCTACACATAAACCCATACATCTTCCTCAAAACAGCCACCATACCTACCTACCACAGCATTTCCATAGCTGTTCCGAGATATATTGCCATGCAACTTCCATTTTACATTACATGACTTGTTGTCATTTATCATTTATATATTGCTTTGCATGATTCTATACAGCTGATGTGTGGTTTACCCATGTTACGCTAGATCATTGCACATCCTGCTACACTGGCAGAGGCATACAGTTTTATACATCATGTTTTGTTCATTATGAGTTATTTGTACCAAAAAGTTTGTAATCATATTAGAGTGTTGCCCCTGCTAGAAAAGAGCCATGGAGGCCATCGAAAAGTGAAACAGAAAAAGAAAAAAAGAAAAAAAAAAAAAAAAAGAATAAAGAAAAGGGGGGCAACACTACTATCCTTTATCAAAGTTGTGCTCATGTTTAGCACTTGCAGTATTCATAGTCATCATTTGTGCTCATGTTTAGCACCTATGCTCCATTTGAGAGAGTTTTCATGCTTTACTAGTATAACTATGTGGGGAATATTACGTTATAGAACTTGGGTTGTATATTCCAATGATGAGCTTCCTCAAAAGTGCTCTAGGTCTTCGTGAGCAACCGAGTTGGATGCACCCCCACTAGTTCCATTGGAGAGCTTTCATACACATATAGCTCTATGTGCATCCGTTGCATGGCAATCACTACTCCTTGCATAGCTTCGATTATAAGACTTCCTCTTGTCTAATGATCACTTATAGCTTTGTGAGACTTTCTTCCATTGGCCTTCCAAACCCCCATTAACGTTCTCTTTGCCATAACATCCTGGTGCCAATACTAAATGCTTACGCTCACCGGTTGAGTAGACCTCGAAACAGTGGATTCATGACGTTCATGTTTACTTTTACTTGACTGGATCCGTTCTCTATGTTATGAAAAATTGCTTGATGCTTGGAATTGAAGGATAGAACTCCTACACTGGATACTTAAAACATCTATAATGAACCTTGTACGGTTTCATGTCTTAAAGGCCGTCATTCATGAAAACTTTTAGCTTGTTTAACTATCTTGCTTTATTATCTCTTATTTAATATCAATTATAGACATTTGCTTTGAATGATTTGATCTCAGCTCACTTACCATTACATCATTATTAGATCAAGATTATGTTGGTAGCATGTCACTTCAAAAATTATTGTTTTATCGTTTACCTACTCGAGGACGAGTAGGAACTAAGCTTGGGGATGCTGATACGTCTCAAACGTATCTATAATTTTTGATGTTCCATGCATGTTTTATATCAATTGTCACATGTTTTATATGCACTTTATATCATATTATGACATTTATTGGACTAACCTACTAATAGTTGCCAAAGTGCACAATGTTCTTGTTTTACACTTTGATGTGTAGAAATTATCAAAATTGGGCAAAGGAAACCTTGTTGGAGTCAAATTGGGACTTTCCAGAAATCTGTCTGAAAACTATTTTCAAAGATCGTCACGTTCGGGCCTGAAGACGACGTCAAATGGAAAAAGTCTAGTCGCGAAAGTTGCGGGAATTTTCCGCCGCACGTTTTATACAAAAGGTTCATCTCCATCGAGTTCGATGCGGCCTGTGCAGGCCCGACAAGTCGGCTCGGCCAGGAAAACCCTGACCCGCGCCGAGGCCACGTGTGGTGCCTCGGGAACCTTCTGAAGCTGCCCTTTGGACCATAAATAGCCCCCGCGGAGTAAACCCTAACACAATTGACGAAACTCCCGAATACATCTCCGTGCTCCGCCGCCACGAAACTCCGTTTCGGGGGTCAGAAGGTCCTGTTCCGGCACCTTGCCGGGACGGGGAATTGCCCCCGGAGCCATCTCCATCGACTCCACCGCCATCTTCATCGCCGTTGCTGCCTCCCATGATGAGGAGGGAGTAGTTCTCCCCGGGCTGAGGGCTCTACCGGTAGCTATGTGGTTTATCTCTCTCTCCCATGGTGTGATCTTTATGTGATCATGAGCTTTGTAATCTAGTTGAATCCATAGATGTACTCTTCATTATCTTATATGCTACTCAAGTGGTTTTATTAATGTAATCTCCGGAGTCACCTTTGTCCCACGGTGCGAAGTTGACAGTGTGCGCCCCGTGTGTGGCTCTTAGGCTAAAGATAACAGGAATACTTATCATGAGTTATTATTTGCGTTGGATGTCTCTATGAAATTGCGGTGTTTGTCTAGTACCTTCTAGGGCGCTCAAGTTGACAGTGTGGGGTTAACTAGACATGGGAATGCGACTTTAAGGTGTGCTTTTAGCCCTACGCGGTGGATTGGTGTTCGTTATCCAACGAGAGAATAACTCAGAGTAGCATAGTGAAGAGGAAATATCTATGTATTCAATTATATTATTATTGTTGAGAGTGTCCACTAGTGAAAGTATGATCCTAGGCCTTGTTTCTAAGCATTGAAACACCGTTTACAACCATTTGCTACATGTTTGCTTGCTGCCATTTTTATTTCAGATTGCAATTACCACTTATAATCATCCATATCACTTGTATTTTAATATCTCTTCGCCGAACTAGTGCACCTATACACTGACAAGTGTATTGGTGTGTTGGGGACACAAGAGACTTCTTGTATCTTAATTGCAGGGTTGCTTGAGAGGGATATCTTTGACCTCTACCTCCCTGAGTTCGATAAACCTTGGGTGATTCACTTAAGGGAAACTTGCTGCTGTTCTACAAACCTCTGCACTTGGAGGCCCAACACTGTCTACAAGAATAGAAGCGTGCGTAGACATCACTATCCCGGAAGTGGATTATTTAGGCATGGATGCAGTTGGTAAGCGGTCAATGTATTATGTTGTAATGCCCAATAAATACTACAATAAACTATCTTGTCATATATTGCATTGTTATGCGCTTGCTATTTGTCAATTGTCCAACTGTAATTTGTTTACCCAACATGCATGTTATCTTTTATGGAGAGACACCACTAGTGAACTGTGGACCCCGGTCCATTCTTTTACACTGATAAAAACACCAACTGCAATCATCTGTTCTCTGTTATTTTCTGCATTTACTATTATTCTCCACACCATACGTTTAATCCTTTGTATTCAGCAAGCCGGGAAGATTGACAACCTTCCTGTTTCGTTGGGGCAAATTAGTTTTATTGTGTTGTGTGCAGGTCCACGTCAACCACCAAAACATCTGAAATTGCGCCGTGCCATATTTTCTGGTGCCGTTGACAACCTTCTGAAGCACTTTTGACTCCTACTGGATTGATAACCTTGGTAGATATCAAGGGAAAATTGCTGCTGCACTACATCATACCTTCCTCTTGGGGTCTCCCAACAAACGTGTGTTTTCACGTCGTCAATTGACACCCTCTCTGTTTCGTTGGGACAAAATAGTTTGTTCGTGTGTGCGCAGGTCCACGTCCACAGTTTTCTTGCGCGCGTTACTATTGACACCAAGCCGGAGCCTTCTCCAAGTCCTACTGGTTCGATAACCTTGGTTAACTTGCTACTACGCTGCATCATACCTTCCTCTTGGGGTTCCCAGCGAACGTGTGATCCACACCATCAAGCTCTTTTTCTGGCGCCGTTGCCGGGGATTTGGAAGCTTCAGCGAGGGGAGTTTCGCACGTCCTTACACTCTATTTTGTTATTGTCTTGCTTAGTATATTTTTTGTTAGTCTTGTTTTATTTTTCGTTTGACTTAAAACTCAAAAGCGCAAAAAAAAAAAATTCTAGCACCTAGTTTTATTCCGGTCCTTGTCATGTTTGTTTCTTGTTTCAGTCATCATGTTTTTCCCTAAGTATGTTAAGAAAGATATTAAAATAGGAAGAGGTTCTATCATTGGTAAAAAAATATTGAAGAATTCCTCAACCATATAAGCCAGCTTAATGATATTGCGGATAGACCCCTTGTAGAACTTGCTCAAAGTAATGAAATTGCTATAGCATCTTTGGTAAGAATGATGGAATCTCGTTTCGTGAATCTTAATCCCATAATACAGCAAATGTTTCTTAATCTTGATAGTATGGATGATGGGGAGAAATAGGATTTTGTGTTTGAAACTTTGCTTACAGAATTTAAAGAGATTGCTAAGGAAGCTAGGAAGATATTTGTTCATTACAAAATGCTTGGATGCTACATTTGAAAGTGCATGGTGCCCCATGTGTGGTTTTGGTAATTAATGACAATCCTTATGGACTAATGTTTGCATTGAGATATTCTTGTAGATCTTGTCCATAGGAAAAGATTGGAGTTCATGTGTTGGACTCTAGAAGATTACACGATGATCAATGCTCTATTCAAGGGTTTATATGAAGAATGGTCATGTGTAGAGTTGAGCATAATGCAAGTGTGGCTTGGAAAAGAAGATTGAGTGAACATTCATGTTTATCTCCAAGCCATCATATATATTAAGAAAAGATTATGAAGTGCAAGTTCCATATGATCCATATCGGAAGATATCATTTGATTGAAGCTTGCAATGGATACATGAAGACGGAGCTAAGCGAGGCTCTCCCATAATGGAGTATGGGGGAGTATTTGGAGAAGTCATCATCAAGCATGTGCTAGCAAGCACGATCAAGAAAGATGTTCCAACTCTAAGAGATCAAGATCGTCATCATCTAGCTCAAGTGGAATGCGCAAGGCAAAGGTATGACCTTGATAGGGTTTCAATTTTACCGGTCTCATGGTGTTAGTGGGAGACTGGGTTATAGGATAGATGACGTTCTATCAAGAGGGGCTCTCGAGTGAGTAACTTGATCGCATCTTTGTGGAGAGCTCAAACCTTTGCATACTTGGCATATCATCTTTCTTGGTTCTTATTTGGCGTTTATCCATGTGAGAAATCAGAGCTTGGTTCATCTTCATGCCAAGCTCTTGTTCATCAAAAACGGATTTCATTATTATCTTGTTGCGTTTTTTGATATTGGAGGTTTTACCGGTTTGTCTTTTCTAAGAGAGGTCAAACTATCTTCTTGTTTTCCTCCTCACATGATGGACTATGATGTCTATGCGCATGATCTTGTAGAGCTTGTGATTATCTTCGAAACAAGCCCAAGATCATCGAAAACGGAGTCCGGATGAAAACGTTATAGGGTTTTCTGTTTGCTGAGTTACCGCGGGAATTTCTAGGCCGGAGTCTCCGGCCTGCGGACCGGAGTCTCCGGTCTCAGGGCCGGAGTCCCCGCCCTGCTAGAATGCTGCGCAAAGATCCCGAGGACGGCGCTCTCGGTATTGGGGCCGGAAGTGCCCCGGAAGTACCTCGGAGACTTTGGGCCGGAGTCTCCGCCCTCCCAGGACCGGAGTCTCCACCCGGGCCGGAGTCTCCGCCCCCCTAGACCGGAGTCTCCGGTGCTATTTTTCCTGCAATGGCTATTTTCGTGGGGACCTATAAAAGGCCCCCTTCTTCCCCAATTGAGGGGCTGGTTGTTGAGCACGTTGAAATGATCATATGACACCTAGAGGGGGGGGTGAATAGGTGCTACCCCAATTTTAGTTCTTTTTCAATTTAGGCTTGAGATGAAAGGTAAATTCTCTAGATATGCAACTACGGTGAATTTACCTATATGATAAGCTAGCAACTAAACAAGATACACAAGGTAAAGACGGTAAACAAGGATAGAGGTAACCGAAGTGAAAGCACGCGGAGACACGGATGTATTCCCAAGTTCCTCCTTTTTAGGGGAGTACGTCTCGTTGGAGAGGTGTGAGCCAACACAATGGCTCAACAGCCACAAAGGGTTCACCTTCTTTTCCGATGAACCGCACCACAAAGGTTTGGTTCACCTTCAACTATCGGAAACCTTCAAGGCGGAGTCCGGAGCCTTTACAACAACAATCCGGGGCACAACCCACAACTGGATTGGGGCTCCCGAACGGCTACAATCTGTCACAAGAACAATAAGTAAGTACAACAAGGGGCTAGGTTTTCCCAATGGAAACCTTAGCAAATGGTCCCTCAAGTGAATGAGGGGGAAATGTAAATCGGCTTGGTGAAGATGTAGATCCGGGCCTTCTCCTTCAATCCTCCAAAGATCAACGAGTTTGGGTGGAGGGATTGGGAGATCTAGCGATTCTTGAGCTTGCAATAATGGTGTTCTTCAATGTGGGCGAGCTAGCTGGCTCGAGGTAGGTGGAGGGGTATTTATACCCCCTCCACAAAATGTAACCGTTGCCGCAGGCTACACACCGGAGACTCCGGTCAGAGTGACCGGAGACTCCGGGAAGAATCCGGCAAGACTCCGGCCTGGGTCCAGGGGCTGAACCACCTGATGCTTGGATTAGGATACACCGGAGTCTTTTGGTCCAAGGACCGGAGACTCTGGCCTGGGGCGGAGACTCCGGCCTTATTCCGGTAACTTTCCGGAAACATTCCGGACAGGGTTCAGGGGTTGAACCATGTTGAGCTTCTTCGACAAATTCCCCTGAGTCTGGAGACTCCGGCCTGGAAGTCTCCAGAACTTCGATAAAATCCTCTTTTCCTTTTGTGTTGATGCACAATGTTTTATAGAGTTAAACCTGCGTCACTTAACACTTGATTAAAATATCGCTAGTGTTGTTAACTAACACACAAAACACAAGGGATCACGAAATGCTCTTTCAATCTCCCCCTTTTTGTGTTAGATGACAACACTAGGATTTGCAATAAAATTTCACAACTAGATCATGTTCTCAAGAAAAATGGAAAGCACTCCCCCTAAATGTGTGCATATAATCAATTTGCCTTTGAATGCAAATACACACATATAGAGAGACAATTTCCAACAAGATACATCAACATGATATAGGAACAACAATTTGCACAAATGAGACATATCACACATTAGGTTGAGACTTGAGATGAAAACCATACCTTGTGCATATAAATGTAGATAAACATCCATAGAGATCATAGCACAATATAATGTAGTCTCAACCATACATAATAAGAAATCCATATGTCTCACACTCCACATAGTTCAAATCTCACAAAAAGCAAATAAGTTCGACAAATAAAGATAAATGGACACAAGCGCAAAAAGAATGATAAAAGAGCATGCTTGCGTCCGACCCATGCAAATTCCGCGATAGGAACCTAATAGAACTACTTCTCCCCCTTTGCATCGAAATGCCAAAAAGAGCGATGCTACTCGAACCCAAGGAGATCACCCGGAGGCTTCGTCTTCGTCTTCCTCATCACCACCTCCACCTTCTTCATTGCAGTCCTCATCGGATTCAACCATAGGAGCCTTGCCGGTGTTGCGAGAAGTGGATGGCATGGAAGTCACATCCTCATAATCAGCCCAAGGAAAATATTCTTGGTTCCAATAGCCAATGGTGATAGTGGTCTCGGACCCGGATGAGAACAATATCATTCCCATCTTCATCCACTTCGGGAGGAGGAGTGGTGCCACCATTGTTAACCTTGCGCAATTCCTGATGATAATACCTTGGTTGCTCAAAATGTGCTTCCTGTCCTTATAAGCATCATGGTTTTCCTTGTGAACCGCAATACCCATGCAAAGCATCTTTCTCTTCCACCAAGAGAGCTTACTCACTTCTTTGTTCACTAAAGCCTTGCCACGAGCATGAGAGGGAGGGTCGGCGTTCTTGCTTCGTCTAGGCATTGGGGCCTCAGAAACTTCCTCCTCGTCACTAGATTGAAAAGGCACACGAGAGGAAGAAGGTTGACGGGGCTTCTTGTGCTTTTTGAGCTGTTGGAGAGTGCACTTGGGATGAATG
>CAMZMU010000096.1:86656833-86840101 GCA_947311845.1 Poa pratensis
ATTCTAGCCATGGAGCACAATGTTCTCATAATGCATAATTTCCCCTCCAATAATATATCTACCATTTGGGAGCATTTGATGTTTACTTAAATCTGTGAGTCCTTGGGAAAATCCCACATTTTTATTTACCTGGAAATCATAGGGGAGGGCCCCTATGGTATGTTTTCTATTAATACAGAAAAAAGAAACAAATATTTACATGAGTATGTACAAAAGGAGCAAAAGGAAAAAACCAACAGAGGAGTTACAAGAGAGTTTAACCAATCAAGTAAAGGAAGCTTATGAAGGGATTCAAATCCCACATTAGCTCCAAGACGCTGGTCTCTAACTAAAAAAGTAAATATTTGAGGTTTGAGAAGTTCCAAGACTCCCTACCTTTGAAAGATAACCACTCTTTATTTCTTCTGGAATTTTCCATTTCTTCTTAATGCGTACAGGTTGTGTTGTTGTGTAGGTACATTTGGACCACTCTGAAACATAGCCACTGCACTGATAGTGACCACCGTAATAGTAGAGACAGCTCGTACAGACTGGGCAAGGGCCAGCGCTCCAAACAGCATCGCATCAGCACTGCAAGAGAACAAAAAAGCTATAAGAAGTTATACAGTGAAGCATCTGAATACTGTGTGATATATGACAAAAAAGAGCAAACCGCAGGATGGTCTGTGTACTCAACAATACCTCAACAAGACATTAAGAATTGTTTCATAGCTTCAGCTCCACTAAAGCTGCTAGCAAGAAAACTCAAAGTGGCTACTGGGGTAATTGTAGTCTCATATGTATTGAACATATTTATTGATCAATTAAAATTGCTTTCTAGAAAATCTTCTCAAAAGGGCGACTACATGTACTATTGTGCCTTTGGAGCAAGACTAAAGATCTTATGAGAATTGGCAATTTTCTTGTCATATTCTATCCTGGGTTTGCGATCATTGTAGAAATCCCATTCTGAGAGCCAGCTGCTGGAAGTCACAAAGCTCTCTAGAACATGCATACATGTACTATGTGATTTCGGTGTTCTAAAATTGTTCTATAGGTTGTACACTTGCCTTAGACAAGTAATGGCTGCCCCTATCTAGGTTCTTATTAAAACATGACACGAAAAAAAGATATTTCACCTACAGCTAGTAAAATACTAGTGTCTGAATTTTCCCTGATTTTCATGAGATTTAATCATTACAAATGTGTTCAAAAAATAAATAATCATAAGTAGTATTCAAGGCAGGGAAACTAAAGAGAGGGTCTGTTCTGTAGAGCATTAAGATAGCCATAATAATCCAAAACATTAAAGACAGCCATGAACATTCAGAGCTTTTAATCAAATCCAAAAAAAACTGGGAGCTGGACACCATCTTGTTTGATGCTCGGTGCTATGTTTTTCCTTTGCGTCCACCAAATCCGTTTGTCTTTCGTGTTTCTCATGCCCTGCAACTCCACCACAACCTTTAAATGTCAGCCTCTTTCTGGTTCTGGTCCTTTCTATACAACTTTTTGTAGCCTTTTTATGATCCTTGTTGTTTTCTGTAGGATTTCCGTGGCCTCTTTTTGCGTTGTCAATATATGCACATTCTCTTGCTATCAAGCTTCTTTCGCCGCCGGTTCTTTTGGGCTATGATTTTGTGCGCAATGCTTAATTCTCGTGATGAGCCATCTTTTTTGACATCCCATCTTCTCTTGATACTTTCTTCTTCTACCGATGCAGTGTCTTCCACTGATGCGCATCTTTGTTACCTGCCTTTGGCTTGACTCGACGGGTTTTTGAATACTCCATGGTACTCCCTCCGGTCCTTTTTACTCCGCATATTAGGTTTGTCTTGAGTCAAAAAAACTAAAGTTGACCAAGTATATAGGAAAAAACTACTAACAATTATAATACTCGACGTTTGTACTAACAATTATAATACCAAATTTGATACAATATGAAAATATATTTCATGAAAACTTGGTCAAAGTTTGACTTAATACAATCCTAATATGTGGAGCAAAAAGGACAGGAGGGGATACAAGAAAACACGCTCAAGAAGCGGATTGTAGATTAGATTTTCACTATTTTTTTAGTATTATACTTGTTTTCAATGCAATGTAATTGCATACACTTTGCATTGTGGGGGAGGGGGATGGTAAGGAGTATTAGTAGTAAATTAGTACTGGTCTATGGCTCTGTACGTATCAATATTAGTATAGGTTTCCTTACTTGTATTCCAGGTTTCTTGTGCTATATATTTTCCCATTGGGCTATGCAATACAGTTAAGTTGCATCCATACCACAAGTAATGTAATCTGCAGTAAGATGAGTACATTTAGAAGAAAAATAACAAAAACATTACCAACGTTCCAATAGGTCCCGCTCTGGTCCAGATGGATCTTGCTCATTAACTTCAAGCATATCCCTCAGCTCAGCAGTTGAAAACATGCTTCTTAAGTTCATCCTTTAACTTCCAAAGTGTGTCACTTTGCTCTTTAAGCTTTTGGTGCAGATCAGCAGAACTAGCATTGGGATCACATGGTACTACAGTTTCCTTTGTTTGGTCTTGCAGCTTCAGATACACTTCCATCTAACTTGGGAGCTTTGTAGTCTTGAATGTCATTGTCACCATTCTTGCGCTTGGAGCCCTTCGAAGTTGTTTGTTCTTGATGACCATTGCAAATAACCAAGTCAGATTACTAAGTTTTTTTAGGGAATCAGATGACTAAGTTATGCACAAAACGATAAAGAAAATTACTGAATCTCCATGCTTCATTACGTTTGCTGGCAGTTCCTTTCTTGATAACATCAAGAATAGCTCCTTTATCCTCTGCGACAAGGTCTCCCAGCCTGGGAATTTCTCAACTGTTGCAGTTGGGGACATTTCCAAGAAACAACTGACATGGTACCAACCTTGCCCTCAAGTTTAGATGAAACACGAACCTAATCAAACATGGCTAACCGTTATTTCACAGCATAATTTACCACTGTATTAAATATTTAGTATCTCTTGAGAATTACTTTGCGGGCTAAGAAATATTATAAATCAAACATGGCAAACATTACGGGATGCAATTTAAGAGTCAGTAGAAAAACATGATTTCACAGCATAATCACCACTGGTATTAAATATTAGTATTCTTCAGAATATGCTTTGCAGGCTAAGAAATATTACAAATAAACATGAACTTGTAAGACCATAGAATGTTTTGGTCTCGACTCTAGAAATCAAAAGATGAGTATCGTTCATCGAGCACACAATTAGGAATTCCATATAGGAAAAGGAAAGAAATCAACATAATTAGTTGTGACCAATTCCGAGTTTTCACATTTTTTTTGGCTTAACCCTTCTTTTTGCAGGAGACCGTAACAGGCCAGTGGCAGATACTTCTTATATGACAATATAGCAAGTTGGTGAATTTCCAAGATAATTTCCAGATTCCAACACAGGAGAACAATAAAAGCTTAAACATTATCTGCAACCAGTCTGACTTAGTCATAAGTGGTACAAAAAAGAATGTGTCATGCTCATGTGATTTAGCCATAACAGCATAGTTTTCACTCGTGAATTTAAAAATCATGAACAAGTACAGGTTGGAAGAGTACAACATTTCCCCAATAGGTGATTAAAATTAGAACTAGAAATATAGATATGTGACAGTTGTATACAGTTGCATTAGGTCAACTGAAGAACGTGAAACTCATGTTTCTATCAATAGCCAGTACTAAGTGAGAATTGAGAAAATCCATTAAAGTTGTTGACGGTAAGGATGTTCTGTTCAGGACCATACATTTTATACACAAGCACATGTAGTAGCAAGCATAGATTCCTGGGTTTACGGGATACGAATAAGAAGTATTTAATTTAATATACCAACTAAATTTCACAACAGACAGAGATGAGAAAAATAATTGATCAACTGATACATACAGCGCCTTTTGTAATCTTTTCACTGCATCGTCTACAGGAAGCACGAGCAGACTGAGCAACCTCAATATACATTTTTCTGGAATAGCAGCTGTGGAACTTGCAGTACTTGAGGAACTTTCAAACGTAGTTTCTTATCTTCTCTTGGTCATCCCACCTAAGTGCATCTATTCCCTCAACATCATCAACACTGATCAGAAGTTAAGAGTGCCGTTAAATTTTCAATGCCTTCAACTCACATACAAGGAAGTCAAATAAATTAACAGATTGAAGCCTAAAATCCACTTCATGAGTTTGAGACACAGTTACATACGCTTTGATCTGGTTTTTCTTATTGAGGATGCAGTGGCATGATTCCACATCTGAAGAAGGGGAAAACAGAGAAATCTGGAATTATAACTAGAAGTGAAAATTGGCAAAATTGCTTTGGCAAGATAAGTGACGGAAGCATCACATTTTTACATGCCTCTAGAAGAAACCCACCAGTCACCAAAAGAACATATTTAGACTTCGGAAAAAAAAAACGTGTTTAACAGAACATCACCAAGACATAGATAATGCACACATAATTCCATAATCCTATACAACAGGGGAAACATAGTTGTAAGCATGATATTCGAGTTAGAGAAAATGATCAGATGAATGTGGCATTTAGTACCACAAATCACCTGAAATTTTTCTAAATAATATAATGTTTCCAAACAAACAATTAGAGGTCCACATAACCCAAACCAAATCAGCTAAAGTAAACCACATGCTTAAAAAAATATGCAAGATAACAATATTAGATATAGATATTTAGATTCACACTCCACGATTAAGCACCCACTACTATTACAAAGACCAGTAAGTGGATAGATCATAGATGAGAACTGCAGTTGTCTAAGAGTTAAAAAATGGTAATGAGAATAGTACAAAGGTGAAGGTTTATAAACTACAGTTATCTCGCTTATATCATAAAATTATTCAGATCCAAACGATATGAGATACAAATTTCTCTCACAGAAGAAACTAGTATCATAATTATCTAGTGCGGCACCAGATTTTAGTAGAGATGGGCATCATCCTAATCATTCTGCCGGCTGCTACCCCTGGTGTGCTGGTGCTCCCTCTACCCTCCCCGCCGTTCCTGGCCCTACAAGGTCTGGGTGGTCAGGGTAGAGAGAAAAGAGTGATCGTTGTTTAGGGACGGAGGAGGTTCTCAGGTGTGGAAGCTGGGTCTGGTCCTTTCAACGTGTACCCATCAAAATTTCGGAAAGGGGATGCGAAGAAAACTGGTTTCATGTCCACGAATTTACATATTGATTTCAATAACAATGATATGTAGTAGATGTAATAGATCGAATGAATATGCAAAAACATTTGGCACCTATCATTTCATTTTAATTGACAGAAATGAAATGAAGTGAAATCACGATTAGGTATAGGAATTGGAAACATATAATAGCTATTGCTGGAATTTCAAATGAAATGATATGTCCAATTTCAGTACATCCAAACGGGTTAGGTATGGAATCACAAATAAATTTCATGATTTCAGCTTAAAATGATAGGTGCCAAACGAGTTCTTACGTATTAATAAACTCAATGATAGTTCATATCCAAAAGAATATTGGTAGTTAGCAATTAAGATTATCCAAAAAAAAAAAGTACGTAGTAAAACACAAGTAAAAGATGATCAAATCAAAGTAACATCGTTGTCGCTAAGAACATTTTCACCACCGTCGGCCATAGCGTCACCATCATCATCGACTGTAGCACCACCGTCACCACCTGTTGAAGCACCACCACCACCAGCCGAAGGACCATCAACACCACCGGCCATAGCACCAGGAAACTCTTGCCTCCTCCATTGCATGATCTCCATTCTTCTCATCTCCCAAAACTGTCTTGTCACCGCGTCCATCCCACTCAAATATGTCATCATAAGCGGTTCTGCTCGCCGATCATGTCGAGATTCACCTTTTTCTCCTCCATATAGAGTTGGAGATCATCATAGGAGCATCTTTTTTCCCACTTTGCATCTTTGTGTTTCTTTTTCTTCTCGGCCATGGTTATCGTGGATTGCAATTGCTTATCCATCATTGTCTTCTTTGACTTCATCATTGCACTAATTTGCTTCCTCAAGCTTGAGGCCTCGGTTGTCCTCTTCGACTTATCCTTCTCCATCTTCATTCCATCAGGTTTCCCCGTGTTTATGCCCCCCCCCCTTTGTTCTATCATTGTCTTCTTTGTCATCCAAGGTAACGAATGCACCTTTCTTCGTTGAAGCTTCTTGATCCATCAACCTTCATTTCTCACGATGTTCAAGCAATTTCCAACAATGTTGGAGCACAAATGGTTTGCCTTTGGATGTCGGAATTTGCTTGAACCTTAGCAATGTGATCCAACATTTGCAAAAGAGGCAAGTGAGAGCACAATCAAAACAAATAAAATCACAAATATTCACAATCAAAATGACACAAAACTCACATAGTCACCAATTGTGCAACCATTGGGAGGTGCATTCCTCACTTTCCCCAAGCAATACTCCAACGGCTACCCCTTGTGATCACATCGTATCAGCCTTAGGGTGATCTCAATGAACGATTGGATGGTTTGGCATGATCCAGTGAAACTTGTCCTTGATTCATTGTCATATTTCTTACTGGTTTGATAATTGCGGCAACGAATCAAGTGGCACATTGTCCCATGATTTTATCAAACAAAGGTCCTCGATTTCTGTGTTATTGGTGCTTCATTTCCCAAACTCCCACAACTAGGTTGGCTAGCATCAAACACTCGATCCTCCCCAATCTTTACAAAATCATTGTTGCTAACCCCTCGGTTTCGGCTTCCATGCCAACATCAAATGCATCAAGTGGAGCACTAAAAATGTTCACCTTGTCTCTCCAACATATTCACATAAAAAGTAGAAACCGGATGCAAATTGTAGCTAAAGAGGAAAGTGTGAGCATGATACGTCTCAAAACGTATCTATTTTTGGTTGTTCCATCCATATTATATATCATTGCCACATGTTTTTATAATGTTTTATATCATTTTGGCATATTTTATGGAAACTAACCTATTAACAAGATGCCCAGTGTCACTTCCTGTTTTTGCTGTCTTTTTGTTTCAGAAAATCTCTTAAGTAAATATTCTCGGAATTGGACGTCAATTTACGTGAATTATTTTTACGAAGAAAAAGTCAGGAGCCAGAAGGGGAGTTGCAGGGGGCCCACAGCCCCAGACGCCCCCTGGCCGCGGCCAAGGCTGGGCCGCGGCTGGGCCCCATCTGGCCGCCTCCGGAAGGTTCTCGAGTCCCCCTCTCGCCCATAAAACCTCTTCACGGGAAAACCCTAGACACCGAATCAGAAATCCACGAAAAGTTCTGACGCCGCCGTCATCGTCAACCCTAGTTCGGGAGGGTTCAGAAGCTCTTCCCGGCACCCTGCCGGATTGGAGATCATCACGGAGGCATCTTCACCACCATGCCTGCCTCCGGACTCCGGAGTGATGCGTGAGTAGTCCACCACGGGACTACGGGTCCATGAAAGTAGCTAGATGGTTCTCTCTCTTCCTTTGTACTCCATTGTTTAGATCTTATGAGCTGCCTAATATGATTAAGATCATCTATATGTAATGCTTTATGTTGTGTTTGTGGGGATCCGATGAATATTATGGTTCAGTTATGTTATTTATGATCTTGCATGCTCTCCAATACTTGTGTATGCTTTGGCCAAGTAATTGCTTGTATTATTAGAGAGAGTATTTTTGCTACTAGGGGTAAAACAGAGGTGTTTATTACTATATGTTGTAACCATTGCTAACATTATGCACAATATTTATTGCAATTATCCGTTGCTTGCAACTTAATACTTTCGGGTGGGACATGCTGGATAGCGATCCTGGGTGGATTATTAGTCATAAATGCAATTGGATAACGGTCTATGTATTTTGACGTAATGCCCAATTAAATGAAACATTGAACCATGTGTGATGATAGTATTGTTATACGCCCATGTTTGTCAATTGCCCTGCTGTAATTTGTTTACCCAACATATTTATCTTCTGGAGAGACACCACTAGTTATTTGTGGACCCTGGTCCTATTTTCCTACATTGCTTACAACCGTTTTAATAGTTTTTCCTAATCATTTGATGTTGGTCATATTTTGCTCTAATATTATTTGCTAAATACATTTAATCTTTTGTGTTCAGCAAGTCGGAGAGATTGTGATACGTCTCAAACGTATCTATAATTTTTGATAATCCATGCTTGTTTTATACATATTGCTACATGTTTTATATACACTTCATAGCATTTTTATGCATTTTCTTGGGACTAACTATTAACAAGATGCCACAGTGTCAGTTCCTGTTTTCTGCTGTTTTCCGTTTCAGAAAAGCTAGTCAGGAAATATTCTCGGAATTGGACGAAACTCAACGGAGCCCAGTTTTTCACCGACACGAAGACGAAGTCCGAAGGGCGCACGAAAGAAGCGACCCAGGGGAGCCAAACACCACCAGGGCGCAGCCCCCCTTCCTGGCGCGCGTGGTGGTGTGTGGGGCCCTCGGCTGCCCCACGCGTCGCCCTTTCGCCTATATATTGCCTCCGTCCCAAAAAATCCTAAATACCGAGCATTATTCCACGAAAAGTTCCGTCGCCGTCGCCGTCGTCAACCCTAATTTGGGAGGGTTCTGAAACTCTTCGGCACCCTGCTGGAGAGGGAGATCATCACCGGAGGGCTCTACATCACCATGCCCGCCTCCGGAGTGATGCGTGAGTAGTTCATCCTTGGACTAAGGGTCCATAGCAGTAGCTAGATGGTTGTCTCTCCACTTTGTGTTATCATGTTTAGATCTTGTGAGCTTCCTAACATGATCAAGATCATCTTATTGTAATGCTACATGTTGTGTTTGCTAGGATCCGGTGAATAGTGATGTTATGATCAAGTTGTTTATCAATCTATCTCTGTCTTATTTATGTTCTTGCATGGTCTCGTTGCTAGTAGATGTTTGGCAAGTAGATGCTTGTGAATCCAAGAGGGATTATTTATGCTCGATAGTGGATTCATGTCTCTTGTAATCTGGGTGAGTGACAAACAACACTAAGGTTGTGGATGTGCTGTTGCCACTAGGGATAAAAGAACTAATGCTTAGCTTAAGGGTACTGCGTTAAGTCTAATGCGTTTGTTTACATTACACATTTTGATTAATGCAATAATCTATTGTTTGCAACTTAATAATAACGGTAGACACGGATGCTATCTGATACGTCTCAAACGTATCTATAATTTTTGATGTTCCATGCATGTTTTATATCAATTGCACATGTTTTATATGCACTTTATATCATATTATGACATTTATTGGACTAACCTACTAATAGTTGCCAAAGTGCACAATGTTCTTGTTTTACATTTGATGTGTAGAAATTATCAAAATTGGGCAAAGGAAACCTTGTTGGAGTCAAATTGGGACTTTCCAGAAATCTGTCTGAAAACTATTTTCAAAGATCGTCACGTTCGGGCCTGAAGACGACGTCAAATGGAAAAGTCTCGTCGCGAAAGTTGCAGGGAATTTTTGCCGCAATTTATACAAAAGGTTCATCTCCATCGGAGTTAACATGCGGCCTGTGCAGGCCGACAAGTCGGCTCGGTCAGGAAAACCCTGACCCTCGCCGAGGCCACGTGTGGTGGCCTCGGGAACCTTCTGAAGCTGCCCTTTGGACCATAAATAGCCCCCGCGGAGTAAACCTAACACAATTGACGAAACTCCCGAATACATCTCGTGCTCCGCCGCCACGAAACTCCGTTTCGGGGTCAGAAGGTCCTGTTCCGGTACCTTGCGGGACGGGGAATTGCCCCGGAGCCATCTCCATCGACTCCACCGCCATCTTCATCGCCGTTGCTGCCTCCCATGATGAGGAGGGAGTAGTTCTCCCCGAGGCTGAGGGCTCTACCGGTAGCTATGTGGTTTATCTCTCTCTCCCATGGTGTGATCTTTATGTGATCATGAGCTTTGTAATCTAGTTGAATCCATAGATGTACTCTTCATTATCTTATATGCTACTCAAGTGGTTTTATTAATGTAATCTCCGGAGTCACCTTTGTCCCACGGTGCGAAGTTGACAGTGTGCGCCCCGTGTGTGGCTCTTAGGCTAAAGATAACAGGAATACTTATCATGAGTTATTATTTGCGTTGGATGTCTCTATGAAATTGCGGTGTTTGTCTAGTACCTTCTAGGGCGCTCAAGTTGACAGTGTGGGTTAACTAGACATGGGAATGCGACTTTAAGGTGTGCTTTTATAGCCCTACGCGGTGGATTGGTGTTCGTTATCCAACGAGAGAATAACTCAGAGTAGCATAGTGAAGAGGAAATATCTATGTATTCAATTATATTATTATTGTTGAGAGTGTCCACTAGTGAAAGTATGATCCCTAGGCCTTGTTTCAAGCATTGAAACACCGTTTACTCCATTTTGCTACATGTTTGCTTGCTGCCATTTTTATTTCAGATTGCAATTACCACTTATAATCATCCATATCTATTATTTTAATATCTCTTCGCCGAACTAGTGCACCTATACATCTGACAAGTGTATTGGGTGTGTTGGGGACACAAGAGACTTCTTGTATCTTAATTGCAGGGTTGCTTGAGAGGGATATCTTTGACCTCTACCTCCCTGAGTTCGATAAACCTTGGGTGATTCACTTAAGGGAAACTTGCTGCTGTTCTACAAACCTCTGCACTTGGAGGCCCAACACTGTCTACAAGAATAGAAGCGTGCGTAGACATCAAGCTATTTTCTGGCGCCGTTGCCGGGGAGGTAAGGTAAAAGGTACTCACATCCTCCAGCTACTTAGCTATTTTCTAGCACTGTTGCTGACGTGTGAGTGCTCGAAGGTATTTCCTTTAGATTCTGCAATTATATCTTTTTGTTTCTTGTTTTTATTTCACTAGTTAGGCTTAATGGAAAACAACAAAAAATTAGAGATCTTTATGAAATTTATCTTGAATTAGGACATGATGCTTTTGAAGAGAAAATTAAAAAACCTATGGAAAATTATTTGCATGATGGTAGCAATGTTATTACTATAAATGCTTTGAACACCATTATTGCTAATGCTATGGAAAAGTCTAAGCTTGGGGAAGCTGGTTTTGATGAATATGATATTTTTAGTCCCCCAAGTTTTGAGGAGAAAATTTTCTTTGATGATACTTTGCCTCCAATTTATGATGATTATAATGATAGTGGTATTTTGGTGCCACCTACTATGGAGGATAAAGTTTATTATGATTATACTATGCCTGCAATTTATGATGATTACAATGATGGTTGTGATAGTTTTACTCCACTATTACTAATAAAATTGATTATGCTTATGTGGAGAGTAATGATACTTTTGTGCATGTGGATCATGATAAGAATGCTTTATGTGATAGCTATATTGTTAATTTTATTCATGATGCACTGAAAATTATTTGAGAGAGGAAAATATGGTTATAGAAATTTCATGTTACTAAAACACCTCTCTTTATGATGAAGGTTTTGAGCTTTCTCTTGATTTGCTTTTATTTGATGGGTACTTTAAACCTACTGGTCATTATGAGAGAGGGAGACATGGTTCACATATCAATAATATTAAGTCTCCTCTCTTTATGTTGAAAGTTTTGAAGTTGCACTTGTTTTGCCTTCCTATGCTAGTCACTTTGTGCTTTATTGATTTATTTTCTTACAAGATTCCTTTGCATAGGAAGTGGGTTAGACTTAAATGTGTTTGATATTTGCTTCTTGATGCTCTTTCATATTCAACTCTTATACATATGAGAGCATCATCAAAATTATCATGCCTAGCTAAAAGGCTTTAAAGAAAAGCGCTTGTGGGAGACAACCCATTGTTTTTATTTCTGCAATTTTTTTTTATTTGAGTCAAGGTGCTTGTTTACTTCTGTAGCAACTCCTTTGTATCTTTATTTTCTCGCATTGTTGTGCCAAGAGTAGCCTCTAATGTTAAGATGATGCTTAATTTTGATTGCTGCGCAGAAACAGATTTTTGCTGTTCACTGTACGAAATTCCTAAAATCACCAGATTGTTAATTAAATCTGAAATTTTTGTGCGTAATCTTTATGAATGTCTGAAACTTTCATTAGTCTAGAGTTTTTCGATCTGAGCGTCGTAAGTGCCTTGAAAAAATTCGTCTTTGCGGACTGTTCTGTTTTAGACAGATTATGCCTTTTTATTTTGCATTCTCTCTTTTACTAGTGTTGAGTGAAATTCTTTTTTGGGTGGAAGAGCTTCACATAACATCAGTGGCTGTAGCTAATGTTTAAAGTAACAAGTCATATTGCGTCTTTATAGAACATGTGAATTTTTGATTATGCACTAACCCTCTAATGAGATTTACTTTGAGTTTGGTGTGACGGAAGTTTTCAAGGGTCAAGAGGAAGATGATATAATAGGATGGAGAAGAGTGAAGAGCAAGCTTGGGGAGGCTCCCATGGATCTCCCCAGCATATTTCAAGAAGACTCAAGCGTCTAAGCTTGGGGATGCCCAAGGCATCCCCTTCTTCATCGGCAAAATTATCAGGTCATCTCTAGTGAAACTATATTTTAATTCTTTCACATCATATGTGCTGTTCTTGGAGCGTCTGTGTGCTTTTATTTTCAGTATTGTACTTTTATTTTTGCAATAAGCTTGATCACAACATTCTTGATTGGGAGAGAGACACGCTCCGCTTTTTCTTGGAATACTCTTGTTCTTCACTTATATCTGTTGAGTATTCAATTTTCGCGCTGTTTAGCTTCTAGCTCTTGGTTTTCATGTACCTCTTGTCAGAGCTATTAGTTCTTTTGTAGAAAGTACTCTCTTGCTTCACTTATATTTGTTTGGAGAGTTGCTTGGTTAATATGTTGGTTCAGAAAATGTTGCGTGTGGTAGTGGTATAATGAAAACTTGCATAATCTTGTAGATCATTGAACTTTGATAACCTGATTCCTTGCAAACGTTTTGAGGTATTAAGTAATAGATGGTAAAGCTTGCTGGTTAATTAAGTTAAAATCATTAGTGGATTATTGTCTTTAAGCTTGCACCGTACTACAAACACTAAAATTGTTGAAGGTGTAGTTGGACTTGATAGCTTTCCATGTCTGAAAAGTGGTTCGTAATAACTAGGTTGTGTGTGAAGGTCGAGGGATCTAACGGGGTACTTGTGCCGCCGTGAACGGCCCTCCTTGGGGTAAATGTTAACCATGCGCTTAATGTTGAACCTGCTAGTTGTTTGCAATAAACTTGTGAGTTCTTTTTGACTAATGTTAAGCTACGGTTTTGGCACTTCCACCATCCAAATTTGCTAGCCTCTTCGGTGCTGTGCATTGCCTTTTCTCACATTGAGAGTTGTGCATACTTCGCCAGTACATCCAAAACCCGTGGGAGGACTTCCTCTTGTTCTCCTACACATAAACCCATACATCTTCCTCAAAACAGCCACCATACCTACCTACCACAGCATTTCCATAGCTGTTCCGAGATATATTGCCATGCAACTTCCATTTTACATTACATGACTTGTTGTCATTTATCATTTATATATTGCTTTGCATGATTCTATACAGCTGATGTGTGGTTTACCCATGTTACGCTAGATCATTGCACATCCTGCTACACTGGCAGAGGCATACAGTTTTATACATCATGTTTTGTTCATTATGAGTTATTTGTACCAAAAAGTTTGTAATCATATTAGAGTGTTGCCCCTGCTAGAAAAGAGCCATGGAGGCCATCGAAAAGTGAAACAGAAAAAGAAAAAAAAAAAAAAAAAAAAAAAAGAATAAAGAAAAGGGGGGCAACACTACTATCCTTTATCAAAGTTGTGCTCATGTTTAGCACTTGCAGTATTCATAGTCATCATTTGTGCTCATGTTTAGCACCTATGCTCCATTTGAGAGAGTTTTCATGCTTTACTAGTATAACTATGTGGGGAATATTACGTTATAGAACTTGGGTTGTATATTCCAATGATGAGCTTCCTCAAAAGTGCTCTAGGTCTTCGTGAGCAACCGAGTTGGATGCACCCCCACTAGTTCCATTGGAGAGCTTTCATACACATATAGCTCTATGTGCATCCGTTGCATGGCAATCACTACTCCTTGCATAGCTTCGATTATAAGACTTCCTCTTGTCTAATGATCACTTATAGCTTTGTGAGACTTTCTTCCATTGGCCTTCCAAACCCCCATTAACGTTCTCTTTGCCATAACATCCTGGTGCCAATACTAAATGCTTACGCTCACCGGTTGAGTAGACCTCGAAACAGTGGATTCATGACGTTCATGTTTACTTTTACTTGACTGGATCCGTTCTCTATGTTATGAAAAATTGCTTGATGCTTGGAATTGAAGGATAGAACTCCTACACTGGATACTTAAAACATCTATAATGAACCTTGTACGGTTTCATGTCTTAAAGGCCGTCATTCATGAAAACTTTTAGCTTGTTTAACTATCTTGCTTTATTATCTCTTATTTAATATCAATTATAGACATTTGCTTTGAATGATTTGATCTCAGCTCACTTACCATTACATCATTATTAGATCAAGATTATGTTGGTAGCATGTCACTTCAAAAATTATTGTTTTATCGTTTACCTACTCGAGGACGAGTAGGAACTAAGCTTGGGGATGCTGATACGTCTCAAACGTATCTATAATTTTTGATGTTCCATGCATGTTTTATATCAATTGTCACATGTTTTATATGCACTTTATATCATATTATGACATTTATTGGACTAACCTACTAATAGTTGCCAAAGTGCACAATGTTCTTGTTTTACACTTTGATGTGTAGAAATTATCAAAATTGGGCAAAGGAAACCTTGTTGGAGTCAAATTGGGACTTTCCAGAAATCTGTCTGAAAACTATTTTCAAAGATCGTCACGTTCGGGCCTGAAGACGACGTCAAATGGAAAAAGTCTAGTCGCGAAAGTTGCGGGAATTTTCCGCCGCACGTTTTATACAAAAGGTTCATCTCCATCGAGTTCGATGCGGCCTGTGCAGGCCCGACAAGTCGGCTCGGCCAGGAAAACCCTGACCCGCGCCGAGGCCACGTGTGGTGCCTCGGGAACCTTCTGAAGCTGCCCTTTGGACCATAAATAGCCCCCGCGGAGTAAACCCTAACACAATTGACGAAACTCCCGAATACATCTCCGTGCTCCGCCGCCACGAAACTCCGTTTCGGGGGTCAGAAGGTCCTGTTCCGGTACCTTGCCGGGACGGGGAATTGCCCCCGGAGCCATCTCCATCGACTCCACCGCCATCTTCATCGCCGTTGCTGCCTCCCATGATGAGGAGGGAGTAGTTCTCCCCGAGGCTGAGGGCTCTACCGGTAGCTATGTGGTTTATCTCTCTCTCCCATGGTGTGATCTTTATGTGATCATGAGCTTTGTAATCTAGTTGAATCCATAGATGTACTCTTCATTATCTTATATGCTACTCAAGTGGTTTTATTAATGTAATCTCCGGAGTCACCTTTGTCCCACGGTGCGAAGTTGACAGTGTGCGCCCCGTGTGTGGCTCTTAGGCTAAAGATAACAGGAATACTTATCATGAGTTATTATTTGCGTTGGATGTCTCTATGAAATTGCGGTGTTTGTCTAGTACCTTCTAGGGCGCTCAAGTTGACAGTGTGGGGTTAACTAGACATGGGAATGCGACTTTAAGGTGTGCTTTTATAGCCCTACGCGGTGGATTGGTGTTCGTTATCCAACGAGAGAATAACTCAGAGTAGCATAGTGAAGAGGAAATATCTATGTATTCAATTATATTATTATTGTTGAGAGTGTCCACTAGTGAAAGTATGATCCTAGGCCTTGTTTCTAAGCATTGAAACACCGTTTACAACCATTTTGCTACATGTTTGCTTGCTGCCATTTTTATTTCAGATTGCAATTACACTTATAATCATCCATATCACTTGTATTTTAATATCTCTTCGCCGAACTAGTGCACCTATACATCTGACAAGTGTATTGGTGTGTTGGGGACACAAGAGACTTCTTGTATCTTAATTGCAGGGTTGCTTGAGAGGGATATCTTTGACCTCTACCTCCCTGAGTTCGATAAACCTTGGGTGATTCACTTAAGGGAAACTTGCTGCTGTTCAAACCTCTGCACTTGGAGGCCCAACACTGTCTACAAGAATAGAAGCGTGCGTAGACATCACTATCCCGGAAGTGGATTATTTAGGCATGGATGCAGTTGGTAAGCGGTCAATGTATTATGTTGTAATGCCCATAAATACTACAATAAACTATCTTGTCATATATTGCATTGTTATGCGCTTGCTATTTGTCAATTGTCCAACTGTAATTTGTTTACCCAACATGCATGTTATCTTTTATGGAGAGACACCACTAGTGAACTGTGGACCCCGGTCCATTCTTTTACACTGATAAAAACACCAACTGCAATCATCTGTTCTCTGTTATTTTCTGCATTTACTATTATTCTCCACACCATACGTTTAATCCTTTGTATTCAGCAAGCCGGAAGATTGACAACCTTCCTGTTTCGTTGGGGCAAATTAGTTTTATTGTGTTGTGTGCAGGTCCACGTCAACCACCAAAACATCTGAAATTGCGCCGTGCCATATTTTTCTGGTGCCGTTGACAACCTTCTGAAGCACTTTTGACTCCTACTGGATTGATAACCTTGGTAGATATCAAGGGAAAATTGCTGCTGCACTACATCATACCTTCCTCTTGGGGTCTCCCAACAAACGTGTGTTTTCACGTCGTCAATTGACACCCTCTCTGTTTCGTTGGGACAAAATAGTTTGTTCGTGTGTGCGCAGGTCCACGTCCACAGTTTTCTTGCGCGCGTTACTATTGACACCAAGCCGGAGCCTTCTCCAAGTCCTACTGGTTCGATAACCTTGGTTAACTTGCTACTACGCTGCATCATACCTTCCTCTTGGGGTTCCCAGCGAACGTGTGATCCACACCATCAAGCTCTTTTTCTGGCGCCGTTGCCGGGGATTTGGAAGCTTCAGCGAGGGGAGTTTCGCACGTCCTTACACTCTATTTTGTTATTGTCTTGCTTAGTATATTTTTTGTTAGTCTTGTTTTATTTTTCGTTTGACTTAAAACTCAAAAGCGCAAAAAAATAAAAAATTCTAGCACCTAGTTTTATTCCGGTCCTTGTCATGTTTGTTTCTTGTTTCAGTCATCATGTTTTTCCCTAAGTATGTTAAGAAAGATATTAAAATAGGAAGAGGTTCTATCATTGGTAAAAATAATATTGAAGAATTCCTCAACCATATAAGCCAGCTTAATGATATTGCGGATAGACCCCTTGTAGAACTTGCTCAAAGTAATGAAATTGCTATAGCATCTTTGGTAAGAATGATGGAATCTCGTTTCGTGAATCTTAATCCCATAATACAGCAAATGTTTCTTAATCTTGATAGTATGGATGATGGGGAGAAATAGGATTTTGTGTTTGAAACTTTGCTTACAGAATTTAAAGAGATTGCTAAGGAAGCTAGGAAGATATTTGTTCATTACAAAATGCTTGGATGCTACATTTGAAAGTGCATGGTGCCCCATGTGTGGTTTTGGTAATTAATGACAATCCTTATGGACTAATGTTTGCATTGAGATATTCTTGTAGATCTTGTCCATAGGAAAAGATTGGAGTTCATGTGTTGGACTCTAGAAGATTACACGATGATCAATGCTCTATTCAAGGGTTTATATGAAGAATGGTCATGTGTAGAGTTGAGCATAATGCAAGTGTGGCTTGGAAAAGAAGATTGAGTGAACATTCATGTTTATCTCCAAGCCATCATATATATTAAGAAAAGATTATGAAGTGCAAGTTCCATATGATCCATATCGGAAGATATCATTTGATTGAAGCTTGCAATGGATACATGAAGACGGAGCTAAGCGAGGCTCTCCCATAATGGAGTATGGGGGAGTATTTGGAGAAGTCATCATCAAGCATGTGCTAGCAAGCACGATCAAGAAAGATGTTCCAACTCTAAGAGATCAAGATCGTCATCATCTAGCTCAAGTGGAATGCGCAAGGCAAAGGTATGACCTTGATAGGGTTTCAATTTTACCGGTCTCATGGTGTTAGTGGGAGACTGGGTTATAGGATAGATGACGTTCTATCAAGAGGGGCTCTCGAGTGAGTAACTTGATCGCATCTTTGTGGAGAGCTCAAACCTTTGCATACTTGGCATATCATCTTTCTTGGTTCTTATTTGGCGTTTATCCATGTGAGAAATCAGAGCTTGGTTCATCTTCATGCCAAGCTCTTGTTCATCAAAAACGGATTTCATTATTATCTTGTTGCGTTTTTTGATATTGGAGGTTTTACCGGTTTGTCTTTTCTAAGAGAGGTCAAACTATCTTCTTGTTTTCCTCCTCACATGATGGACTATGATGTCTATGCGCATGATCTTGTAGAGCTTGTGATTATCTTCGAAACAAGCCCAAGATCATCGAAAACGGAGTCCGGATGAAAACGTTATAGGGTTTTCTGTTTGCTGAGTTACCGCGGGAATTTCTAGGCCGGAGTCTCCGGCCTGCGACCGGAGTCTCCGGTCTCAGGGGCCGAGTCCCCGCCCTGCTAGAATGCTGCGCAAAGATCCCGAGGACGGCGCTCTCGGTATTGGGGCCGGAAGTGCCCCGGAAGTACCTCGGAGACTTTGGGCCGGAGTCTCCGCCCTCCCAGGACCGGAGTCTCCACCCGGGCCGGAGTCTCCGCCCCCCTAGACCGGAGTCTCCGGTGCTATTTTTCCTGCAATGGCTATTTTTCGTGGGGACCTATAAAAGGCCCCCTTCTTCCCCAATTGAGGGGCTGGTTGTTGAGCACGTTGAAATGATCATATGACACCTAGAGGGGGGGTGAATAGGTGCTACCCCAATTTTTAGTTCTTTTTCAATTTAGGCTTGAGATGAAAGGTAAATTCTCTAGATATGCAACTACGGTGAATTTACCTATATGATAAGCTAGCAACTAAACAAGATACACAAGGTAAAGACGGTAAACAAGGATAGAGGTAACCGAAGTGAAAGCACGCGGAGACACGGATGTATTCCCAAGTTCCTCCTTTTTAGGGGAGTACGTCTCGTTGGAGAGGTGTGAGCCAACACAATGGCTCAACAGCCACAAAGGGTTCACCTTCTTTTCCGATGAACCGCACCACAAAGGTTTGGTTCACCTTCAACTATCGGAAACCTTCAAGGCGGAGTCCGGAGCCTTTACAACAACAATCCGGGGCACAACCCACAACTGGATTGGGGGCTCCCGAACGGCTACAATCTGTCACAAGAACAATAAGTAAGTACAACAAGGGGCTAGGTTTTCCCAATGGAAACCTTAGCAAATGGTCCCTCAAGTGAATGAGGGGAAATGTAAATCGGCTTGGTGAAGATGTAGATCCGGGCCTTCTCCTTCAATCCTCCAAAGATCAACGAGTTTGGTGGAGGGATTGGGAGATCTAGCGATTCTTGAGCTTGCAATAATGGTGTTCTTCAATGTGGGCGAGCTAGCTGGCTCGAGGTAGGTGGAGGGGTATTTATACCCCCTCCACAAATGTAACCGTTGCCGCAGGCTACACACCGGAGACTCCGGTCAGAGTGACCGGAGACTCCGGGAAGAATCCGGCAAGACTCCGGCCTGGGTCCAGGGGCTGAACACCTGATGCTTGGATTAGGATACACCGGAGTCTTTTGGTCCAAGGACCGGAGACTCTGGCCTGGGGCGGAGACTCCGGCCTTATTCCGGTAACTTTCCGGAAACATTCCGGACAGGGTTCAGGGGTTGAACCATGTTGAGCTTCTTCGACAAATTCCCCTGAGTCTGGAGACTCCGGCCTGGAAGTCTCCAGAACTTCGATAAAATCCTCTTTTCCTTTTGGTGTTGATGCACAATGTTTTATAGAGTTAAACCTGCGTCACTTAACACTTGATTAAAATATCGCTAGTGTTGTTAACTAACACACAAAACACAAGGGATCACGAAATGCTCTTTCAATCTCCCCCTTTTTGGTGTTAGATGACAACACTAGGATTTGCAATAAAATTTCACAACTAGATCATGTTCTCAAGAAAAATGGAAAGCACTCCCCCTAAATGTGTGCATATAATCAATTTGCCTTTGAATGCAAATACACACATATAGAGAGACAATTTCCAACAAGATACATCAACATGATATAGGAACAACAATTTGCACAAATGAGACATATCACACATTAGGTTGAGACTTGAGATGAAAACCATACCTTGTGCATATAAATGTAGATAAACATCCATAGAGATCATAGCACAATATAATGTAGTCTCAACCATACATAATAAGAAATCCATATGTCTCACACTCCACATAGTTCAAATCTCACAAAAAGCAAATAAGTTCGACAAATAAAGATAAATGGACACAAGCGCAAAAAGAATGATAAAAGAGCATGCTTGCGTCCGACCCATGCAAATTCCGCGATAGGAACCTAATAGAACTACTTCTCCCCCTTTGGCATCGAAATGCCAAAAAGAGCGATGCTACTCGAACCCAAGGAGATCACCCGGAGGCTTCGTCTTCGTCTTCCTCATCACCACCTCCACCTTCTTCATTGCAGTCCTCATCGGATTCAACCATAGGAGCCTTGCCGGTGTTGCGAGAAGTGGATGGCATGGAAGTCACATCCTCATAATCAGCCCAAGGAAAATATTCTTGGTTCCAATAGCCAATGGTGATAGTGGTCTCGGACCCGGATGAGACAATATCATTCCCATCTTCATCCACTTCGGGAGGAGGAGTGGTGCCACCATTGTTAACCTTGCGCAATTCCTGGATGATAATACCTTGGTTGCTCAAAATGTGCTTCCTGTCCTTATAAGCATCATGGTTTTCCTTGTGAACCGCAATACCCATGCAAAGCATCTTTCTCTTCCACCAAGAGAGCTTACTCACTTCTTTGTTCACTAAAGCCTTGCCACGAGCATGAGAGGGAGGGTCGGCGTTCTTGCTTCGTCTAGGCATTGGGGCCTCAGAAACTTCCTCCTCGTCACTAGATTGAAAAGGCACACGAGAGGAAGAAGGTTGACGGGGCTTCTTGTGCTTTTTGAGCTGTTGGAGAGTGCACTTGGGATGAATGGTGAGGGCGGAGGTGTTGAGAGTGGTCACCTTGGACACCTCTTGGAGAATGAGCATCATCACATAGGGTGCATAAATCGGGTTCTTCTTCTCACAAATAGTCCAATGAATCTCACACTTGATGAAATCCATAACATCAATCTCAGCACCTTGGCAATCCGGACCAGCCTTTTGAACTTTGTAAGCATGGTATAGAAGGTTGACAAGTCCTCCACGAAGAGCATCAACATTCCCGGCTTGAGGAGCAATGCTAAACCGAGTCATGCGAAGAAAGATGTTGAAAGTGGGGAGGAGGTTGGAGGTTGAGCTTCTATTCGAGTCCTTGTAGTAGAGAGGAGCCAAACGAGCTTTGTCATAAGCCACCCTTCATGATGCATTCTTCTTCCAACGGAGGTAGAGGCACCTCAAAACGGATATCCCAAAAGTTTAGCAAACTCCTCAAAGTTGGATAAACAACGGTTTGGTCCCGTCATCCATGCCATAGTGATCTTCTCATCATCTCCAATCACAAGGGTTGCAAAGAATTTTTGCACAAAGGTGATATCATAGTTTTGTTGAAGAGAGATAAGCTTCTCAAGCCCGAGCTTCCTAGTAATCCAAACATCCTCTTGGAAGTATGGCTTCAAGTTCAAAGCATCGAGATTGAGCACCTTTTGCTCACACACGACATGCTTGCGTGAAAGCTTGGCATATATCTCATGCATAATGAGTTCTTGCTCTTTCCGCCAAAAGTTTGGGTATTCGGAGGTGCGGACCATGGAGTAGAAAGGTTGCTCCCTCATAGAGCGAAATTCACTCTTCCCCATGCCCAAAACAGTGGTCAGGTTGTCATGACGGGCTTTCTTGGCCAACTCTTGCTCGAGAAAATCTGCCTCGGCTTGAGCCCTGGTGGTTTCCTCTTCCATGGCACAATGCTAACGATAGCTGTCTGTATTAGGATCATACAGAAGAGTGTCCCGAGTTTGAGCACGGTCTTTTCTCGAAATCTTGTGGGGGTTGGATGAAGAAGCCTTGGTCCTCTGATAACCTGTGAGAAACAGAGTAGGAGGATAGCATAGAGATAAGCATACATCTCCATGGAATTCAAAAAAGAAGTAATAAAAAATTTCTGGGCACTAATGGCTGATCTAGACCAGAGTCTCCGGTGTCAGGGGGCGGAGACTCCGGCCCGACCGGAGTCTCCGACCAGGGAGACCGGAGTCTCCGGCCCTGAAACCCTAGATTCCATTCTAGGTCAAAAATTGGTGCCAAGACATTGAAGATTACTTCTAAGATGCACATTGCCAGCAAAAGATTCTACACCACCAAGTCCAAAACTATCTACTCTCCAAATTTCATCTAAGACGAAACCCTAGAGAGAAAGAGAGAGAGGAAATACCCTTGGGCTTCATGGTGTGGTCCAAACGGAGGGGAGGAGATCCCCGGCGCTGGAGAGGTGGGGGAGCCGGTGGCACGGCGAAATCTGGCGGTGGGGAGCAGCCGGAGTGGCACTTCGAGTCGGCGACGGCGGCGTTTTGGGGTCGGGGGTGAGTGAGGAGTTGTGAAACAACTCTCCACCCCGATCCCCTTTGGAGCCCAGCAGAATTGCCGAGACCGGAGTCTCTGGCCCAAACACACCAGAGTCTCCGGCCTGGCCAGAGATTCCAGGGTTTGAGGTGGAGACTTCAGTCTGACCGGAGTCTCCGGGCTTGAACACCGGAGTCTCCGGCCCCACAGACTTGAAAATGCCAGATTTATGGTGGTGGACATGTATGTTGCAAGAGGAGCAAGTTTTTAGATAAGATGGCCATGGGTTTGGAACAAAAACACCGGAAATGGTACTTCACACTCAAACTTTGTAAGAAGCAAATAAAAACACTAAAAACCAACATTTGAGTGTGTTTTCCATAAAGAACAACGGATAGGCAATAAAAACCAAATATGCTCCAATAAAATCCACTCTTCACAAAGAAGAGGGCGGTGGCCTAGGCCACCATGTATGAGTGTTGTGGTTTGACACCGCGAAGATATATCTTGGGTTCACTACCACTACTCGTCACTTAAACTCACAATTCATAAAGATGAAAGTAGCGGTGCAAAATGAGTTCTTACTATCCGCATAATGGGGGGAGTGATAGTCCAATGGATTAGGACCGCACTCCCCTTATGTCCATGCCTACACCTAAACCAAATAGATAGTCAAGAAATAGGTGTGTATGCAAGATAGTCAAGCCACGCTCCTTGAATCCACGATATTTAGCTCATGCCTCAAAAAAGTGAATCTTGCTTCATCAAGAGGCTTCGTGAAAATATCCGCAAGCTGGTCTTTGGTTGGAATATAGCCAAGCTCAATATCACCACGAGCAACATGATCTCGAATAAAATGATGGCGAATCTCAATATGCTTCGTCCTTGAGTGTTGCACGGGTTGTGAGCAATCTTGATAGCACTTTCATTGTCACACAAAAGAGGCACTTTGTCACAATTGACATTGTAATCCTTTAAAGTTTGCATCATCCACAACAATTGAGTGCAAGCACTAGCGGCTGCCACATACTCGGCTTCGGCGGTGGAGAGAGATATACAATTTTGCTTCTTAGAAGACCAACTCACCAAGGACCTACCAAGGAATTGGCATGCCCCGGAAGTTGATTTCCTATCATCTTTATCACCGGCCTAATCCGAGTCCGTGTACCCGGCAAGAGAGAAGTTGGAGCCCTTAGGATACCACAAACCAAACCTTGGGGGCATAAACCAAATATCGAAGGATTCTATTGACCGCCTTCATGTGGCTTTCTTTAGGAGCCGCTTGATACCTTGCACACACCCCTACACTCAACACAATATCGGATCTAGATGCATAAAGATAAAGCAAAGAACCAATCATAGAGCGGTAAAGTTTTTATCAACATCAATACCCTTTGGATTAAGTTCAAGATGGCATTTGGTGTCCATAGGAAACCTCTTCTCTGTAGCATCTTGCATCTTGAACCTCTTGAGCATGTCTTGGGTGTACTTGGCTTGAGAGATGAAAGTCCCTTCACTCAATTGCTTGATCTCAAAACCAAGAAAGAACTTCAACTCTCACATCATGGACATCTCAAACCTATCGGTCATAAGGTTTGAAAATTCATCATTAAAAGCTTGGTTAGATGAGCCAAAGATAATATCATCAACATAAAGTTGGCATATGAAAAGTTCCCCTTTAACCCTCTTGGAAAAAGGGTGGGATCGATTTGCCCCACTTCAAACCCACGGTCTAGCAAAAGCTCTCTTAGGTGCTCATACCACGCACGAGGTGCTTGTTTGAGACCATATAGCGCCTTATCAAGCTTGTAGACGTGGTTAGGGAAGTTTGGGTCCCAAACCCCGGTGGTTGCTTAACATATACCAACTCCTTTAAAGGACCATTAAGAAAAACACTTTTCACATCCATTTGTTGCAATTTAAAGTTATGATGTGATGCATATGCAAGAAGGATACAGATGGACTCAAGGCGAGCCACGGGTGCAAAAGTCTCTCCAAAATCAATGCCTTCAACTTGAGAGTACCCTTGTGCAACCAATCTTGCCTTGTTCCTCACAACCATTCCATGTTCATCTTGCTTGTTCTTGAAAAACCACTTAGTGCCTATAACATTGCGGCAATCCTTTGGCTTCTCAACTAAATTCCACACTTTGTTGCGCTTGAAGTTGTTTAGCTCTTCATGCATAGCTTCCAACCAATCCGGGTCTTCAAGAGCTTCAAACACTTTCTTCGGTTCTACCATGGAGATATGTGCTTGATGCTCACTAAAGCTTGCCAATTGACCCCTTGTGGTAACCTTCCTATTTAGGTCACCAATGATTGCTTCTAGCTTATGACTCTTTAATTCCATATCTCTTTTAACTCTTGCTTTCCGACGGGTTTCGATATCTCTATTGGATCTTGGAGGTATCACTTGATCATCTTGATCATTTGAGTCCCCGTCTTGACCGGAATGTTGACCTTGATCATCTTGATGCACATCTTCAACAATAAAAGGAGATGATTGATCTTGGTCTTGAACTTGGCTAGCATCAACAATAGGAGTACTTGGTTCTTGCATAACAACTTGGTCAACTTGAGGAGGGTCTTGAACTTGTTCTTGGGTTGGTGCATCATTTGCTTTCATGGTAGGCGCCGGTTCAACTTGTGATGATTGTGTCTCACTTGAGTGGAGCTTGGACTTGATTGACTTGCTTGAGGAGGCTCATGATGGATCTCAATGGGGCGATAGAAACCAACGCCCATTCTTATTATTGCATTTTGAGGTTCCTCATTATCTACATCACAAACATGAAATTGCGCCACTTGGGAGCCGTCATTCTCATCAAATTTCACACTACAAGATTCCACAACTCTCCCTAAGGATTTGTCGTAGACTCTATAAGTGTGAGATTCGGCACCGTAACCAACAAGAATACCCTCTAAAGCTTTAGATTCAAATTTAGATAAACGAACACCTTTGATCTTATAGAAACACTTACAACCAAACACTCGGTAGTAGGAAATATTAGGCTTGTTGCCGGTAAGCATCTCATATGGAGTTTCTTTTCTTCCAATGTGAAAGAATAACCTGTTTGATGAGTGACACGCCGTGGAGATGGCCTCGGCCCACAAGAAAAGTGGAGATTTAAACTCCGCCAACATGGACCTTGCCATATCCATAAGAGTCCGGTTCTTCCTCTTGGCTACACCATTTTGTTGAGGGGTATATGCAGCGGAATATTGACGACCAATTCCCTCTTCACTAAGAAACTCATTTAGGGTGTACTTCTTGAAATCGGAGCCATTGTCACTTCTAATGGCCAATATGGGAACATTGTGTTGACGTTGAACTTCATTGGAGAAGTCAATGATGGCTTGTTGAGTCTCATCCTTCGACTTGAAGAAATAAACCAAGAAAATCTTGAATAGTCATCAACAATCACCAAACAATACTTCTTCCCACCAAGACTCGGTTGATGAACGGCACCAAAGAGATCAACATGAAGAAGTTCCAATATCCTCTTTGATGAGATTATGGTCTTGCTTGAGTGGGGAGAATCATGCATCTTTCCTTCAACACAAGCCCTACAAAGACGATCTCTAGAAAAAGAAACATTCTCTTTTAGTCCAAGGATGTGGCCACCCTTGTGAAGACTTTGCAAAGTTCTCATATTGACATGGGACAAGCGGCGATGCCACAACCACCCCACGTCGGCCTTTCTGAATAGGCATATTGCTTGAGTGTTGGTTGACCCTGAAAAGTCCACCACAAACAACTCATTTACAACATACCCAACGAACATGACCTTTAGAGTCTTGCTCCTCAAGAGTACCACCATATCAATAGTAAAATGGACATCAAAGTTCATCTTATTAAGTGCACGAACCGACATAAGATTGTAACCGAGGGACTCGAGAAGCATGACATTTACAAGGGTGATATCCTTTGCAACTACCACCTTGCCGAGGCCCTTTACCTCAGCTTTTGACTTATCTCCATAGAAGACGGTTGAGTGATTTATATTTGGTACCAACTCCGTCATGAGCTCCTTGCTTCCGGTCATATGACTAGTGCATCCACTATCAACCACCCATTTAGATCCACCGGAAGCATAGTCCTACAAGAAATCATTGCTTGGATTTAGGTATCCATTTCGCAATGGGTCCTCTTTTGTTAGCAACAAGGGTCTTCGGGACCCAAATAGAATAGACAATGTAACCATCATAAGGAGCAACATATTTTGCATAAACATCCGCATAATAATCAACATAAAGAATATAGTTGGGGTTAGCATGTCCCGCAAAATCACTACGAGTGGTCCTGCCCCTAGTGGCATCACCACCCGCAATGGGAGTCTTGGCTTGTGCGGGCTTGTCCTTGTTCTCCTTGTTGTTGCTCTTCTTGTTCATTGCCTTGGCTACATAACCAAGACCCTCCTTCCCTTTGCGTTGCTTTTGCTCATCTACATGAGCATCAACCTTTTCTTTACCTTTGGGAGTCTTGGCACTAGCGGCCTTGGCAAGCTCAACCTTCAACCTAGCATTTTCCTCAATAACATTTGCATGATCACAAGAGGGAGTAGAGGTGCTAGGTGAGTTAGATTTAGAAAATTGAGTTTGTAGTTGCTCATGAGACATGACTAGGAGAGAGTGGGTCGTTTCCAAGGCCTTGTGAGCCTTGTCAAGCTTCTCTATATCCCCATGTAGTCTAGCATTAGCAACCACAAATTCGGCTTTCTCCTTTTTAATTACTTTATACTTGGCAATGGCATGGTCTCTTTCCTTAAGAATTTTAGCAATTATTTCATCATTAGTACTATCAAGAGACTCAAGTCTCTCCTCAAGAGTACCCTATATTCTTGTTCTTCTTCAAGAGAAGCATTCAAAGATGCTATAGTGATAGAGTCTTCTCTTTCAATTCGACATTTGACCTCAAGGAGGTCTTCGTCCATACCAAGTTGACTCATGAGAGCCTCAACATGCTTCTTAGCTTCACCTTGCAAGTTAGTCACAAAAGTATCGAAAGCAACAAGTTCTTTCTTAATTGCAAGACTAGTGACATCATCCATTTCATGCATAGACTTAGGGGTGGAGGACGATACCTCGGTGGCCTTAGCCATGAGGTAACGAGCGGTGTTGTTGGAGGCGTTCTCATTGGGGGATTCGAAGAGAGAAGGTGATGAAGTTGAGGTAATAGCTAATGCGGCCACCTCACATGTTGATGCGGGTAGGTCCCGATTTTCACGGATTTGTGCGGAGGGAAAGATAAACACGAAGAACACGCGAAGAACACAAAAGAGGGGAAAACACAACACAAAGGGTAAATAGCAAGTAGCAACTCGGCAAGACTTGATTGGTAACAAATCCCCGTGGGCAGCCCCCAATCCTCCTCTCCCAAGCACACCTTACTCTTAGGATTGTTTGTCCAATTGGTCAATCCAACCAACCCAACCTAGCCACCTAAAGATGGAAGATTAGCAAGTAATCGCAACTACAAGCGGAGCCTTCGTATCCACGCAGAGATCTTCTCCTCAAGAGGAGGCCTTGGTTCATATCCACATGTGGAGGCCTTGATTCATCTCCATAGGAGGAAAGAGACACTTTGAGAAGAAGGAGCAAGGCTCTACTTTAGTTCTCAAATCTTAGTCTAACCCTAGATCTAGATGGGGAGGTTCTATTTATAGTCTAGGTAGGATAAGGTAGGATAAGTGAGGAACAAGGGCCCTCAACCCGCCAGGTTCCCGCCGTAGCGGTAGTACCGCTGAAGCCAGCGGTAGTACCGCTGGGCGGGCCTCGAACTGTTTCCGAAGTCAACTGCAGCGGTAGTACCGCCAGGCCCAGCGGTAGTACCGCTGGCCGGCGGTAGTACCGCTACGGTACCGCTGGAGCTGCCAGAAGATCGAACAGAGGGCCATTTTCGGCGGTGGCGTCGGCGGTAGTACCGCTGGTGCGGTAGTACCGCCAGGTGGGGCGGTAGTACCGCCCAGCTTCTTCTGGCTCGGCTGGACTCGGGTGGGGACGCGTCTGGCTCGGCTGGACTTGGGGCGGTAGTACCGCTGTACCCGGAGGTAGTACCGCCGCCTGGGACTTGTTCCCATTCTTCTCTCCTTCTCCTTCGTCTTCTTGACTCGATTCTTGTCCAACTTCTACACTTCCTTGGAGATCTTCAAGAGGGTCATGCCTGAGTATGCACAAGGTATCGGAATGAAGTAGCAAGCCATTCAAAGGGTATCGAGATCACACATAGATAGGAGTGAATTCACCTTATCATGTAGAGCTTTGACTCTTGCTCTTGTCATTGGGCCACTTGGTGTTGTGTGCCTATGTTGCACTACATCATCTCCCCCCCTTGGAAAGAGTCGTCCTCGACTCTTCGTCCTCATCATCACTTGGGCACCAAGGTAAGGCGAGATGTCGGCGACGTTGAAGGTGTTATGAACGCCGTACTTGGACTTTGGTATGTCGATCTTGTATGCGTTGTCGTTGATGCGCTTGAGAACCTTGAAAGGACCATCTCCTCTTGGCGCGAGCTTAGACTTTCTCTCATCGGGGAAGCGGTCTTGCGTAGATGTAGCCAAACAAGGTCTCCTTCTTCAAAGATCATGGGGCGCTTGTTCTTGTTCATCTTCGTAGCATGGTCTTCCTTATGCTTCTCTAGCGTGGCCTTGTGTCTTCATGTAGTTTCTTCATGTAGCGGCGCGCTTGTCGAAGTCCATGTTACTTGTTCTCGGAGTGGAAGTGGTAGCATGTCTAGCGCGGTGTAGGGGTTGGAGCCATAGACAACCTCGAAGGGTGTTCTCTTTGTTGCGCGATGTAGTGCTCGATTGTAGGCGAACTCGGCGTGTGGGATGCACTCTTCCCAATTCTTCAAGTTAGGCTTGATCAACACACGAAGGAGTGTGGATAGGCTCGGTTCACCACTTCGGTTTGGCCATCGGTTTGAGGGTGGTATGCGGTGGAGAATAGTTGCTTGATTCCCATCTTGGCCATCAAAGTCTTCCAAAAATAGCTCACGAACTTGACGTCACGATCCGACACAATGGTCTTGGCACTCCATGAAGACGGACGATTTCCCTGAAAAACAAAGTAGCAATGTGTGAAGCATCGTCGCTCTTGTTGCAAGGTATAAAGTGTGCCATTTTAGAGAAGCGATCAATGACGACAAAGATGGAATCCTTGTTTGTTTTAGTGCGTGGGAGTCCTAAGACAAAATCCATAGCTATATCGGACCATGGGTGATGTGGAATAGGCAAAGGTGTGTATAACCATGAGAGTTTAGAGTAGACTTAGCTTTGAGACATGTTGAACATCGTCGCACCAAGCGGTTCACATCACGGTACATCCTTGGCCAATAGTAGTTTGTGGAGAGCATGCAAAGGTCTTGTCACGTCCAAAGTGTCCCATTAAGACGCCTCCATGAGATTCCTTCAAAAGGACCAAACGAAGCGAAGACTCGGGTATACATAGTTTGTTAGCCTTAAACAAGAAACCTTTGTGCAAATAGAAATCACCAATTCCTTTGTGCTCCGAACATTGAGCGAAAATGTCTCCAAAGAAAGCATCGGTAGCATACAACTCTTTAATCTCATCCAAACCCAAGACACTAATGTCAAGACGTGTAAGTAGGTTGGCCTTGCGGGATAGAGCATCCGCGACCACATTGTCTTTACCTTTCTTGTATTTGATTACAAAGTGAAAGACTCAATGAACTCAACCCACTTAGCATGTCTTTTGTTCAAATTTGTTTGACTTTTCAAATATTTCAAGGATTCATGGTCGGAATGAATGACAAATTCCTTAGGACGAAGGTAATGTTGCCACACATCCAAAACACGAACCAAAGCAAATAACTCTTTGTCATAAATGGGGTAATTCAAGCGAGCTCCATCTAGTTTCTCACTATGGTATGCGATGGGTCTACCATTTTGCATAAGCACTCCACCAATGCCCAATCCACTTGCATCGCATTCAATCTCAAATGTCTTAGAGAAATCCGGAAGGGCAAGGAGTGGTGCTTCGGTTAATAACCGTTTGAGCTCATTGAAAGCAAAATCATGTGCATTGCCCCAAATGAAAGGTACATTCTTCTTTGTAAGTTCATGGAGGGGGCAAGCAATTGTGGAAAAATCCTTGATGAAACGGCGGTAAAATCCGGCAAAACCAAGAAAACGTCTCAACTCCTCAAGTGATGTCGGAAAAGGCCAAGTCCGAATTGCTTGTATCTTTGCTTCATCGACTTCGACTCCATCCGAAGAAACAACAAAACCCAAGAAAACAAGTTTGTTGGTGGCAAAAGTGCACTTAGAAAGATTTGCATAAAGCTTTTCATTGCGAAGAACCAACAAAACTTGAGCAACATGAGAAGTGTGCTCTTCCAAAGATTTGCTATATAAGGATGTCGTCAAAGTATACCACAACAAATTTCCAATGAAAGGACGCAAAACATGATTCATGAGACGCATAAAAGTAGAAGGTGCATTGGAAAGACCAAATGGCATGACGAGCCACTCATAAAGACCAAGCTTAGTTTTAAATGCGGTCTTCCATTCATCACCTTCACACATGCGTATTTGGTGATATCCACTTTTAAGATCAATTTTGGAGAATATAGCGGAACCACAAAGCTCATCAGCATATCATCAAGTCGAGGGATAGGATGGCGATACCGAACGGTGATGGCGTTGATGGGGCGACAATCCATGCAAAGGCGAAGAGTGTTGTCGTGCTTGGGTACCAAGATGACGGGCACGGCGCACGGACTCAAGCTCTCGCGGATATGTCCCATGGCAAGAAGTTCTTGTATTTGCCGCTCGATCTCCTTTGTCTCTCGGGGTTGGTGCGGTAAGGAGCGCGGTTTGGTAGCGGTGCGCCGGGAACAAGGTCGATGCGGTGCTCGATTCCACGTAGAGGAGGTAGTCCCGGTGGCACTCTTGAGGGAAGACATCTTCAAAGTCCTTCAAAAGAGACAACAAAGAAGGAGGAAGGTTTGTGAAAGTGTTAGTCATAGAAACTTCACCCTTGCATATGAGCACATAGTGGAGGGTGGATGGGTTCTCTCTCAACTCCCTCATCTCTCTTTTGTGGCAAATAGTGTAAGTTTTGTGGGAACTCTCTTTGAAGTGTCACACTCATTTGGCTTGTGGCTCTCACTCACTTTATGGTGGGTCTCTCGCTCACCACTCATCTCACTAGACGAACGATCTTGTTGTGCCCTTGCAATAGTCTTGGCGTTGTCGGCGATGACTTGACTTGGTGTCATGGGACGAAGGACGAAGGTCTTGTCGTTGTTCTTGAAGCTATAGTAGTTTGTTCGTCCATCATGCATAGCACCCTTGTCAAATTGCCATGGACGCCCAAGGAGTAAGTGACAAACGTTCATAGGCACAACATCACAATCAACCGTATCTTCATAGGCTCCAATCTTGAAGGACACTTGCACCATGTGTTGAATCTTGACGGCTCCGGTATCACTCAACCATTGCACATGGTAAGGATGTGGGTGCTTCTTGAACTTCAAGTTGAGCTTATCACAAAGTTCTTTGCTCGCTAGGTTGTGGCAACTTCCACCATCTATGATGACCTTGATGGACTTTCCATTGATTCCCGCTCTGTGAAACAAGTTGCATCTTTGGTCTTCTTCACTTGAACATTGGTGGTTAGAGCTCTTGCCACAACCAAGGAAGGGTTGTTGTCGCCATCACAATAGATCTCACTTTCTTCTTCTTGAGCACTTTGCATTGTGGCGACCTTGTTCAAAGCATTGTACTCATCTTCACTCATAGATTCATACTCTCCCATGTCATTGATGATCATGACCTTCTTGTTGGTGCACTCAAAAGATTTGTGCCCTTGTCCGCCGCACTTGTAGCATTGCAAAGTCTTGTGCCGGACGAAGATCCTTGAGGCGCCTTGGAGGGGAGGTACTTTCTTGAAAGGTTGAGGCGCTTGAGGTGTCGAGTAGAGACTCTTGGAGGACCTCGAGTGTTCGCTTGAGGAAGAGCTTGTGAAGGTGTAGGAGTTGACGAAGAAGGCTTGTTGGCGTAGAATGCCTTTGTCTTGAGGTATTTGAGCTCTTCAAGCACGTGGCGCTCGGCCTTGGAAGCTTGATGTACTAGCTCTACCAAAGAGGCATATGGTTGGAACTCCACGATCTTCTTGATTGGATAGTTGAGGCCATTCATGAAACGAGCCATGGATTGCTCTTCGTACTCGTTGACATTGGCTCTCATCATGGAGATTTCCATTCCTTGTAGTACTCGTCAACCGACTTCAAACCTTGCTTCAACTCTTGCAACTTCTTGTATAAGTCTCTAGTGTAATGGCTTGGCACGAAGCGCTTGTACATGTTTCTTTCATTTCAACCCAAGTGTCAATTGGTTGTTGGTGGTTAGCGACGCGAGCATCTTGTAGTTGTTCCCACCACAAGAGGGCATACTCTTCAAACTCCATCGAGGCTAAGGCAACCTTCTTGTTGTCGGAGAAGCGTTGCACACGGAAGATCTTGTCAACCTTGAGTACCCATGAGAAGTAAGCTTCCGGATCACTTGTGCCGTAGAACTTGGGTATGTCAAAGCGGACGTTGGTCAAGTCATCATAGTCGTCACGGTGGCCACCACGTGGGAATGCACGTCCACGTCTCCTTCGGTTGAGTCCATCACCATTGTGTTGGCTTGACTCGTTATCACTTGACTCGGAACGTTGGTGTTGGTGACGATCATGAGGAAGCTCTTGACGAGGCGCATGTTGAGGAGGTAGCTCTTGTTGAGGAACGGGTTGTTCGACATTGTTCGCATTGTCATGGTTTTGATGACGTGGCCTTGGAGGATGACGAGGGTGACGTCCTTGTTCACCAAAGTCATTCGCACCCGGAACGCCATTGTCATTAGCCAATGGGTCATGACGATCACGTTGTTGCGGTGGTGGTGATGGTATGCGTTCATGACGTTCATTTTTGGTGAGGTTGTTCTTGATGCGCATTGGCATTGTTCGCGTGAAGATCATGTGGTTGTTCAACGTGAGGAGGAGGTCGTTCATGGGCGTCGCGCCTTGGATCATGTTGACGTTCTTGTCGAGGTTCATGACGTCCATGACGTGCTTGTGTCGACCTTGAGGTGCTTCTTGTACGGCTTGAGTGTGAAGAGCTCGTTGTCGCACAAGGTTGTTGATAGCTTCGGTCAACCGCTCCATATTTGCTTCTTGAGCATGCATGCGGTCGTTGAAGGTGTTCTCTTGATTTTGAAGACGGCGCTCGTAGCGTCCTAGGTTGTCACGAAGAAAGTGTCGCATGCCAACAAGCTCCGATTGTGTGACATAGCCATGATCACCGCGAACTCCACCATGGATTTCCTCATCCGAGCTTGAGCTTCCGTTTGTACTTCCCCTAAACATTTTCTCAAGAACAAGTGAGATGTGGTAAGGAAAAACCAAGACAAACTATATCCCAAGTATAATGTGGCTTGAGAGGAGAGTATCCGGTTCTAACACCCAACACACACACTTATGAGGATAGGAAGGTATGAAGTGGCAAACGAAACAAGCAAACCCGCGACAAGTATATTGTCAAAGGTAGAGAAAATCCACAATGATCAAATTACCAAAGAAACTCCAACCACAAATGATGAAGAAACACACACAAAAGCGAATAATGGGGTTGGGCGACCAAAGGGCGAGCACTCGAAGATAGACAACCTAACGAAGACTACGTGCTCAAATGTCACCCAACACAAGAAGGACGCTAGCTCAATTGCTTTTTGTGGGCAACGGATTTGCACAAGAGTTAACACTCACACTCACTTTGGCGGTCTTAGCTTTGTCGCAACCTACAAGAGATGAACTTGGCACCACTTGATTCTTTTCTTTTCTCTTTTTTTTTTGATTTTTGCTTTTTGACGATGATTCCTTCTCTTTTGCTAGTGCCAAGCTCTCTAACGATACACACTCGCCAATACTTGAAGACAAACACTCAACACGTGCAATGCCTCGCAATATCACCGAGCTAGTCCAATAGGTAAGTACACGAAAGGAAGAAGGGCTCACAACGGATTATGGTGGTGGGGGAATGTCGAGTCCTTGGTGGCGTCGCTTGGCGTTGATGATGCTGCTGCGGAAGCTTGTCGATGTCGTAGACGTAGGGCACACCAAGAAAGGACTCAAACCAAAGAGGAAATGCCAAAACGAACCGAGGAAAAGAAAAATTTCTGAAAAATTGGCCCTGGCGGTAGTACGCTGGTCCGCCCGGTAGTACCGCTGCTGGAGCGGTAGTACCGTTGCGCACGGATCTGCGCGATTTGACTCGATTTTGGGCGGAAATTGGGCTCGAAAATCCTCGAATTCGTGGGAAATTGGCAAAATTAAGGCTAGGGAACGCAAACAAGGTGGAGGGGGTCCTAAAGCAACAGATCCATGGACAAAAACTACCAAAAACGCAACGAATCGACAGATCGGCTCGAATCAAGGCAAGGCTATTTTTGGTGGAAATTTTCGAATTTCTCAAAAACGAAGAAAAATTTGGTGGATTTTGGTGGAAACACAAATCAAATCCGTGTCAACCTAGAGCTCTGATACCATATGATGCGGGTAGGTCCCGATTTTCACGGATTTGTGCGGAGGGAAGATGAACACGAAGAACACGCGAAGAACGAAGAACACAAAAGAGGGAAACACAACACAAAGGGTAAATAGCAAGTAGCAACCGGCAAGACTGATTGGTAACAAATCCCCGTGGGCAGCCCCCAATCCTCCTCTCCCAAGCACACCTTACTCTTAGGATTGTTTGTCCAATTGGTCAATCCAACCAACCCAACCTAGCCACCTAAAGATGGAAGATTAGCAAGTAATCGCAACTACAAGCGGAGCCTTGGTATCCACGCAGGGATCTTCTCCTCAAGAGGAGGCCTTGGTTCATCTCCACATGTGGAGGCCTTGATTCATCTCCATAGGAGGAAAGAGACACTTTGAGAAGAAGGAGCAAGGCTCTACTTTAGTTCTCAAATCTTAGTCTAACCCTAGATCTAGATGGGGAGGTTCTATTTATAGTCTAGGTAGGATAAGGTTGGATAAGTGAGGAAACAAGGGCCCTCAACCCGCCAGGTTCCCGCCGCAGCTACCGCTGAAGCCAGCGGTAGTACCGCTGGGCGGGCCTCGAACTGTTTCCGAAGTCAACTGCAGCAGTACTACCGCCAGGCCCAGCGGTAGTACCGCTGGCCGGCGGTAGTACCGCTACGGTACCGCTGGAGCTGCCGGAAGATCGAACAGAGGGCCATTTTCGGCGGTGGCGTCGGCGGTAGTACCGCTCGTGCGATAGTACCGCCAGGTGGGGCGGTAGTACCGCCCAGCTTCTTCTGGCTCGGCTGGACTCGGGTGGGGACGCGTCTGGCTCGGCTGGACTTGGGGCGGTAGTACCGCTATACCCGGCGGTAGTACCGCCGCCTGGGACTCGTTCCCATTCTTCTCTCCTTCTCCTTCGTCTTCTTGACTCGATTCTTCTCCAACTTCTACACTTCCTTGGAGATCTTCAAGAGGGTCATGCCTGAGTATGCACAAGGTATCGGAATGAAGTAGCAAGCCATTCAAAGGGGTATCGAGATCACACATAGATAGGAGTGAATTCACCGTATCATGTAGAGCTTTGACTCTTGCTCTTGTCATTGGGCCACTTGGTGTTGTGTGCCTATGTTGCACTACATCACATGTGGGTTCTTCTTCTTCTTCGGAATCATCGAAAGGGTACTCTTCTTGAGTCATCAACACAATTCTTGGTGTTTTCTTGAAGAATGGCTTCTTCTTGATGATTGGCTTCTTTTGAACCATCTTTAATTGATTCTTGGGGATAAGCCTTCCACCATGTTCTTCTCTATTCTCATAAGGGCAATCTTTGATGAAGTGATACTTGTCATGACAATTGAAGCATGTCTTCGTTTTGGATGCAAACTCCTTCTTCCCACTTGGGTTGTTCCTTTGATCAACTTGAGCCTTTGCCTTGGCCAGGTCACGCCAAAATGCTCTTGACGCAAGGGCCAAGTGTTCATGGTAGACTTGTTGGAGATCATCTGGAATGATGTTTCTTGGGCATTCTTCAATTTCCACACTATCATCAAGACACACCACTTTGGCCTTCAAAGCAAGAGATGGACTTTGTTTCATCCCCATGGCCCTAGCACGATTGTCTTGAGCATTCTTGGTAGCAAACTTGGAGGCTTGCATTTCTTGCATAACTTCATTTGATGACATTTCAAGATAGTTGTGTCTTCCTTGTATGGCCTTCAATTCAATGGGCTCGAAGGGCATGAGGGCATTCACATACTTCCTCTTGATCCAAGCATCATCCACATAGGTTGCCCCTACATTATAGAAGGCTTTGGCAAGAATCTTGAGCCTTCCGTACATCTCCTCATGAGTTTCACTATCAAGCATGTAGAAACCTTCGACATCATTGCTCAAGGCATCAAATCTATTCCTCTTCATGCTCTCATTTCCAAGAAACACCTCCTCAAGACAATCCCAAGCTTCTTTGGCGGTGGTGACATGTTGAATGTGATGAAGACCATTTTCTCCAACGGCAAGTTCAAGCATGTGAAGAGCGGAGGCATTGAGTTGAGCATCAACCACCTCTCTTCTTGTCAAGTTGTTTGGATCCACGGCCTTGAATCCCACTCGTATGATCCTCCAAAGCTCGATAGAGGCACTGTTGACATGAGATTTCATTGAGTGTTGCCAACTAGTAAAAGCCAATGCATCAAGCTTAGGTGGAGGACCTAAGGTATTTATATGAGGATGAGGGATAGGTGGGTCGGGAGAGTAGACACCAAGAGGAGAGACCTCATGGTACTCGGGCTTCCCACCTTCCGGCTTGGTAAAGGATGAATGAGAATTCTTAGGTTCGGTATCGGTTTCTTCAACCCCTTCCCTCTTCTTCGTTCCATCCCCGGAATCACCCGTGTTGGAATGAAGAAGGTCCTCTATTAATGGGAGAGTGTCCGAAGGGGCTTGGTACTAGCGAGTTTTGCGATCATGTCGCGTATCTCACTAAATTGGGTATCCATGGACGATCTCAATGATGTTTCCATCGTTTTGAGATCGGCCATGGATGCCAGTGTACTTTGCCCTTCCGAGGGCACCTCACCAATAGTCATACTTCTCTTAGTCGGTTAAGCCCAACAAGAGAGCCTAGGCTCTGATACCAATTGAAATGATCGTATGACAACTAGAAGGTGGGGTGGTTAATAGGTGCTACTCCAATTTTAGTTCTTTTTCAATTTAGGCTTGACATGAAAGGTAAATTCTCTAGATATGCAACTACGATGAATTTACCTATATGACAAGCTAGCAACTAAACAAGATACACAAGGTAAAGATGGCAAACAAGGATAGAGGTAACCGAAGTGAAAGCACGCGGAGACACGAATGTATTCCCGAGTTCCTCCTTTTTAGGGGAGTACGTCTCGTTGGAGAGGTGTGAGCCAACACAATGGCTCAACAGCCACAAAGGCTTCACCTTCTTTTTCGATGAACCGCACCACAAAGGTTTGGTTCACCTTCAACTATCGTAAACCTTCAAGGCGGAGTCCGGAGCCTTTACAACAACAATCCGGGGCACAACCCACAACTGGATTGGGGGCTCCTGAACGGCTACAATCTGTCACAAGAACAACAAGTAAGTACAACAAGGGGCTAGGTTTTCTCAATGGAAACCCTAGCAAATGGTCCCTCAAGTGAATGATGGGGAAATGTAAATCGGCTTGGTGAAGATGTAGATCCGGACCTTCTCCTTCAATCCTCCAAAGATCAACGAGTTTGGGTGGAGGGATTGGGAGATCTAGCGATTCTTGAGCTTGCAATAATGGTGTTCTTCAATGTGGGCGAGCTAGCTGGCTGGAGGTAGGTGGAGGGGTATTTATACCCCCTCCACAAAATGTAACCGTTGCCGCAGGCTACACACCGGAGACTCCGGTCAGAGTGACCGGAGACTCCGGCCTGCACCGGAGACTCCGGCCTGGGTCCAGGGGCTGAACCATCTGATGCTTGGAGCAGGATACACCGGAGTCTTTTGGTCCAAGGACCGGAGACTTCGGCCTGGGGCGGAGACTCCGGCCTTATTCCGGTAACTTTCCGGAAACATTCCGGACAGGGTCCAGGGGTTGAACCATGTTGAGCTTCTTCGACAAATTCCCCTGAGTCCGGAGACTTCGGCCCAACAGACCGAAGACTCCGGCCTGGAAGTCTCCAGAATTTCGATAAAATCCTCTTTTCCTTTTGGTGTTGATGCACAATGTTTTATAGAGTTAAACCTGCATCACTTAACACTTGATTAAAATATCGCTAGTGTTGTTAACTAATACACAAAACACAAGGGATCACGAAATGCTCTTTCACACGTTTTCCCCTCTCTCTAGCTTGCCTTCCTCTTAATCCCTCCCATGATTCTTGCATATCTTTGAGGGAAAAGTGAGAGGAGATCTAGATCTATAATTCCACCAATCCATCTCTTCTCTAAGTGAGGGGAACCTACTAGATCTTGATCTTGGAGTTCTTGTGTGGTTCTCTTCTTTGTTCTTCCTCTCTTCTCCCCCATAAGCATTAGTTGCTTTTGGTGGGATTTGGGAGTGAAGGACTTGAGCACTTCTTGTGTTCGTGCCTTTACTTTTGTGCATCGGTTTGCTCTCTCCACGAGGATTCGTGGAAGTGAAAATTGTGAGCTTGTTACTCTTGGGTTGTTGGACTCTAGACGGTTGTTGGTGACTTGAGAGCTCCCAATCCTTTTGTGGGTTGTGCCTCAAGATTGTTGTAAAGGCTCCGGATTCCGCCTTGAAGGATTCCGATAGTGGAAGGTGAACCGAGCTTTTGGGCAAGGTTCATCGGAGAATAGGGTGAGGCCATTTGTAGCGTTTGAGTTTGGAACTCACACCCCTCCAACGAGACGTACTACCCTAAAATGGAGGAACTCGGGAATACATCATCGTCTCCGTGTGCCTTGGTTATTTCTATACCCGAGCTCTTTACTTATGCACTTTACATTGTGATAGCCTTCATGCTTAAAGTCTATTATCTTGCTATCACCTTGTTACTTGTCTTGCTTAGCATAAGTTGTTGGTGCACTTAGTTGAGCCTAGAATATTTAGGTTGTGTGCTTGATAATTTAAACACCTAGTTTTATTCCGCATTTATCAAGCCTAAACCGGAAAAGTTTTAATCGCCTATTCACCCCCCCCCCCCCCTCTAGGCGACATCGTTATCCTTTCAACATTGATGTTGTAAACACACTTAAAGATTTGGATATTGATGCAATGAAATATGGTAGAAAAACTGAATGTGAGGAAGATTTTTATATACCTATACCTTTCAAGCTTATGGGGATGCATGAGGCTTAAGAAAAGAATTTTGATTGGATTATTCCTGAAAATCCTTTTGATGAGAGTAGCAAACCTAAAAGAAGTGAGAGAGGAGAATCTGAACCATGCATAAGAAAGATACAGTGTCTTTTTGAAAAAAAATCCAAGCTTTCCTTGAATGAAGATATTGATAATACTTGATCTTTTTGCTATTGTGCCTAGCTAAAAGGCGTTACAGAAAAGCGCTTATGGGAGGCAACCCATTTATTTTTATCTTCTGTTATTTTTCTTTTTGTTGAGTCAAGGATGTTGTTTCCTCTGTAGCAACTTCTTTGTATCTTTTTATTTTCGTTTTTTGTGCCAAGAATAGCCTCTAATGAGAGGAAAGTAAAATTTTGAAGTTGCTGCCCAGAAACAGATTTCTGTTCGTCGCCGTACGAAAATCCAAAACATCACAGAACGTGATCTGGTTCTGCAAATTTTTGATAGCACGCATCTGGGTTTTGTATAACTTTCATTAGTTTTGAGTTTTCTGATTTGATGTGTCCTAGTGCCTCGAAAAAAATCATCTTTACGTTATGTTCCGTTTTTGACAGATTCTGTCTTAAGTTTAGCATTGTGTCTTTTACAAGTATTGAGTTGGGTTCTTTTGATCCAATAGCACTATTTAAAGCTTGGTGATAGTAGCTAATGTTTAAACAATGCCATATAATTTGTCAAGTAAGAACTGAAGGTGGATTATTTTATTTGAGTACTAACCCCTCTAATAAGTTTGTGATAAGTTTTGTGTGAAGGAAGTTTTCAAATGTTGAGAGAACGAGGTGATGAAAGAAGATCATGAAGGGGTTAAAGCTCAAGCTTGGGGAGGCTCCCCTGGACTTCTCCGAATTATTCAACAAGTCTCAAGCGTCTAAGCTTGGGGATGCTCAGGGCATCCCCTTCTTCATCATCAAATAATCAAGTCGATCCCATAAGGTTATATTTTTATTCCTATACATAATATGTGATGTTCTTGGAGAGTCATTTGTGTTTTGCTTTCAGTTTTGTTTTGTTTTGTTTACTGGTCTTTTTAATAAATTGGATCCTTACATTCTTGTGTGGGAGAGAGACACGCTTCGCTTTTTCATTATGCACTCCTGTTTTTCACTTATACATGATGAGTGTTTAGCTTTTATTATTTTAGCTTCTAACTCTTGTTTTTCATGTATCTCTTGTTCATAGCTATTAGTTTCTTGTAGTTAGGATGTACTCTTTTGTGTTTCATGCTTACTTGCTTAGAGAGTTTGTTCAAATAAATTGATTGGTGTTTGGTTGAAAGGGAAATGTCATGGTAAAAGAAGAACACTGTCTTGAATAATTTGATACTTGTCAATTGTTTTGAGATATGAATTAAATGAATGCTTAAACTTGTGGATCATTTACTTAAGAATAGAGTAGTGGAGAAATACCGTAAAGCTTAGGATTATAATACTTGTTCTAATTGTTATTTGTCAAAGTCTAGATATCCTTTTGCAACGGTATGTTTGGTTGACAAGGAAGAAAATGTGGAGTCTAATAGTTATGCTTAATGTATATCTCGTGTTCATTCATGTATTGAGTTGTTAACATGTGTTTGCTTGACACCTTGCTATGCCTAAAAACTCTGTACTGAGAGGAAATGCTTCTCGTGCATCCAAATCCTTGAGCCAAATATCCATGCCATTCGTGTCCACCATATCTACCTACATGTGGTATTTCTTTGCCTTTCCAAGTAAAATTTTCGTGTGCTACCTTTAAATATTCAAATGTTATTATTCCTTTTTGTGCCACTATTGCCAACCTCATGAGGAAGTAGTAGTTGGGTTTGGTATCTTCCATCTCAAATAAGTTATTCAAGGACTTGTATGCTTCATCTACTTGTCCACTAATTTTGCAAAAAGAGCTGGCAACGGGGTGCCCAGCCCCATAAAAGATAATTTACAACTTTCACCAAAAACTCTCCTCACATTTTGTTCCTGAGAATTCAGTAAAACATCTGCATGTGTAAACAAAGGAAAAAGAGGGATGATCTGCTTGCTGCAGAAATAACGTCACCTCATGGGAGCCGCTCTTAAAACTTGTTTGGTATGGAAGATATCAATAACTCTATTGCCATTCGTTGACCATAGTATGCACCACTCAAAAATTTATTTTTATATCTCTATATGCTTTCAAAAACTAAAAAGCTCTAGCACACGATTAATCTCTGCTTCCCTCTGCGAAGGGCCTTTCTTTTATTTTTATGTTGAGTCAGTTTTCCTTTCCAATCTTTATCTCTCAAGCAAACACATGGTATCAATTGTGGTACAAGTCTACTATAAGTTATCTTTATGTTTAACTGTGAAAACTTTTATGTTGACATTATCTTTAGATAAATAAGTTACAAGTTGAATCTTTTGCTGAAAACTTAAATCTTCCTCTGTGTTGGTTGAAGACACCGTTGTTAGAAGAATATTGCTTTGTGAACTATCAAGCTTGACAAGTCTTATAATTTTCATGTCTCCAAAGTACTATTCATGAAAAATTCTTGCTTAGATGTTACACATGGTTAATCATTGTTTACTTTATATCAACTATAGACCATTGTCTTGGATCACTTCATTCAGTTCATATGCTTACATTATTTGATCATAATTGTGTTGGTAGGATGTCACTACCAAAAATTATTTTGTTATCATTTGCCTACTCGAGGACGAGAAGGAATTAAGCTTGGGGATGCTGATACATCTCAAACGTATCTATAATTTTTGGTTGTCCCATGCATATTATATACCATTGCCACATGTTTTTATAAATTTTTATATCATTCTGGCAAATTTTATGGAACTAAACTATTAACAAGATGCCCAGTGCCAGTTCCTCTTTTCTGCTGTCTTTTTATTTCAGAAAATCTCTTAAGGAAATATTCTCGGAATTGGACGCCAATTTACGTGAATTATTTTAACGAAGAAACAAGCCAGGAGCCAGAAGGGCCCCCTGGCCGCGGCCAAGGCTAGGCCCCTTCTGGCCACCTCCGGATGGTTTTCGAGTCCCCCCTCGCCCATAAATACCTCTTCACGGGGTAAACCCTAGACACCCGATCAGAAATCCACGAAAAGTTCTGACGCCGCCGTCATCGTCAACCCTAGTTCAGGAGGGTTCAGAAGCTCTTCCCGGCACCCTGCCGGAGGGGAGATCATCACCGGGGGCATCTTCACCACCATGCCTGCCTTCGGAGTGATGCGTGAGTAGTCCACCACGGAACTACGGGTCCATGGCAATAGCTAGATGGTTGTCTCTCTCCCTTGTACTCCATTGTTTAGATCTTATGAGCTGCCTAACATGATTAAGATCATCTATATGTAATGCTTTATGTTTCGTTTGTGGGGATCCGATGAATTATGGAGTCAATTACATTATGGTTCAGTTATGTTATATTTATGATCTTGCATGCTCTCCAATACTTGTGTATGCTTTGGCCAAGTAATTGCTTGTATTAGTAGAGAGAGTATTTATGCTAGATAGTAGGTTCATGCCTCTCTTGTCTGAGCTCGAGTTGACGAAAACGATTAAGGCTTGAGATGTGATGTTGCTACTAGGGGTAAAACAGCGGTGTTTATTACTATATGTTGTAACCATTCCTTACATTATGCACAATGCTTATTGCAATTATCCGTTGCTTGCAACTTAATACTTTCAGTTGACATGCTGGATAGCGATCCCGGGGTGGATTATTAGTCATAGATGCAGTTGGATAACGGTCTATGTATTTTGACGTAATGCCCAATTAAATGAAACATTGAACCATGTGTGATGATAGTATTGTTATACGCCCATGTTTGTCAACTGCCCTGCTGTAATTTGTTTACCCAACATATTTATCTTCTGGACAAACACCACTAGTTATCTGTGGACCCCGGTCCTATTTTCCTACATTGCTTACAATCGTTTTAATAGCTTTTCCTAATCATTTGCTGCTGGTCATATTTTACTCTAATATTATTTGCTACATATGTTTAATCCTTTGTGTTGAGCAAGCCGGAGAGGTTGACACCCTCTTTGTTTCGTTGGGACAAAATAGTTTGTTCTTGTGTGCGCAGGTCCACGTCCACAGTTTTCTTGCGCGCATTACTGTTGACACCAAGCCGGAGCCTTCTCCAAGTCCTACTGGTTCGATAACCTTGGTTTTGTAATCAAGGGAAAACTTGCTACGACGCTGCATCATACCTTCCTCTTCGGCTTCCCAGCGAACGTGTGATCCACATCATCAGAGCACAATCAAAACAATCGAGATCACAAATATTCACATATGAAGTCGAAACACTAAGCAATATGATCCAATTCAGAGAAAGAGGCAAAATTTACCTCTGAGGCGTTTCTTTGAACACATTATGGACGCTCGTGACGTTGAAGGCAGCGCCTTGTAGCTCGGCCAACGTAGGGAGTGGACGAAGCGGCCGTCCTCGAGTCGATGACACCTTCGCCTTCTTTGGGCCGGTGGAGAATGTTTTTGGGCGACCCGTCCGCTTGACGGTACCGCCATTGTCGAACTGCACCCCGATACGGCACCTCCGTTGGCGGTAGGGAGCCCGGAGGCCATAGCCGCAAGTGGCACGACTCCTTGCACGATGTAGTTCCCCTGCCACTTCCATTTCACTGTGGTGGAGGAAAGATTAGGCGGAGTGACCTGGACATCGTCTGTGGGAGGCTGGAAGCTTAAGGAGGCAGCGATGGGTGCGGCGAGACCCGACATCCGAGTGGTAGTTATCAAAGAAATAATACAGAAATAATATGAATAAACAACTCATTGACTTTTATGAATCAAATGTATTGGATATGTTTTCGTACATAAAGTTTAGAAGAATACTGTCAAACAAAGTTTGGCCAACAGATTTTAACCCGACAGAAGGACCAGCTGAAGTTTGCCCAACAGAATTCTGACCAGCAGAAGGACTTGCTCCCTCATTCTACAAACATGTAGCTTGCCCAGCAAAAGGACTAGGTAAAGTTCCCGCTTCATCATTTATGCAAACCAATACCAACCTGCTCTTCATGGGGTCAGTTTAGATCAATGCAACCAAATCACCATTCAACATTCATGATTACTCACGTCAGGAAAAACACAAATGAAACTATTTTTTATTTGTTTGGCATTCATGATAAATCCCAACTGAAAAAACACTATGTTAGTTAAAATTCCCTGACAACAATTATCCTTTTAATAGACAAACGCACAAATACGTAACAATAATTTTTTGTTACATCCAATGTGCAGGAGCATGGCTTTGTTCCAAAAGTGAATATAATCCAACATAGAGTAAATACAAACAATGTGACTCAAAATAAGGTTCAAGCTACCATGAGTATGGTAATGCACTTTGGGTGCAAAAATAGGTTCAAGGTTGTTATTTTGTCTGCACACACCTACTATATGCTATGTTCGAATTATTGAAGTCTTACTATTCTTTGATGAAGTGTTTGTTTATTCCATATAGTTTCTATGATTCTCATGTATTTATGTCGAATAGATGTAACTAGGTCTAATCTGGATCCATCCAACTCTATTTTATTCTATGTGACAACTTTTATTGATGCATCAAGCCTTTTACTTGTGTACGTAAACCTGACATGTTTGTTACTCTAGGGGTCAAACATGATACACGTGTAACTAGGTAACTATGTCTCTCTCGTGAAATTCACTTTGAGGGGAGTGCATATGCACCTGGTATTTAAAAAACACACTTCAAAAATCGAAAATTTTCAAAGTAAATTTTTACGGATACATCTACACAAAATCGTTTCACGAAAAACCAATATTTTTGTGCCACGTGTAAAAAAAAAGGCAAAAATCACTTGTGAAAAGATTTTTTCTTTTTACACATGCCCCAAAAAAATGACGGTTTTTCGTCTCTGTGATCATAAAGAACGTTTTGCGTGAATATTGTCTTTGCAAAAAAAAATTGACATTTGAAAATGCGTTTAAAATACATTTTGAATAAAGGGTGCATATTCTCTTTGTTACCCCTTCTATTGATGCGTCAAAACTATATTTCATACATATTCCTGGATGTAACTTCTGAATTTTATCACATTGTTCACCTCCCCACTCCCACAATGTTTAGCCGCGCTGAAAGCACGTCCTCGTTGCACAGGGTCGGCGATGTTGGTACTATGTGTTGTAGTGCGAACACCTCCAGCTCCCAACACCTCCTGCACTACTTTGGGCCGTGCCGTTCAGCTCCCAACACCTCCAGCTCGACCGTGCCGCTAGGGGTTCAGTATTTCTCCACTAATCGCCCCGCTGGCTAGTGGCACCGGATCGGAACCGGGGCCCACACGGCCAACCTCACTAACTACAAAATCCAACCCCGTCATCATCACCGGCTCACTACACACCCCGCCGGCCCACCGCCACCGACGCCGAACAGCATGAAGGGCCTCGCCGGCGACAGCGCCACCACCGCGCCTCTTCTGCAGGCCACCAAGATCACCATCCCCGCCTCCTCCGTGGGTGGGGCCGCGGAGGCCGCGCTCCTCGGCAAGGGGCGGTACAAGGTGTGGGCCCTCGCCGCCATCGCGCTCCTCGCGCTCTGGTCCATGTCCGCCGCCTCCGTCTCCCTACGCTGGTCCGCCGGCGACCTCGCCGCCTTCGGATCCGGGGACCTAGAAGCGCCGCTCCGCGACGACCTCGACTCCCTCGTACGCTCCCTTTCCCCTCACATTCTCATTCGCTTCGCACCACCTGTCGAGTTCATTACTTGCCAACTGCTTGCTGAATGGTCTGTTCGTACGCGCAAGCGCCAATATGTGTGTCGAGGTGGACGCCTCATTGTTACTTGTTAGTCTTCGAAACAACGACGCTCCGTGAAGAATCAGTTGTGAAAATCGGCGTCTGAACTTTGTTTCTCGTTATAATTTGATTGAGCAGGAGATGGAAGAGAGGGAGAAATTGGTTGGTCGGATGTGGGACATGTACACACGCACCAGCGACGAGGTACGGCTTCCACGCTTCTGGCAGGAAGCATTCGAGGCCGCGTACGAGGAGCTTGCTGGTGATGATATGCAGGTCCGTGATGCGGCCATCTCCGAGATTGCTCGAATGTCAGCCCACAGACTTGAGCTTGAGCAGCCGGTGAATGCGAATGAGGTATGATCGAAGGACCAAAAGTTCAGAACAGACTTCGTTTTTTTTTTTCAATACACAGCTAACTCCACCCACTTATGTTATAAATAGGTTGCGTTGACTACTTTGTAAGTAATCGTTTGGGCTCGGGCCTTTCAGTTGGTCAGAATTTACTAGTACAATCGCTTGCAAGTTCTATACCCTATAAATTCTACAATTCCATCCCACTTCAAACCAGTGATATCCATACAACTGCAGCTCATACATACCGAAAGAATTTAATGTTTGACATAGACATAACAACACAGTCTGCACCTGTGGTCAATTGGTCATTAGTTGTTGTTCGTACATATATCTGAATTAAGCATGACATGCTAATTTGAACACAAGGCATTTTTCATTCTAGCAATTCTCATGAAACATTCTCGAAAAAAGATCTGATGGAAAGCTTTGGTAACTTAATCGTTCGAAATTGTTGAGATCTGCATATATTTGTTTGTAAACTAGTATGTATACACTTCTATATGGCTCTGTGGTTGCATGGCATGAATATTACAATGGGAGGAGGAAACATATTCTTCTCATAGGTTCCTTATATGTGGAACACATAAGGGACGTCTTAGTTAATGAATAGGACTCCAGAGAAGGGCATCCTAAATGACTAATGAAATTGACAACTTAAAACTTGAATCCTCACCCATCCTGAGCAATAACTTCTTATTTTTAAAATTCGCAGAACAAAAATTCAAAATAGAATGCTGGGAAAGTTATATATTGCATTTCATGCTTAGCTGCAAATTTCTGTTTCTTTTATAAGTATTTTCTTCCAGTACATCATCCAACATTTTTGGTGAAGTTGAGATCAGCAAATTGAGCCAATTTGCGGGGTTGTAGGTACCAAACACCCTTTTGTATGAAATTAATATAATTTTGGATTGATACTACGAAGAAGCAAAGTGTAAGATGACAACATCACGAGCAGGCTTGATTGAAAAGTATCGTAAATAAAAAAATAAGTTATGGAGTGTAGCGCTTGCATTAACTTGCCATCCACCAGAGTTGTAAATTCACCGTTTCATTTACCCTTGCGCATTGTTGCCTTTTGGTGCCAAGCCGACCACTTTTGAAGCCAGAACTTCAGACTCTTTATCATTTACAAGAACTCCCCTCTGCTTTTGTCTTGCACATAGTCTGGATATGTGATTGTCACCACAGTTTTTTTTTCATTTCTGGTTCCTTCAATCACTGGTGGATTGGTTGTGCCAGGATTATCATACCTTGTGCAGTCAAGCTTCACATACGAAACATCAGTTAGAACACATTAAAGTATTAAACAAGAGACATCTGTTGTAAACACAACATAAGGTAACCAGAAGCACGTGAAGTTGCTTTAAGACTTCTAAAATAAGCTATACAGTAAAAGCGGCACTGGAAACCTAGTGGCTATGCTATTTGCTGCATTTTTTCCTGCTTAATGTTTATGATTTGATTTTCCAGTCGAGCCAGATTGCAATGTCATTCTCCTAAATTTTCTCGTGTCCGGTTCTAGTGGGCAGGGATGGAGCTTAGTTGGGACAAAACCGGGCCATGGCCCGCCCAGCCCTGGAGCAAAAATGCTTTTTATGCCTATGTATGTGTGAAACCCAATTCATTTAGCAGCCCAATATGGTACTATCCTTCAGCTTGGCCCGCCCACCCCACTTTCTTCGTGTAGCTCCGCCGCTGCTAGTGGGCTTATTTAACTTTGGAATACCGTGCATCTATCTGTGTGGCATGTTTACAAAATCCATCTAGTTAACTCTGTAAGCATCCTACTTGACCAGTTTGTCAATGTATAAACGAAACATGAAAAAGATCAATGTACACCAAGACGTAAATTGTTCTGTATGATCTAGAACCATTCTTGCAACTCAGCAGAAAATTTTGGAACAATTGCAAACATAAACCAAGCTTCCCCAAAAAGATTCCACTCTGTCTTGATTCCAGAGGACCTGCTTGTTTGCTGCCAAACTTCGTTGACATTATATTGTACTTAACTAGTCAAACTGTAGGTGATTTTCTCATTGTTGGTCACTGTTTGCAGGAAGAGGGCAAGATGAAGATCAAGAATAATGATCATGGCAGAGTGAAGCAGTAGTTTCAAAACTTAAGATCCATCTTTGCCGCGGACCACAAATATCAGCAGCTGAACTTTGAAGCTTTGATGTAATTTTCTGTATGGGAGGGTAAGCAAAAGCTTGCCATGACTCAAAAAGTAAAACTGACCGCGGTAAAGCATTGCGTTATGATATTCCTAGGTTCTGCTTAAGAATGCCATGCTTTGATTTACTATGTAGTAACGTACAATACATAGAATCGACCAAAATTGTACTACTGCGTTTACTTACAAAATGATTGTTTTTTCTTTGAGAAACGTTTCACCTTAATCTAAATAGAAAAAATGTAAACATTTACCTAGGTTACATGCTAACTTCACAAATGAGTTTGCTGGAAGCAGGTTTCCAAAAGGATAAATTGGTGTTTGAAATATAACATGGAATTTTTCTTGTTCAATATGTAATACCACCAAAAATACCATAACGTTGTTCACACCCCGGCACCCTTCATCATTTTTTACACATGATATTATTTTCGAGACACATAGCCACCACTACATGTGTGACAAACTTGGAGGAAACATATTGTTATTTTGAACTTTGAATCCAGTATTTATTCCTGTCGAGGAATAGTTTTCTAGGAAACACATGTATAATCTAGCCAGAGCTGTAACTTTTCCTATTTCGTATGAAAAGGCGAGTACATTGTCATCGAACTTGTCACGTGTGTGCAAATCGGTCTCACTTATGTCATTGAACTGCTGGAGACGGGGAAGAATGATGTTGACATGAGAAGGAGATTTAACCGTTGCAAAGGAGATGTATACAGTAGGAGGTAGCAATAGGGTGAAGCTGAAAGGGCATGTTTTGCTTACGTTGAGTAGTAAGGAAGCGGCGGGCATGGGAAGAGGAGATGTGCACAGAATATTCCGTGCAACAACGTATGGTGCAACTTAGTCTGCCTTAGACATAACAGATTGTCGGTTACTTGAGGAATATCAACGTGCTTCGGACCACTTGATTCGCTTCGTGATTCGTGCATCAGTTACAAGTCAACTTGCAATTGGGATTTGATGGCGTCATGTGAATGTAATTCTCATTCACCTGAGTTGCAAGTCCACTTGCAACTGCTTTGCACTATTTGATTTGCTTCGTGATTCGTGTTAATCGTGATTCGTATGGTACAACTCATGCGCGCTCATAGGTTTCCTCATGCGTATCTCACGAGGAAAGTAAGCACCAACGTCCTTGGTGAGGTGACGTGCATGGGAGCAGGCCCATGAGTCAGCTATTTGGTGAGATAACGATCGTGGGCGGAGAACCACGAGTTAGAGCTTGGATCCTTTGGGTTTTGCGATGCTGCTGGGATGTTCTCGAGGCACAGGCACCGTGCTCAACCCCGCCCTCGCGAAGTTCATGGCCGTCACTCACCACGCCTACAACATTGTCAAGCTTCCAGATAGCGGCGGCACCATCTCCATCCACGGTCAAGTCCAGGACCCGATGCGCTCTATCGAGACCGCCTACAAGGCCGCTGCCGTGGCGTTCCCTGCTGACGAGGACATGGAGCCACTCGAGAGGCCAGCGAAGAAGAAGCAGCTATTTTCACAGGAGCAGGCAGCTACGAAGAAGGTGCTGGCGTCACCATAGGCGCTGGCTTGCCTCCCAAATAGGAAAGCGCGCTCTTCGCCTTCCTCAGGGCAAACTCTGACATGTTCGCGTGGACACCGTCAGAGATGTCCGGAGTACCGAGGGAGGCGCTCACTTAGCCGTGTGTCCAAACGCACGCCCAGTGAAGCAGAAAGCGCGGCGCCAGGCGCCAGAGAAGCAAGAGTTCATCATCAAGGAAGTAGAGAAGCTAAAAGAAGCACGCACAATTCGAGAAGTTGCACACCCCACATGGCTCTCCAACACGGTGGTCGTCCCCAAGCACACCGGGGGCGGCAGACTCCGCATCGACTACACCGACATCAACAAGGCCTACCCCAAGGACCCGTACCCGATGCCCAGAATAGACCAAATCGTGGACTCCACCGCCGGCTGTCCTCTGTTTTCTGGATGCCTTCTCAGGCTACCACCAGATCAAGATGGCGAAGGAGGATGAGGAGAAGACAGCATTTCTCACCCCTTGTGGTGTGTATTGCTACGTCTGCATGCCTTTCGGCCTGAAGAACGCCGGCGCCACCTTCCAGAGGCTCATGAGGATGGCCTTGTGGGCTCAGATGGGGAGGACGGCCTTGGGGGCTCAGATGGAGAGAAACGCAGAAGCCTACGTCGACGACATCGTGGTCAAGACTCGCGAAGAGCACACCCTCATGGAGGACCTCGGGAGACCTTTGCCAACCTGCGCAAGGTAAACATCAAGCTGAACCCCGCCAAGTGCGTCTTCGGGGTACCATCAGGCAAACTCCTCGGGTTTCTAGTGTCCCACCGTGGCATAGAGGCAAATCCCGACAAGATCAAGGCCATAGAAGAAATGCATCCACCTCGTCGCCTCAAGGACATGCAACGCTTGGCGGGATGCATGGCCAGTCTAGGCCGCTTCATCTCCAAGTTCGGCGAGAGGGCGCTGCCATTTTTCAAGATCATGAAGAGGTCTGGCACGTTCAAGTGGACACCGGAGGCGGACAAGGCATTTGAGGACCTGAAGAAGTACTTGGCCAGTCCACCTGTCATGGTCGCCCCAAGGCCCGGCGAGCATATGAAGCTGTACTTAGCAGCCACTCCACAAACAGCAAGCGCGGTCTTGGTGGCAGAAAGGGAAGAGCCAGTCCTCGCCAAGAAGGACACTGCCACGCCAAGCCCAGAGCCTCCCGACAAGGAAACACCCTCTTCAGGCCCCGAGCCTCAAGTCGAGCCCGCGCAACCAGCAGGCACCCTCGCCGAGGGTTCGCCACAAGAAAACCTCGACAAAGCCCCTGAAGAGCCCAGCGCTGCGACTCCATCGACAACGCTTGTCGAGCATCCCGTCTACTTCGTCAGCACGGTCCTGCGAGATGCTCGCGAGCGATACACCATGCAGCATAAGCTCCTCCTCGCGCTCCTCATTGCTTCCAGGAAGCTGCGCCACTACTTCCAGGGCCACCCCATCACGGTGGTCACGTCATTCCCCCTGGAGCAAATCCTGCGCAACCCAAACGCCACTGATCGCGTCGCAGGGTGGAACATCGAGCTGCAACCCTTTGGCCTGCGCTTCGACACCACCAGAGTCATCAAAGGAAGGGCGTTGGCGGACTTCGTCGCCGAATGGACGGACACGCAGCAGGAAGAGCCTCAAGAGGCAGAAACCACGCCATCTGGAGACACAGTGCCAAACCACTGGACCATGCACTTCGACGGGGCATTCGCATGCCAGAACGTAGGGGCTGGCGTCGTCCTGACCTCACCAAAAGGCGACAAACTCTTCTACGCCGTCCAGCTGTGCTTCATGACTGACAAGGTCTCCAACAACATCGCCGAGTATGAAGGACTCCTCGCCGGGCTCAGAGCCGCAATCGCCCTCGGCATCAAACACTTACTCATCAAGGGTGACTCCTAGCTCCTCGTCAATTTCTCCAACAAGAGCTACACGCCTAAGGACGGTCACATGACCGCTTACCTCGAGGAGGTTAGCAAGCTCGAGAAGCACTTCAAGGGGATGGAGCTCAGGCATGTCCCACGGAGGGAGAACCAGGAGGCAGATGACATCGCCAGGCGAGCGTCGCGAAGAGAGGCCCAGCAGGCAGGCGTGTTTGAGGAAAGGCTTACCAGGGCGTCGGTGAAACAACCAAAAGAAGCATCTGGCATGAACATCGACGAAGAGCTCCCATTGGCACCAACATCTGGAGCACCAAACTGCGGTCCGCCCTCAGGAGAACGCCTGTTGTTAGCCATGACACACCAAGAGACTGGTTGGATCGACGAGATCAAGGAGTACCTCAGGGACGGAGTCCTCCCTGAGGAGGATGCAGAAGCGGAAAGAATTGGTCGACAGGCCAAGTCATACTGCCTTCACGAGGGAGATTTGTACCGCAAACGTCCAAATGGAGTTGCATTGAAATGCGTCCCCCTTAAGAAGGCCGCCAGCTGATCAGGGACATACACAGTGGAGAGTGTGGCCATCATTCATCCTCACGCACCCTCGTCGGGAAGGTCTTAAGGAATGGATTCTACTGGCCCTCAGTGCTTCAGGATGCAACCACCGTTGTCCAAGCTTGCGAGGCATGCCAATTCCACGCTAAGCAGGTCCACCAGTCTGCACTGGGGCTCCAAACCATCCCGCCCTCCTGGCCCTTCGCGGTCTGGGGGCTGGACATCCTGGGACCGTTCCCACGCTCCAGCGGGGGCTACCGCTACCTCTACGTCGCCATTGACAAAGTTCACCAAATGGGCGGAGGTCGAAGTGGTGCACAACATACCGGCGAGATCAGCGGTGAAATTCATCAGAGGCCTGGCCTGCCGCTTCGGCGTGCCAAATCGCATCATCACCGACAACGGCTCATAGTTCACCAGTGGCATCTTCAGGGTCTACTGCGAAAGCCTCGGCGTCCGGCTCTGCTTCGCCTCGGTGGCTCACCCATGAAGCAATGGGCAGGCTGAGCGAGCAAACGCTGAAGTGCTCAAGGGCCTCAAGACAAGAAGCTTCAACCGCCTCAAGGCCCACGGCAAGAACTGGATTGAAGAACTCCCATCTGTGCTCTGGTCCATCCGCACAACTGCCACAAAACCCACTGGAGAAACGCCGTTCGCCCTCGTCTATGGCGCTGAAGCAGTCCTCCCCACCGAGATCAAGCATGGGTCCCCACGGATCCTCGCTTTCAACGAGGACGACCAGGAAGAACTCCACAACGACGACCTACTGCTGCTCGATGGACTACGTCGCCGTGCTGCCCTCCGGGCGGCAAAGTACCAGCAAGATCTGCGCCGCTACCACAGCCGCCACATACGCCCGCGCACCCTCGAGACAGGCGATCTCGTCCTGAGGAGGATACTCTCCAGAGAGGGTCTCCACAAGCTCTCACCCATGTGGGAAGGCCCCTACAGGGTCACGCACATCTCCAGGCCCGGCGCGGTACGTCTCGAGACGGAAGACGGCATCCCGGTCAAAAACCCGTGGAACATCGAGCACCTACGCAAGTTCTACCCGTGATCACGTCGCGGCAGGCATTTTTTTGTCTCAAGAGGGAAGTTTGCATCTTCACCTCCCAGCTTCACAAAAGCTTCTCCCTCCACGAGGGCCACCTCCACTGAGCTCTCTCTACAACGCATCGCCACGGGCCGCGAGAAGCCTCAGCCACTCCGTGTGGAACCCCATGCCCAGACATGGCGGACTTTATCTTGGCCACGCCAAGTGTAATGAACAATTTCGGTTCAACATGAACCTTTGAGGCTCAGCGCCGTTATATAATATTGTTGTGGTGAGTTGTTTTTCTTACGTTCATTCGCGCTCACATTTTTCCCCATGCGCACCTCGCGAGCGGGGGCTGAGCATGGTGCCTGTGCCTCGGGAACATCCCAGCAGCATCGCAAAACCCAAAGGATCCGAGCTCTAACTCGTGGTTCTCCGTCCACGATCGTTATCTCACCAAAGAGCTCTGACTCATGGGCCTGCTCCCATGCACGTCACCTCACCAAGGACCTTGGTGCTTACTCTCCTCGTGAGATACACATGAGGAAACCTATGAGCGCGCATGAGTTGTACAACCGTGCATTGCTTGTGGGTGTGCCTCTTTGTCCAGCGCAGGGAACAAGACGCCCTACAAGGCTGCGGAACTCCAAACCAGCCTCAGGCAACCTCGAGAGGGAAAATGCCTCACCAGGGAACACAACACCCTCTACGAGACAAACGTCTCGCAAAGCTAAGTCCAGAACTTACGCCTCATGAGTTTTCTCTCTCGCTGGTTTTGTCGTTGATACGTCTCAAACGTATCTATAATTTTTGATGTTCCATGCATGTTTTATATCAATTGCCACATGTTTTATATGCACTTTATATCATATTATGACATTTATTGGACTAACCTATTAACAAGATGCCACAGTGCCAGTTTCTGTTTATTATGTCTGTGCATTGCAGAAAAGGTCCAAAATTGAAAGTGCTCAGAAAAATCTGAAAAAATTACAGAAATTCTAAAACGCCAGAAGACTCCGGGAGCCAGAAGGACAAGTCCAGGGGAGGCCCACAGCCTCCACACGCCCCTGGGCGCGTTGGGCCTTGGCCGCCCCAGGGGTGGTGTCGCCGCCTCGGTCACCTCCTCGCGATGCCCTTTGGACTACTTATTCCCCCGACGCGAAAACCCTAAGTGCCGGACGATTTTCCCAGAAAAGTTCCAGAGCTCCGCCGCCACCAAAAACCCTAATTCGGGGGACAGAAGTCTCTGTTTCGGCACCTTGCCGGGACGGGGAATTGCCCCCGGAGCCATCTCCATCGACGCCACCGCCTCCATCATCGCCGTTGCTGCCTCCCATGATGAGGAGGGAGTAGTTCTCCCCCGAGGCTGAGGGCTCTACCGGTAGCTATGTGGTTTATCTCTCTCTCCCATGGTGTGATCTTTATGTGATCATGAGCTTTGTAATCTAGTTGAATCCATAGATGTACTCTTCATTATCTTATATGCTACTCAAGTGGTTTTATTAATGTAATCTCCGGAGTCACCTTTGTCCCACGGTGCGAAGTTGACAGTGTGCGCCCCGTGTGTGGCTCTTAGGCTAAAGATAACAGGAATACTTATCATGAGTTATTATTTGCGTTGGATGTCTCTATGAAATTGCGGTGTTTGTCTAGTACTATTTAGGGCGCTCAAGTTGACAGTGTGGGGTTCCCTAGATGTGGAATGCGACTTTAAGGTGTGCTTTATAGCCCTACGCGGTGGATTGGTGTTCGTTATCCAACGAGAGAATAACTCAGAGTAGCATAGTGAAGAGGAAATATCTATGTATTCAATTATATTATTATTGTTGAGAGTGTCCACTAGTGAAAGTATGATCCCTAGGCCTTGTTTCTAAGCATTGAAACACCGTTTACAACCAGTTCTGCTACATGTTTGCTTGCTGCCATTTTTATTTCAGATTGCAATTACCACTTATAATCATCCATATTACTTGTATTTTAATATCTCTTCGCCGAACTAGTGCACCTATACACCTGACAAGTGTATTGGGTGTGTTGGGGACACAAGAGACTTCTTGTATCTTAATTGCAGGGTTGCTTGAGAGGGATATCTTTGACCTCTACCTCCCTGAGTTCGATAAACCTTGGGTGATTCACTTAAGGGAAACTTGCTGCTGTTCTACAAACCTCTGCACTTGGAGGCCCAACACTGTCTACAAGAATAGAAGCGTGCGTAGACATCAAGCTATTTTCTGGCGCCGTTGCCGGGGAGGTAAGGTAAAAGGTACTCACATCCTCCAGCTACTTAGCTATTTTCTAGCACTGTTGCTGACGTGTGAGTGCTCGAAGGTATTTCCTTTAGATTCTGCAATTATATCTTTTTGTTTCTTGTTTTTATTTTACTAGTTAGGCTTAATGGAAAACAACAAAAAAATTAGAGATCTTTATGAACTTTATATTGAATTAGGACATGATGCTTTTGAAGAGAAAATTAAAAAACCTATGGAAGTTTGTTTGCATAATAGTGATAGCAATGTTATTAGCATGAATTCTTTGAACACCATTATTGCTAATGCTATGGAAAAGTCTAAGCTTGGGGAAGCTAGTTTTGAAAATGATCTTTTTAGTTCCCCAGCTTTGGAGGAGAAAATTTGCTTTGATAATACTTTGTCTCCCATACGTGATAATTCTAATGATGCTTGTGATATTCTAAATCCATCTACTGAAAGTATTCCATTTGAAATACCCATGGAAATTGTTGAAAAGGTTATGGATGAACGTTATGCAGGGGATGGAACAGTCCATCCACGTGATCACTTGTTGAAACTTACAGAACTTTGTGAGTTGTTTAAGGTTGCAGGTTTATCAAGGGAAAATGCCATGAAGAAATTATTTCCATTGTCACTTAAGGACAAAGCTAGGGAGTGGTATGATCTACTGGATGATCCTCATCATTCGGAGTGGAAGGAGCTTGAATTTCTCTTTGACTCTAAATTTTATCCTCCTTATGAAATGCATTTAGATAGGAATTACATTTATAATTTTTGTCCTCGTGATGGAGAAAGCATTGCTCAAGCTTGGGAAAGACTGAAAACATTAATACTCAAATGTCCTAACCATGGGCTTCCTGAGGAAATAATTGTTACTAATTTTTATGCAAGGCTTTCAGGTCATTACAAGGATTATCTAGATGCCTGTTCAGAGGGTTCTTTCACAAGTAAGAAGGTTGAAGCTAAGTGGGATCTTCTTGAAACAATTCAAGGCAATACTGAAGATTGGGAGAACGACAAAGGTAAAGAATCAGGTATAAACTATGAGTATGATTGCATTAAGTCTTTCGCTGAAACTGCTAGTTTTCATGAGCTTAGTGCTAAATATGGTCTTGATTCTCAAATTATTGTTGATTATTGTAGAGCCTTTGCTTCTCATATTAATGTTCCTAAAGAAAATTGGGACATGTATCATGAACCTTTCAAAGACACTTGCATGGAAAATGAAATTGTTACTAATGATTGCAATAAACATGCTCAAACTTCTGAAAATACTATTTCTTATAAGCATGTTAATTTTTGTGGAGCACTTAGACCTTGTGAAAAGAATCAAATCGAAGAAGATTATTGTATCCATCATAGGAATGAAAAAACTAGAATGTGGCACAGGGCTCTAAATGATCTTGCTGAAAAAGTTTGTGCCCTCTATCCTTTTATTTGTGAACTTTGCTATAAAAAGGGTCACTTCGAATTCCAATGCTCAGGTTCTAATAAGGATATTGCGGAAGACTTTTGTGATAACATGATCACTCCTAATCAGCATGATGAACTTACATTATTTTTGGGGTGTGAAGAGTTATCAAGAAAAACTTCTTCGTTAGATATGAGTGCTTTTGATATGAATAGCGTATTGCATGGATGTCATCTCTATTGTGCTAACAATTGCCATGCCAACACTTACATACAAAATATTATAAAAGATGGATCGACTTTACCAAAATATGAAAGGACTAATGTTTGTTTTACTCTTATTAATGAAAAAGAGGAATCCTCCCAAGCTTCTTCTATTGTTTCTAACAATAAACCAGGGTATGTGGTGAAGCCTCCTTTCAAGCCTCTCCCTCCTAAAGAGGGAAAGAAGAAGAAGAAGAAGAAGAGTAAAAGGAGAGAGGAAACGGTATCTTCCCCTAAGCATATTGCTCCTATTATAGTTGTTGCTGATGAGTCTGAATTCGATGATGATCCTATGCCTGTTACTTATAGTAGTGATCATGATTGGGAAAAGCACACTACTTTTGGTATTGAAAATCTTTTGGGTTCCAATTCTGAAAATGATGATGTTAATAATTGCTATACTATTAGTACTATCCATGTTCCTTCCAATGATGATATAGGAAGCATTAAGCTTGGGGATGAGGTGTTTGAAAATCCTTTTGCTAGTAATAATTATATTTTGAAACCTCTCCTCCTGGTGATGTTTTTGAAAATCCTTTTGCTAATGATGATTATATATTGAGACCTCTCCTTCTAGTAAAAATGATGATGATATGTTTACAAATGAACACACTTTGGAAGATAACTATTCTATTGTTTATGATGATACTATGCCTCCAGTCTTTGATAATTATTATAAAGATAACTATGACATAGGTTATAATTACAATCATCCTCATGAAACTTGTCATAATTATGGAGGATTTCTCAAAACCATCCCTCTAATATACAACTTGTCTATCATGTTCGAGTTCTTTATGATGATCCTACTCCCATTGTTATTAATAAGAAGGATTTTGCTTATGTGGAAAATATTGATACTTTATGCATATGGATCATGATAAGAATGTTTCATGTGATGGTTATATTGTGGATTTTATCAATGATGCTACTGAAGTTATTATGAGAGAGGGAGACATGGATTCATACATCACAATAATATTAAGTCTCCTCTCTTTATGTTGAAGTTTTGATGTTGCACTTGTTTTGCCTTCCTATGCTAGTCACTTTGTGCTTTATTGATTTATTTTCTTACAAGATTCCTTTGCATAGGAAGTGGGTTAGACTTAAATGTGTTTGATATTTGCTTCTTGATGCTCTTTCATATTCACCTCTTATACATATGAGAGCATCATCAAAATCATGCCTAGCTAAAAGGCTTTAAAGAAAAGCGCTTGTGGGAGACAACCCATTATTTTTATTTTCTGCTATTTTTATTTTATTTGAGTCAAGGTGCTGTTTACTTAGCAATGCCTTTGTATCTTTATTTTCTTGCATTGTTGTGCCAAGTAAGGCCTCTAATAGGAAGATGATGCTAGATTTGGATTTCTGCGCAGGAACAGATTTCTGCTGTTCACCGTTTTGCTTCTGTAAAATCACAGAAAAATTATTTAAATCTGAAATTTTTGTGCGTGATCCTCAGATATGTATGCATCTTTCGTTAGTTCAAAGTTTTTCGATCTGAGCGTCGTAAGTGCCTCGAAAAAATTCGTCTTTGCGGACTGTTCTGTTTTAGACAGATTATGCCTTTTTATTTTGCATTCTCTCTTTTACTAGTGTTGAGTGAAATTCTTTTTTGGGTGGAAGAGCTTCACATAACATCAGTGGCAGTAGCTAATGTTTAAAGTAACAAGTCATATTGCGTCTTTATAGAACATGTGAGTTTTTGATTATGCACTAACCCTCTAATGAGATTTACTTTGAGTTTGGTGTGACGGAAGTTTTCAAGGGTCAAGAGAGAAGGATGATATAATAGGATCAAGAAGAGTGAAGAGCTTAAGCTTGGGGAGGCTCCCATGGATCTCCCCAGCATATTTCAAGAAGACTCAAGCGTCTAAGCTTGGGGATGCCCAAGGCATCCCCTTCTTCATCGGCAAAATTATCAGGTCATCTCTAGTGAAACTATATTTTAATTCTTTCACATCATATGTGCTTTTCTTGGAGCGTCTGTGTGCTTTTATTTTCAGTATTGTACTTTTATTTTCAATAAAGCTTGACTGGACCCTAGCATTCTTGATTGGGAGAGAGACACGCTCCGCTTTTTCTTAATACTCTTCTTCACTTATATCTGTTGAGTATTCAATTTTCGCGCTGTTTAGCTTCTAGCTCTTGGTTTTCATGTACCTCTTGTCAGAGCTATTAGTTCTTTTGTAGAAAGTACTCTCTTGCTTCACTTATATTTGTTTGGAGAGTTGCTTGGTTAATATGTTGGTTCAGAAAATGTTGCGTGTGGTAGTGGTATAATGAAAACTTGCATAATCTTGTAGATCATTGAACTTTGATAACCTGATTCCTTGCAAACGTTTTGAGGTATTAAGTAATAGATGGTAAAGCTTGCTGGTTAATTAAGTTAAAATCATTAGTGGATTATTGTCTTTAAGCTTGTACCGTACTACAAACTCTACTAAAATTGTTGAAGGTGTAGTTGGACTTGATAGCTTTCCATGTCTGAAAAGTGGTTCGTAATAACTAGGTTGTGTGTGAAGGTCGAGGGATCTAACGGGGTACTTGTGCCGCCGTGAACGGCCCTCCTTGGGGTAAATGTTAACCATGCGCTTAATGTTGAACCTGCTAGTTGTTTGCAATAAACTTGTGAGTTCTTTTTGACTAATGTTAAGCTACGGTTTTGGCACTTCCACCATCCAAATTTGCTAGCCTCTTCGGTGCTGTGCATTGCCCTTTTCTCACATTGAGAGTTGTGCATACTTCGCCAGTACATCCAAAACCCGTGGGAGGACTTCCTCTTGTTCTCCTACACATAAACCCATACATCTTCCTCAAAACAGCCACCATACCTACCTACCACAGCATTTCCATAGCTGTTCCGAGATATATTGCCATGCAACTTCCATTTTACATTACATGACTTGTTGTCATTTATCATTTATATATTGCTTTGCATGATTCTATACAGCTGATGTGTGGTTTACCCATGTTACGCTAGATCATTGCACATCCTGCTACACTGGCAGAGGCATACAGTTTTATACATCATGTTTTGTTCATTATGAGTTATTTGTACCAAAAAGTTTGTAATCATATTAGAGTGTTGCCCCTGCTAGAAAAGAGCCATGGAGGCCATCGAAAAGAGAAACAGAAAAAGAAAAAAAGAAAAAGAAAAAAAAAGAATAAAGAAAAGGGGGGCAACACTACTATCCTTTATCAAAGTTGTGCTCATGTTTAGCACTTGCAGTATTCATAGTCATCATTTGTGCTCATGTTTAGCACCTATGCTCCATTTGAGAGAGTTTTCATGCTTTACTAGTATAACTATGTGGGGAATATTACGTTATAGAACTTGGGTTGTATATTCCAATGATGAGCTTCCTCAAAAGTGCTCTAGGTCTTCGTGAGCAACCGAGTTGGATGCACCCCACTAGTTCCATTGGAGAGCTTTCATACACATATAGCTCTATGTGCATCCGTTGCATGGCAATCACTACTCCTTGCATAGCTTCGATTATAAGACTTCCTCTTGTCTAATGATCACTTATAGCTTTGTGAGACTTTCTTCCATTGGCCTTCCAAACCCCCATTAACGTTCTCTTTGCCATAACATCCTGGTGCCAATACTAAATGCTTACGCTCACCGGTTGAGTAGACCTCGAAACAGTGGATTCATGACGTTCATGTTTACTTTTACTTGACTGGATCCGTTCTCTATGTTATGAAAAATTGCTTGATGCTTGGAATTGAAGGATAGAACTCCTACACTGGATACTTAAAACATCTATAATGAACCTTGTACGGTTTCATGTCTTAAAGGCCGTCATTCATGAAAACTTTTAGCTTGTTTAACTATCTTGCTTTATTATCTCTTATTTAATATCAATTATAGACATTTGCTTTGAATGATTTGATCTCAGCTCACTTGCCATTACATCACTATTAGATCGAGATTATGATGGTAGCATGTCACCTCAAAAATTATATTGTTTTATCGTTTACCTACTCGAGGACGAGTAGGAACTAAGCTTGGGGATGCTGATACGTCTCAAACGTATCTATAATTTTTGATGTTCCATGCATGTTTTATATCAATTGCCACATGTTTTATATGCACTTTATATCATATTATGACATTTATTGGACTAACCTATTAACAAGATGCCACAGTGCCAGTTTCTGTTTATTATGTCTGTGCATTGTAGAAAAGGTCCAAAATTGAAAGTGCTCAGAAAAATCTGAAAAAATTACAGAAATTCTAAAACGCCAGAAGACTCCGGGAGCCAGAAGGACAAGTCTGGGAGAGGCCCACAGCCTCCACATGCCCCCTGGGTGCGTTTGGGCCTTGGCCGCCCCCAGGGGTGGTGTCGCCGCCTCGGTCACCTCCTCGCGATGCCCTTTTGTGGCGCCCCGACCCGACTGTTATACAATGATGCCGTGTGTCACCGGTTAAGCGATACAACCAGAGGTTACGGGTTTACCAATCCCCGGCCAAAACCTTTGGCAGGCGTTGCTCGGAATGGATCATCGGCAACGCAACACCCCGATTGATGCCTTAACACAGGCACAACCCTCAATGTATAATAGAGAGATCAGGACTTGTGGAACAACTGGCACATCACAGACTCTACGACACAAATCATAATAGTTCAACTCTTATAATAGATAAAGATAGCAAATGACATCCAGAGGTCACAGACCCAACATTACATCAAGCGGAAGCAAATTAGGTTGTTCCAAACAACAAGAACCAGATTATGGCCTAAGAGGCCTACAGATAAACATCCAACACCAGCTGTTCCGGGATGTCCCAAGCTGCCACCTGGGAACCCCAGACTACTCGTCGACGTCCACAAAGAACCCACCTTCGAGGTCGGTGAAGTCCTCCTCTGAAACAAAACAAACGACGTTGAGTTCGACGAACTCGCAAGATTATATATAGAGCTTTAGCTCGATGATGCTTTCAAGGTTTTATGGCTATTTTGCATAAAGCTGATTTTATTTAATGAAAACATAACTCAATGGCATCGACTATTCAGAGTATTTTTAAAAGAGGTAAGAAGTGACTCTTTCCTTCAATCACCTTTCTCAACATCAATCATCATCAACCACTATACCTGTTCATCAAAGGCACCTCCCCGAATCACCCTCGAGGAAGTCAACCTTGCATTTGTGAGTGGTACCTTTAGTACCCAGTTTTTAAATCATTCCGTTCAAGTTATTCTATGATCTTACTTTCACTTCCCAAGTTCGTCCATAACCGCGGACACGGCTTTTCGAAAGATTTAACCCTGCATGGGTGTACAATGTTTACCACGCGTACCGTCCGGCCCATTACCTAGCTTTTAGATCTCTTCCTTGGAGAGCCGGCTGGGTGGGAGCGGTGTCGACTTCTCCCCGTTAAGGACTTTCCAGGATCATCAGTGGCGGTAGGACAAGAGGTACCTCCAGCACCCTGTCCCGCGGCCACTTATTTTCCTGACACCTCCATCCTCATCTCAGTTCATACCACCATCATCACGCACGCGCAAATGGAAGCCCGAACTAGAGGACCCTGGCTAGCCCCGCCCGAGTTATTTAGTCTATGGGGGTTCCTGCAATTGCATAGGCCTCACGCATGGTTGCATGCTCAGTCTTGGTTCAAGAGGTAAAGAACTCGCACCTAGGCGGCGAGAACGAGACAAAACACCACAACTAAAGTGGCCTCTCATCCCCACCTTTAAGCATTTTATTACCTGTCTCCACAATTCTCCACCATCATCACAACATTTACGCACCTGTTCCCAACATGATACCACCTTCGGACGAATAACATTTAACTAAGCATGGCTAAGCATCAACATTGCATAGTTAAGTATTCAGGCCAACAATACAAACCTATGGATAATAGGAGGGGAAACAGGTATTGGCATCGGAAACTTAATGCAACTATAGGATACTCTATCCAAGAAAATTGACATTTGAAACCGCATGCAATATTATAGTGGAGAAAATATTTGCGGAAAAATAGGATAAGATATGCTCAGAGGGGGGATTACGCTTGCCTTGTTGATACGGCTGATAGTACGGATCCTCGGGGTATTGTGGAGTAACCCCGGCTGCTTGATCTATCGAAACATAGCAACGGGAGAACAATCAATCACCACACAAGCTTTAACAAATGCAATGCGCAAACACATGATGACATGACATTTTTAAAGGCACCCTAATAGCTTTGAACATGATCAACAAGTTAAATGGGTCCCCATTATATTATTTGCATTATTTGGAATAACCCCATATTAAAACTTAGTGATTCTAGTGCTACTAGAAGTACATTATTGTAGTTGTGATCAATTATGCATGATGATGATGATTCTGGGTGATTCATATTTTTCTGAACATTTTGGTATATCGAACACATTTTTCCGAGGTCCCGATAAAAAGTTATTGCATCTTTGATTCCCTCTTTTAAATTTATTCTTTTAATAATTTATTTTCAACAACCATAAAACTTAATTACTCGAACTCGAGAGGGAGGGATGAAATAGTCGAATCATCGGATTCGATGTCCCTACGTTGCGAGGGAGGAGCGGGGAAACATACGCTATCGGAGAGAAAATGGAAAAAGAACAACTCTAAAAAAAACAGACAGCCCGGCCTCCAGCCCGGTCTGGGCCGGCTGTGCCAGCCGGCCTAGCAACAGAGGGGTCCGGCCCCAGCCCAGCTTGGGCTGGCTCCGAGGCCGGCCTCGTGCCAGAGGCGCTCGGCCTCCAGGCCTGCTTGGGCCGGCGAAAAGGCCGGCTAAGGGCCCGAGCGACACGGCCTTCGGCCCGGCCTAGGCCGTCTCCACGGCCGGGGAGCGCGATGAACGGCGACGTGCTGTGCACGCACGGGCACGGCGGCCGGAGCTCGAGCGACCGCGAGAGGGAAGAGGGGAAGGGGTGCCACGGCACGGAAGCTCACCACGGCGCGTTGGGAAGGTCGGGGACGGCGGAGGAGCAACGGCGGCGGCGGAAACGTGCGCGGCGGAGCTGAGATGGCCGCGGGGAAGTCGCAAACGGCGGCGTCGATTCGTGGCGTCTCCGGTCGATTCCTCCAGCGGGGAGGTGTAGCACGGCGGGGCGGAGAGTTTGGTCAGCTTCGATTGGCGCGGGGCTCCTCAAACGGCGGCGGCGAGCACGGCCAGCTCGAGCAGCGCCTCGGCCATGGAGTGGACCGACGAGGGAGAGGAGCAGGTGTGGGGAATGGGGAGCAGTGGGCTTCGTGTGCGTGCTCCTCGTGCAGGTAGAGGCAGTGGGGGCCCGGCGACGTGCACGGCGACCACGGGGTCGAGCCGGTCCGGCGGGAGCGCGGCGTGCGGTCGCTACAACGACGAAGGAGATGAAGTTTTTGCAATTTAGTCCCTGGAAGTTTTAAAAACATCACCGATTGGTCCCTCCTGGTACTGGATGCACTGTTTTTGATTTATTTGGGCCACTTAAACACCTCCAAAAATTATGCCAATTTTTGGGGAGTCTCTTTATATAATATAAAGTTCCCCTAATTTTTCCAGATTATTTGGAAATCATTTGGTAGGAAATTAAAATAGAAATTGCTCACAGGCAATTTTGAGTGGCTCTCCTTTTATTTTGTTTTACAATTCAAATAATTTGTCAAAATTATCTTTGGAACTTCCTTGACAAATATGGAAGTTATTTGAATTGGTTTTGTCACCACAAACTCATTGGAGTGTAACGTGTTTGAAAACAAGTATTGCTTTTGGTTTCCCTTTTGGTTTGATTTGTTGTCCAAATCTTGGTTTCAACATGAGCAATTCAACAAGTAATGCCATGATGCATGCATGAAATGCAAAAGCGAAAAATTTACTCGGGTTTTTGGAGGTTTTCAAATTTTGGGCTGTTACAACTCTACCCTCCTTACAGGAATCTCGTCCCGAGATTCTAAGACTGCGAAAAGAAGTCGGGATACTCCTCACGAAGACTAGACTCTCTTTCCCACGTTGCTTCTTCCTCGGAATGATGAGACCACTGAATTTTGAGAAACTTGGTGGTCTTGTTACGGGTCTTCCTTTCGGCTTCATCCAGGACATGAATAGGATGCTCGCGATAAGTAAGATCTTCCTGGAGATCCAGCTCTTCATGATTGACTCCATGGATAGGATCCTTGAAGCACCGGCGAAGTTGGGATACATGAACACATCATGTACATTTGGGAAGATGACGGTAACTCCAACTTGTAAGAAAGATCTCCTCGCTTGGCCAGAACGGTGAAAGGGCCAACATAGCGAGGTGCCAATTTCCCTTTGATACCGAAGCGGCGAACGCCACGAAGGGGAGAGACACGGAGATAAGCTTTATCACCAATTTCATAGTGAATTTCCTGATGGTGCTTATCATAGTAGCTCTTCTGCCTAGACTGAGCAATCTTCAGATTTCTCTTATGATTCTAACCTTCTCCTCAGCTTCATTGATATATCTGGACCAAAGAGTGCTCTCTCTCTCCGGTCTCGGACCAATTTAGAGGAGTGCGGCATTTTCTTCCATAGAGAACCTCAAATGGAGCCATGCCCAGACTAGCTTGATAGCTATTGTTGTAGGAGAACTCCGCGAAAGGGAGATACTTTTCCCAATCCTTGCCAAAGAGATTACACATGCCCTAAGCATGTCTTCCAAACTTGGTTCACTCTTTCGGTCTGACCATCAGTTTGAGGATGGAACGCGGTGCTGAAGTTGAGACGGTTCCCATAGCAGTTTGGAAACTAGTCCAAAACTTGGAGGTGAATAGGCTTCCACGATCAGAAATTATCTTCTTGGGAATGCCGTGAAGGACGACGATCGAGAAGCATACAGGTCTGCCAACTTGGCAGCTGTAATGTCAACACGAACGGGAGGAAGTGAGCCACTTTTGATAGTCGATCAATGATGACCCAAATGGCATCATGTCCCTTTGGAGACTTCGGCAGACCAGTAATGAAGTCCATACCAATTTCATCCCATTTCCACTCGGGAATAGCAATAGGGTGAAGAGTGCCGGCAGGCCTTTGATGTTCAGCCTTTACCCGTCGACAGGTGTCGCATTCAGCAACATACTTGGCAATTTCCCGTTTCATCGAGTCCACCAGAATTGTGGTCGAAGGTCTTGGTACATTTTGGTACTACCGGGATGAATAGAGAGAGGAGATTCATGAGCTTCTTGGAGGATCAGCTCCCTCAATTTTCGTTTCTTTGGCACTACCAAGCGGTCACCAAAATAAACAACTCCGGATTCATTGACAGAAAAACATTTGGCCTTCCCGCTAGCAATGTTCTCCTTGATTTTTAGAATACCCTTGTCACGCTTTGAGCATCCTTAATCTGGTCTACAAGAGTAGATTTGATCTCCAGATTTGCAAGGTAGCCAGAGGGAACATTTCTAAGTTCAAACGGAGAACTCTTCATGGAGGCAGGTTGGGCCTCTCAATCATCAGATTGTTGCAATAGGACTTCCGACTTAGCGCGTCAGCCACGACGTTTGCTTTGCCGGGTTGATAGTTCAGACTCACATCATAGTCCTTGATTAACTCCAACCAACGCCTTTGCCTGAGATTTAAATCCGGCTGGGTGAAGAGGTACTTCAGACTCTTGTGATCCGAGAAGATCTCGCAACGGTTACCAAACAGGTATGGTCTCCATTGCTTCAAAGCATAGACCACCGCGGCAAGTTCTAGATCATGAGTTGGGTAGTTGTGCTCATGCGGCTTAAGTTGGCGAGAAGCATATGCCACCACATGGCCATCTTGCATTAGCACACAGCCCAAGCCTTGCAGAGAGGCGTCACAGAAGACGACGAAATCCTTGCTTGTGTCCGGCAGGACAAGCACAGGAGCGGACGTGAGTTTGGCTTTCAGTGTTTTGAAGCTCTCTTCAGCTTCGGCCGTCCATACAACTTTTTATCCTTCTTGAGAAGGTCAGTCAGGGCCTTGGCTATCTTGGAGAAACCTTCGATGAATCGGCGGTAGTAACCCGCCAATCCGAGAAAGCTACGATGTCCTTGACTGACATTGGAGTTTTCCAATCCAAATGGACTGAATCTTGTCGGAATGACAGCCACACCATTAGCGGATATCACATGACCAAGGAAGACAAGATTATCCAACCAAAACTCACACTTGGAGAACTTGGCATAGAGGCGGTGTTCTCGAAGTCGTGTCAGAACCAAACGAAGATGTTCCTCATGCTCTTCATTGGTTTTGGAATAGATGAGGATGTCATCAATGTAAATGACGACAAACTTGTCAAGATAATCCATGAAGATGGAGTTCATGAGCCTCATGAAAGTAGCTGGAGCATTGTGAGACCAAAGGACATGACGGTATACTCATATGAGCCATAACGAGTAACAAATGCCGTCTTTGGAATATCCTCCTTTCTGATTTATCTGATGGTAGCCTGACCTCAGATCCATCTTGGAGAATACCGTTGCACCAGCTAACTGATCCAACAGATCATTGATGCGAGGAATAGGATACTTGTTCTTGATTGTCACCGCATTCAACGGTCGATAGTCAGAGACTAGACGAGGCACGGTAGAATCCCTCTTCTTGACAAAGAGTACCGGACAACCCCAAGGTGAACTGCTAGGCTGGATGAAATCCTTCGCTAACAGCTGATCAATTTGCTCTTTCAACAGAGCCAACTCTTCCACCGGCATACGGTAGGGCTTCTTGGAAATTGGAGCGTACCGGGAAGTAGATCTATGACAAACTCCACACTTCGGTCAGGAGGCATGCCAGGCAATTCTTCCGGGAACACATCCGGGAAGTCACACACCACGTGTATGTCCTGGATTTCAGGAGGGGATTCGCCTTCCATAAAGCAAAGGAGATCTCAGGTGAGTTGGGTATGATGAACGGAGGTCTTGATAGTGCAGACCAATACTTCACACTGTCACCGGAAGAATTGGTCACGGTGACGGTCTTGGCAGCACAGTCGAGATTAGCCGGTATTTGGCTAGCCAGTTCATGCCCAGTATGACATCAATGCCACTTGACCTCAGAGCTACCAAAGCGAAAGGAAAAGAGTAGTAACCGATAGTAATCTGGACTTCAGGAGTAACCCCATCGGTTTGCCATTTGGAGCCAGGAGTGGAGATCACCAAGGGACGGCTCATTTTCTCAAACGGTATTTTGTGGTCTTTTGCAAAAGCTATGGATATGAATGAATGCGATGCTCCAGAATCAAACAAAACTGTAGCAGATTGTTGTTGATTCGTAACTCACCCATGAGAACGCCGGGGTCCTCTTCAGCTTCTTCAGCAGAGATGTGGTTCAGGCGACCACGCACAATAGGTCCAGCCTTGCCAGCTGGAGTGGCAGGGGCTCGTGCAGGAGTTATCGCGAGAGGTGCCTTCTGGGGGCACTCCCTGGAGTAGTGGCCAGCCTGGCCACAGGTGTAGCAAGTGAGTCCAGGTGGAGCAGGTAGCATAGGACGGTACCCACTCCGCCTACCCCAAGTGTCGAAGTAGTGGGGCGCGGAGGAGGTGGCCTGTATCCGCGGCTCTGGCATGAATGGAGCACGCGGCACAGCGCTGTAGGGAACAAACACCCTGCGCTTCTTGCTCTCAGAACCCGAGGAACTCTGGTGGTCCCCGTGTGCGGGCCTCTTGGAAGCCTCAAGTTCCTTTCTTCCTTGCTCGAGAGTAAAGCCTGGTTGAACAGCTCCTGGTAGGTCTGGAACCTGAAGGGCAACAACTCATAGCGGAGCTGCGGCGTAAGACCCTTGCGGAACAGCTCTTGCTTGTCAGCATCATTGGTCACGTCCCTTGGGGCGTAACGAGAGAGATGGTTGAACTCACGACCATAAGTGCGGAGGTCCATCCGTCCCTGTTGCAAATCCAGGAACTCCCTCCTCTTCAATCCATGATCGGCTGGGGAATGTACTCCGCACGGAAGGCAGTGCGAAATCAGCCCAGGTGAAGACATGGTTGGCTGGAAACAAAGCCACATGGCTTTCCCACCAACAGCCAGCAGCACCAACCAAGAGATAGGTGGCAAAGTTGACTTGCTCAGCCACTGGGACATGCAGCGCGGAGAACTTGCGCTCCAAGCACGAAGCCAATCATCAGCTTCCAGTGGCTCCTTAGCATCAGCAAAGGTGGGTGGCTGCGAGCGCAGGAACTCAGTGAGAGTGTTGCACTCGTTCCTCCGTGCATTCTGCTGCACCAACTGCTCAAGCAAGCGCTCATTGCGCCCACGGTTCTCCTCAATGGCCATCAAGACCTCAGCCATCGAGGGTGGTGGCGGCAGATCATCCTCATCATTGTGTGGTTACCGCGACCCCACGGCCTCCACGGCCTCCTCGAGCCATTCTGGAGATTTGACAATGACACGTTAGTATCTTTCTCCGAATGGTCGAACAATAGCATTAGCGTCTACACAAGTACACAGACTAGGGACGATAATACATTGTACAACAATGACAAGGAATCAACAAGATAGAACTTGGGTCAAAGATCAGCATCATGTGCTACTAGTGAGAGTTAAGAACCAATTAACACACTCTAGTTGGCACAATCCGGGACCTTATGTTCAAGTCCTTGGGTTAAAACCCAAAGAAAGGATCAAATGATTAGACTCGGTAGAAACATCTGAGTTGATTTGGGATTGCAACGCAGCGGGAGCAACTGGACACATAACACTAAAGGTCGAACCCACCCCGTTTCTCAATTTTGAAGTAACAGATGAGAAGTAAAACCTTTAACTCAAATCGAGGTAAGATTGCTCCGAGATTAGAGGGTAACCAGATAAGGAGTAAAAAGAATCCTAAGATGGTTTTCACAACTCATTTTTAGGTTAAAAATATTTTCACAAACACTAGACTCAACGTCGACCAGTAGAAGGGTTTCCTACAGGCAGTACTGCTCTGATACCAACTTGTGGCGCCCCGACCCGACTGTTATACAGTGATGCTGTGTGTCACCGGTTAAGCGATACAACCGGAGGTTACGGGTTTACCAATCCCCGGCCAAAACCTTTGGCAGGCGTTGCTCGGAATGGATCATCGGCAACGCAACACCCCGATTGATGCCTTAACACAGGCACAACCCTCAATGTATAATAGAGAGATCAAGACTTGTGGAACAACTGGCACATCACAGACTCTACGACACAAATCATATAGTTCAACTCTTATAATAGAGAAAGATAGCAAATGACAACCAGAGGTCACAGACCCAACATTACAACAAGCGGAAGCGAATTAGGTTGTTCTAAACAACAAGATCCAAATTATGGCCTAAGAGGCCTACAGATAAACATCCAGCGCCAGCTGTTCCGGGATGTCCCAAGCTGCCACCTGGGAACCCCAGACTACTCGTCGACGTCCACAAAGAACCCACCTTCGAGGTCGGTGAAGTCCTCCTCTGAAACAAAACAAACGACGTTGAGTTCGACGAACTCGCAAGATTATATAGAGCTTTAGCTCGATGAGGCTTTCAAGTTTTATGGCTGTTTTGCATAAAGCTGATTTTATTTATGAAAACATAACTCAATGGCATCGACTATTCAGAGTATTTTAAAAGAGGTAAGAAGTACTCTTTCTTTCATCACCTTTCTCAACATCAACCATCATCAACCACTGTACCTGTTCATCAAAGGCACCTCCCCGAATCACCCTCGAGGAAGTCACCTTGCATTTGAGTGGTACCTTAGTACCCAGTTTTTAATCATTCCGTTCAAGTTATTCTATGATCTTACCTTCACTTCCCAAGTTCGTCCATAACCGCGGACACGGCTTTTCGAAAAGATTTAACCCTGCAGGGGTGTACAATGTTTGCCACGCGTACCGTCCGGCCCATTACCTAGCTTTTAGCTCTCTTCCTTGGAGAGCCGGCTGGGTGGGAGCGGTGTCGACTTCTCCCCGTTAAGGACTTTCCAGGATCATCAGTGGCGGTAGGACAGAGGTACCTCCAACACCCTGCCCGCGGCCACTCATTTTCCTACACCACCATCCTCATCTCAGTTCATACCACCATCATCACGCACGCGCAAATGGAAGCCCGAACTAGAGGACCCTGGCTAGCCCCGCCCGAGTTATTTAGTCTATGAGGGTTCCTGCAATTGCATAGGCCTCACGCATGGTTGCACGCTCAGTCTTGGTTCAAGAGGTAAAGAACTCGCACCTAGGCGGCGAGAACGAGACAAAACACCACAACCACAGTGGCCTCTCATCCCCACCTTTAAGCATTTTATTACCTGTCTCCACAATTCTCCACCATCATCACAACATTTACACCTGTTTCCAACATGAACCATCCATCGACGAAACATTTACTAAGCATGGCTAAGCATCAACATAGCATAGTTAAGTATCTCAGGCCAACAATACAAACCTATGGATAATAGGAGGGAAACAGGTATTGGCATCGGAAACTTAATGCAACTATAGGATACTCTAATCCAATAAATTGACATTTGGAACCGCATGCAATATTATAGTGGAGAAAATATTTGCGGAAAAAGGATAAGATATGCTCAGAGGGGGGATTACGCTTGCCTTGTTGATACGGCTGGTAGTACGGATCCTCGGGGTATTGTGGAGTAACCCCGGCTGCTTGATCTATCGAAACATAGCAACGGGAGAACAATCAATCACCACACAAGATTTAACAAATGCAATGCGCAAACACATGATGACATGACATTTTAAAGGCACCCTAATAGCTTTGAACATGATCAACAAGTTAAATGGGGTCCCCATTATATTATTTGCATTATTGGAATAACCCCATATTAAAACTTAGTGATTCTAGTGCTACTAGAAGTACATTATTGTAGTTGTGATCAATTATGCATGATAATGATGATTCTGGGTGATTCATATTTTTCTGAACATTTTGGTATATCGAACACATTTTTCCGAGGTCTCGATAAAAAGTTATTGCATCTTTGATTCCCTCTTTTAAATTTATTCTTTTAATAATTTATTTTCAACAACCATAAAACTTAATTACTCGAACTCGAGAGGGAGGGATGAAATAGTCGAATCATCGGATTCGATGTCCCTACGTTGCGTGGGAGGAGCGGGGAAACATACGCTATCGGAGAGAAAATGGAAAAAGAACAACTCTAAAAAAAACAGACAGCCCGGCCTCCAGCCCGGTCTGGGCCGGCTGGCAGGCCGGCCTAGCAACAGAGGGGTCCGGCCCCCAGCCCAGCTTGGGCTGGCTCCGAGGCCGGCCTCGTGCCAGAGGCGCTCGCCCTCCAGGCTGGCTTGGGCCGCGAAAAGGCCGGCTAAGGGCCCGAGCGACACGGCCTTCGGCCCGGCCTAGGCCGTCTCCACGGCCGGGAGCGCGATGAACGGCGACGTGCTGTGCACGCACGGGCACGGCGACCGGAGCTCAAGCGAGCGCGAGAGGGAAGAGGGGAAGGGGTGCCACGGCACGGAAGCTCACCACGGTGCGTTGGGAAGGTCGGGGACGGCGGAGGAGCAACGGCGGCGGCGGAAATGTGCGCGGCGGAGCTGAGATGGCCGCGGGGAAGTCGCACACGGCGGCGTCGATTCGCGGCGTCTCCGGTCGATTCCTCCGGCGGGGAGGTGTAGCACGGCGGGGCGGAGAGTTTGGTCAGCTTCGATTGGTACGGGGGCTCCTCAAACGGCGGAGGCGAGCACGGCCAGCTCGAGCAGCGCCTCGGCCATGGAGGGGACCGACGAGGGAGAGGAGCAGGTGTGGGGAATGGGGAGCAGTGGGCTTCGTGTGCGTGCTCCTCGTGCAGGTAGAGGCAGTGGGGGCCCGGCGACGTGCACGGCGACCACGGGGTCGAGCCGGTCCGGCGGGAGCGCGGCGTGCGGTCGCTACAGCGACGAAGGAGATAAAGTTTTGCAATTTAGTCCCGGAAGTTTTAAAAACATCACCGATTGGTCCCTCCTGGTACTGGATGCACTGTTTTTTATTTATTTGGGCCACTTAAACACCTCCAAAAATTATGCCAATTTTTGGGGAGTCTCTTTATATTAATATAAAGTTCCCCTAATTTTTCCAGATTATTTGGAAATCATTGGTAGGAAATTAAAATAGAAATTGCTCACAGGCAATTTTGAGTGGCTCTCCTTTTATTTGTTTTACAATTCAAAATAATTTGTCAAAATTATCTTTGGAACTTTGGAACTTCCTTGACAAATATGGAAGTTATTTGAATTGGTTTTGTCACCACAAACTCATTGGAGTGTAACGTGTTTGAAAACAAGTATTGCTTTTGGTTTCCCTTTTGGTTGATTTGTTGTCCAAATCTTGGTTTCAACATGAGCAATTCAACAAGTAATGCCATGATGCATGCATGAAATGCAAAAGCGAAAAATTTACTCGGGTTTTTGGAGGTTTTCAAATTTTGGGCTGTTACACCTTTGGACTACTTATTCCCCCGACGCGAAAACCCTAAGTGCCTGGACGATTTTCCCAGAAAAGTTCCAGAGCTCCGCCGCTACCAAAAACCCTAATTCGGGGGACAGAAATCTCTGTTTCGGCACCTTGCCGGGACGGGGAATTGCCCCCGGAGCCATCTACATCGACGCCACCGCCTCCATCATCGCCGTTGCTGCCTCCCATGATGAGGAGGGAGTAGTTCTCCCCCGAGGCTGAGGGCTCTACCGGTAGCTATGTGGTTTATCTCTCTCTCCCATGGTGTGATCTTTATGTGATCATGAGCTTTGTAATCTAGTTGAATCCATAGATGTACTCTTCATTATCTTATATGCTACTCAAGTGGTTTATTAATGTAATCTCCGGAGTCACCTTTGTCCCACGGTGCGAAGTTGACAGTGTGCGCCCCGTGTGTGGCTCTTAGGCTAAAGATAACAGGAATACTTATCATGAGTTATTATTTGCGTTGGATGTCTCTATGAAATTGCGGTGTTTGTCTAGTACTATTTAGGGCGCTCAAGTTGACAGTGTGGGGTTCCCTAGATGTGGAATGCGAATTTAAGTGTGCTGTTATAGCCCTACGCGGTGGATTGGTATTCGTTATCCAACGAGAGAATAACTCAGAGTAGCATAGTGAAGAGGAAATATCTATGTATTCAATTATATTATTATTGTTGAGAGTGTACACTAGTGAAAGTATGATCCCTAGGCCTTGTTTCCAAGCATTGAAACACCGTTTACTCTCATTTTGTCTCATGTTTGCTTGCTGCTATTTTTATTTCAGATTGCAATTACCACTTATAATCATCCATATTACTTGTATTTCACTATCTCTTCGCCGAACTAGTGCACCTATACACCTGACAAGTGTATTGGGTGTGTTGGGGACACAAGAGACTTCTTGTATCTTAATTGCAGGGTTGCTTGAGAGGGATATCTTTGACCTCTACCTCCCTGAGTTCGATAAACCTTGGGTAATTCACTTAAGGAAAACTTGCTGCTGTTCTACAAACCTCTGCGCTTGGAGGCCCAACACTGTCTACAAAAATAGAAGCGTGCGTAGACATCAGTCGTCCCTCGAGCCTCTCTTTTTTTCTCTTATGCCTCATGGGCTGCTTGCACGTCAAAGGGGAGCTCCCGAGCATCGTGCCTCGAGAGCTCTTACCTCTCTAAGCCTTACGCACCCCCCGGCCTTGTCGAGCCCTGACTCCGGCATACCGAAGCGGCGGTGCATTGCGCTGAAAGCAGGGTCCTAACGACGTTGAGCGAAAAAGACATGAGGAGGAGATAGAAGGCCTCCCGAGGGGCGCTCACACTTGCACATAATAAAAGTGTCTTACAAGCCATTACAAAATGAAAATAGCAAATCCTAAGATAGAATGGTGCTCCAGGCACATCTCTCCGCAGGAGCAACTCAAGCAGCAGGACTGTCGTTGTCCTCACCGTCGACAACTTCGTCATCCTCCTCCTCAGCGCCTGCCTCGCCGTCGCCTTCCTGGGTCGGGTCCTCCTCGACCTCAGCCCTCTTGAAGCGCTGGACAAACTTCTCCACGTCCTCCCACACCGAGGCGTTCAGCTTCGCGGGGTGCCGCTGCTCCATGGGCTCCGTCACAGTCGTGAAGTCGAAGCCAGGCTAGAGATGCGCAAGGTTGGCGAAGACGCGGCCAACCGCGACGCCAAGGAGCTCGCGGCTCTCAGTGTCGACCAGGTCATCGAGGCTTGTCACGACCTCTTCAAAGCTGGTAAGAAGCTGCTCGAAGAAGCTGAGGTACGTGGCGGCATCAGCGTTCCCCTCGACAGAGAGCGCGGGGGCCTTGGCCCCTAAGCGGTCCGCAACAGCCCGCACGCGGGCCACCAGAGAGCAGAACATACGCTCTCGCTGGCGCGACAAGCCCCGCGCAGCCTGAGCACTGTCCCGGGCCTCCTCGACGAGCTCCACCACGGGCGCCACCTGCTGCTGCATGTCAGTCATGTCCTGCGTCAGGGAAGCAAGGTCCTGCTCCTCGACGAGCTCGTCGCGTTTCTTCGTGAAGCGCTCCTCCTGCATCTTGGCTTTCCTCGCGAACTCCTTGGAGCAGTTGTCGCGGAAGAGTTTCTCCTTGGTCGCAGACTCCTCCTTCATCTTCTCCTCCTTCACGCGGAGGTTTTCGTTGGTCTGCACGAGGCGCTTTTGGAAGAAGGCCTCGTCCTGTGCCACCTTGCCCTCGCGGGTCTCCAAGCTCTCCCGCTGCGCGGATTGGTCCTTCTCAACCTGTTCAACTTGTTCCTCGCGCTTGCGCGGCTCTGACTCACGGAAGTCGAGATCTTCCCGCGCTTCATGATCAGCCCTTCGCGAGTGTGGAGATCCTCACGGCACTTTTCCAAGTTTTGCCGCACAACCTCGGACTCCGTGATAATCTTTTCCTCGCGGTCCATGAGCTCCTGATGCTTGATGGTGGCCGCCGCCTCGTGGGGCGTGAGCTCCTGGTGCTTGGCAGCAGTCTCCTCCTCGAGGGCCTCACGCTTAGCGCTTAAGTCCGCGAGGGCCTCTTCAGCCTCGCGGATCACACTGGCGCGGACCTCCTCAGCAAAGCGATGCGCCTGCTCACGCCGCGCCTGGGCCGCCTCGTCCTCCCGGCGGCAGCGCTCCACTGTCTCCTGAAGGCGAGTCCAACCCCGCGCAAGCTCGGTGTGTTCCTCCGCCTTGGCACGATCTTCCTCGGCAAGCTGGGCCTCGAGTCCTTCAAGCACCTCCCTCGCCGAGCGAAAGACAGCTTCTCGGCGAACCGCGCTCGGGCGCCGACCCCGCAGGACCAAGGCCCACGCGTCGCCAGGGGACCCAGAGGTAAAGGTGCCTGCTGAGGACTCCAAAACATCGCGCCTTGGGCTCGGAGTGGCCTCGAGTCGCGCCTGGGAGCTCTGGTGAGAGCCTCCCTCTTCATCCGCGCCGGGGGCTTTCTGGAGGCTCGGAATGTCCTCGCCATCAGCCCCGGCATCCTTCTTCCCCTGGGGCACGTCCTTCTCCCCTCCAGGGGCAGGATCGGCCTTCTCCACCGAGGCCGCTCCTGCCGCAGCCTCGGAGTCCACCACCGGCGCTTCAGGGCCTGCGTTTGGTGGAGGTGGCGGCGCGGTGGCCCCCTCCATCTCGATGTCACGGCGCTCCTCCGCCGACGTCGCGGTCTTCGCCGCATCTTCCTCCGTCGCCTTCTCCTGCTGCGCAGAGAAGCGCCAGGCCGCGCGGCCGGCGACACCGTCGCCTCAGCCTTCTCCTCCTCGCGGCGCTCATCCGCCTCGGAGGTGGGGCCACTGTCTCAGGAGGAGGAGCGGTAGCCTCATGAGGCACCGCTTCAGATGTAGGTACTGCAGACGCCATAGCAGCACTCGAGCCCTCTCCGACTTTCCGGAGTCTCCGCCGCTTCGGCCCCGAGGGAGGCCTAACAAAGGAAAATCAGAAAACTCTACAGAAAGGCACTCGAGAACACAAAAAAAGAAAGAAAATACAAGACTTACACGGCGGTGTCGATCCACCTTTTGTCGTCCGCCGCACAGGCGGAGCACTGGGCTCCGCACTCTTCTGAGCCTCGGCAGGCTTGTCTTGGCCCACCTTAGCACTGGCCTCTGCCTCCTCCTAAGCTCTGGCGTTCCTGTCGTGGATCGCCTTCGAGCGGGGCTCGCAGTGGCCAGACGAGGCCTCCTCGTCGTCGCTCTCCTCCTCCCCGTCGGCGCACTGCGAGGGATGACAAGATACCAGTCGCCGCTTGTCGTGGGTTTGTCACGTCAGATGTCATGGATGACTTCGTAGGTGGGATTTGTGCGAGTCAATCGTCTCCGAGCTTGGGATCGCAGGAATAAGGATGAACACAGATTTACCCAGGTTCGGCCCCTCTATGTGAGGTAAAGACCTACTTCCTGCCTACCCTAGATTGATATTGATATGATATATGTGGTGTTACAATGGAGGCGATCCGATCCGGATACTCGCCGTAAGAACTAGGGTTTTAGGGCTTGATAGCTTGACCCCGTCCAAGTCCTGCGAGTCCTCTTTATATACACAGAGGCTCGCTAGGTTACAAAGGAAACCTCCTCCACAAGGAATACATCGACTGGAACCTACTTGGAGACTAACTCCTCCTCACGTCTTCCAGGATATGTCTTCTAGATCCTTCTCCTTGTGGCGGTGCGATATTGGGCTTGCTCTCATGCATGCCTTTGCTGGTGCGAGTAAGTGGGTCGCTGATGCATGTAAAATGCATACATGAACTTTGCATTATTTTACTTATATTCCAGTCATATTTGCATCATATAAGGGTTATATCACTGTTTTATAATGATTTTGGGAATATTTGGTATGTTTCCTATTTTTATGGAATTAACCCTGCACAGTCAGAAAACCCTGTTTTCTATATTTTAATGTTTCAGTGACCCAAACGACGTCCAAATGACCTAATATTTACGGGCATCAGTTTTTGGAAGGAACAAAGCGTAGGAGCCAAGGAAGCGCACGAAAGGAAGTTGGAGGCCGAAGTTGAGTGGGCCCACGTGGCCAGGTACCTGGGCTGCGTGGGACCCCCTCTTTTGGGCCTCGGAGCTCCGTTGCCGTCGATCCTTCCTCCACCGACTCGGTTTTGACCTAAAACCGACTATAAAAATAGTCCCCGACGCCCTTCGGAAAGGAGCGCCGCCGAAACACAGAAACACCGAAACAGAGACCTGGAGCTGCAGATTGGAAGGGGAAAACTCCGGCGGGGCGCTGCCGGTGTGGTCTCCATCTTCTCCAACGACTTCACCGTCTCCATGATGAAGAGGGAGTAGTCCACCTCTGGACTATGGGTTTGTGGAAGTAACTTATGTATCTCTCTCTCTTGAGCTTCACTAATTAGTACCGTATGAGCTGCTGAACATGATTACGGTCATCTATGTAATACCTTTGTGGTGGATCTTTCTATGAGTTAATATATGTTTGAAATTGCAATAGTTTAGTTTCAGTTATGAAAGTAGATGCATATTATGTACCCCGTTCTTATTTACTTGTCATGATCAAGTCTGTTTATGAGAGGGGGAACGTGTGCATTAGTTGGAGTAACGGGGGTGGCTAGTGCAGTGAACGTGAGAGAAAGTTCTGCGATCCACTTGGGTATCTCTACCTTACTTTGTTGCCTCACTAGGGATAAAAGGAAATACCATACTACCGGAGATGTGGGTGTGACCATTGCCACTAGTCCATGACTAGATCTAGCATGTTCTTATTTTAACTTCATGTCATGATACTTATTGCTATACTCTGAGTTATCTTAATTACTGAGGTGTTATGATTTAGTTCGCATCTTGGTGGAGTATAAGTGAGACTAATAATAAACTAAAAGGTCTCTATGCTAGGACGTGACGCCCATATAATTATAACTTGTCATTAATCTGTTGTGTTGCAATCTCATATGTCAACTCTAGTGTTCCATTGTCTACCACTTTATTAAAGAGAGAGTGCATTTGTGAAACCATGAACCCCGGTCCATTTTTAATCATAAGAAACACCTTTCCAACACTTTTAGCACTTTTCCATTTTCTGCCATTTAAAAATCCGAAAATACAAAAACACTTTTCCGTCTTGCATTCATCATATAAAACCCAAAAATATCATTTATCATTGCTACCACCATCCTTGCATATTTATTTACCACCACTGCATATTTATTTCTTGTTTGCATTGCATATTATCTTGATATCATTCTCACACCTTGTGCTTGACAACCACTAGGTGAGGTTGAGGACCAAAACATTTACTATGTTTTGTAGGTAACCAAAAGAAGGATAGGAAAGATAAATCTTCACTACTGATTCCCCGAGAATTCGATATTAAACCCTCGAGTCACCCCTCGTGGGGAAAACACGGATTCCACTTACTACACACTCTGCACTTGGAGTCTCAACCTAACCCATATTCTTTTGACGCAGGTAACTACGTCATCGGGTATCAGTCGCACTTATTGATATGGGCCGCGGATTAATCCACGAAGTATTCCCCCGACATTAGCCCCCAAGATTGGTTAGGACTTCACGGTGAGGGTCCTCTGGTTACTTGAGGTAGTTGTTGAGTCGCACTGTGAGCGTTCTGACTAATGTCTGACTGATACGATTCAAAGTCGTGACTCATTTGCGCGACTCACCCTTTCCATCTGGAATATTCTGTTTCCTTCAATTGCGAACCGTTCCTCATTCTGCGGGCGCAAATTGTTCCGTTGATTTCGGGCGTCCCAGTTATAAGCTGCGGCGGCCTAGGTCAATATTCACTTGCCTCTGCTCTCTCCTCGCTTCCAGCTGCGCCGCCGTTTTCCTCAATCGAGCTTAGCCTCCGATCCAATCTTCTCGCAATGGCGCCCAAGGCAAAGCCATCCGACGATAAACGCAAGATCTCCTGCAACTAGGAAGGATCCTGGGTAACGGAGCAGACTCTTACGGATCTCGCCGATGCTGGTTTCTTGCCGCCGAAGGAGGACAACGTCTGGCGGGCGCCAGGTGATGAAATCGAGCCGCGCCCCAAGCCCAACGAACTGGTGATGTTCGTGGAGCATGTGGAGCGTGGATTCACGCCGCCCGGCTCCCTCTTCTTCCGCAACCTGATGCAACGCCTAGGCCTCCGTCTTCATGACATCGGGCCTAACTCAATGCTCCAGGTGAGCAATTTCCATGTACTGTGCGAGGACTATCTCGACATAGCCCCCAATATCGATCTGTGGCTGGCCTCCTTTTCTTGCAATAGCCAACTTGTCTCCAAAGGTGGCGCCTATGTTCAGGTCGGCGCCATCTCTCTGCAACGCCACAGAAACTCTTGTCTTCCCAAGCTAGCCCTGGCGAATCGACCCAGGGCTTGTCAAAAGTCTTTCTTTTACTGCCAAGATACTTCTCTGGAGGGCGAAACTCGCCTCCCCTCCTGGTCCAATTCCACCTTCGTGCCTTCTGAAGCACTCAAGTCCAAACCTCGGGATGCCGCTACATCCTTTATAAATGAGTCGCTGATCAAAATCCGTGATACGTCTCAAACGTATCTATCATTTTTGATGTTCCATGCTTGTTTTATACCAATTGCTACATGTTCTGCATCTACTTTATATCACTTTTATACATTTTTTGGACTAACCTATTAACAAGATGCCAAAGTGTCAGTTCCTGTTTTCTGCTGTTTTTGTATTCCAGAAAAGCTAGTCTGGAAATATTCTCGGAATTGGACGAAAACTTCACGGGGATCCCTATTTTACCAGAACACACCTGAAGGACCAAAGGAGCAGCAGAGGAGAGCCACCAGGGCCCGCACGCCACTAGGGCGCGGGTCCCCCTGGCGCGCCCTAGGGTGGTGTGGGCCCCTCGGGGGTCGTCAGCCGCCGCCCTTTCGCCTACTTATTCCCCCCGACGCGAAAACCCTAAGTGCCTGAGCCAATATCCACGAAAAGTTCCAGAGACGCCGCCGCCGTCAACCCTAGCTCGGGAGGGTCCAGAACCTCTTCCCGGCACCCTGCCAGAGAGGGGAATCGTCACCGGAGGCTTCTACATCACGATGCCTGCCTCCGGAGTGATGCGTGAGTAGTTCATCCTTGGACTACGGGTCCATAGCAGTAGCTAGATGGTTGTCTCTCCAATTTGTGTCATCATGTTTAGATCTTGTGAGCTGCCCTACAAGATCAAGATCATATTATTGTAATGCTACATGTTGTGTTTGCTGGGATCCGATGAATATTGAATACTATGTCAAGTTGATTATCAATCTATGCCCTATGTTATTTAAGATCTTGCATGCTTTCCGTTACTCGTAGATGCTTTGGCCAAGTAGATGTTTGTAACTCCAAGAGAGAGTATTTATGCTAGATAGTGGGTTCATGCCTCCGGTAATCTGGGAGAGTGACAGCAACTTCTAAGGTTGCGGATGTGCTGTTGTCACTAGGGATAACCTAACAATGCTATGTCCACGGTCATATGTATTTGTTTACATTACGCACTTTACTTAATGCAATTATCCGTTGCTTGCAACTTAATACCAACGGGGACTCGGATGACAACCCGGCGGTGGATTATTAGTCATAGACGCTGTTGGATGACGGTCTATGTATTATGTCGTAATGCCCAATTAAATATCATAGTAATGATCATGTCATATATATGCATTGTCATGCGCTCACTATTTGTCAATTGCCCAGCTGTAATTTGTTCACCCAACATGTTAGTTATCTTTTATGGAGAGACACCACTAGTGAACTGTGGACCCCGTCCATTCTTTTACACTGATTAAACCACCACAAACTGCAAACTGTTCCTTTTTCATTCTCTGCAATTTAATACTCATTTTCCACACCATACGTTTAATCCTTTGTTTTCAGCAAGCCGGTGAGATTGACAACCTCACTGTTTCGTTGGGGCAAAGTAGTTTGATTGTGTTGTGTGCAGATTCCACGTTGGTGATCGTGTTGCGCCGCGCGAGCCACCAACAACCTTCCGAAGAGTTGCTGCTCCTACTGGTTCGATAACTTTGGTTTCTTTCTGAGGGAAAACTTGCTGCTGAACTGCATCATACCTTCCTCTTGGGGTCTCCCAACGAACGTGTGATTCACGCCAACAAGCTCTTTTACTGGCGCCGTTGCCGGGGAAAACTTGTTTTTGTCTTGCTTAGTTTATTTTATTTTATCTTGTTTGCTTTAATTATCAAAAACACAAAAAAATTAGTTTCTGCATTTAGTTTATTTCGGTTTGTTATTATGTCTAGTTGTTTATTTGCTATCAATGGCTTATCTCTATGAAACTAGATCTTGTTGGCAAGGTGGGTCCACGGAAGATGAACGAAGATATTATAGGAATTACCGCTTGTCACAAAAAGGGATGTACTTATGGAAATTGTTAAATCAACTAGAGGAATATGCTAGAAATTTATGCTATATATTTGGCAAATCTTTTTGCTTTAATGAATCTGATTGTCATAGGAAGTCTAAACACTTTCCTTTCCAATGTGCTTGTAATGAAAATGAAACCTTAGCTTCTTATGTTAAAGGTTACTATAATGCTTATGAGGTAGAAAGGATGGAAGAATTTATTGTCTTTAAGGGTGCACTTGAAATTAGTTCTTATCTTGAGCATAAAATTGATGCCCCTTATAAATCTGAAAGTCTTGCTATACTTAAATATTGTTTTGATAACTATAAGGATGAAAATTCTTATATTACTGAACATGTCAAGAGGATTTTTCCTCATAAAGAAGAGACTAATGCCTTGCAGGAAAATGTGGAAGAAGAAATTGCTGAAGCTGAAAGCTCATTTGATGAAAAAGAGGAAGAGAGTGATGAACAAAAGGAGGATCTACCTTCTAATGATAGTAACTCTTTAACTCTTACATTATATATTACCCTCCATGCCTACCTAAGGAGGAAGAATGCTATATTGTTGAATGTCATGATTCTATTGAAATATCTCTTTTTGATAAATTTGAAGTAACATCCTCCTTGACTCAAGTAAAAGAGGAAATTGCAGAAAGTAAAAATGTGCTCCCTAATGTTATATATGATAATGCTCTTGATGATGGTCCTATATTGCCTAATGATATTATTATACTACTATTGTCAAAAGTGGGTTTGATACCCACTGTTTTTGAGCTTAATAAAAATTATGTGTTTGTAGATCATGAAAAGCATGCTTTATGTGATAGTTATATTGTTGAGTTTGTTCATGATGCTACTGAAAGTTATTATGAGAGAGGAAAATATGGTTGTAAAAGTTTTCAAGTTACTAAAACACCTCTCTTTATGTTGAAAGTTTTGAAGTTATTTGTTTCATCTTTCTATGCTAGTTGCTTTATGCTTCAATAATTTATTTTGTTACAAGATTCCTTTGCATAGGAAGTGGGTTAGACTTAAATGTGTTTGATATTTGCCTCTTGATGCTCTCTTTTGTTTTTCAACTCTTATTCTTATGAGAGCATCATTAAAATCTTCTAGCCTAGCTAAAAGGCATTAAAGAAAGCGCTTTTGGGAGGCAACCCATTATTTTTATTTTGCAATTTTTCTTTTATTGAGTCAAGGAGGATGTTTACTTCTGTAGCAACTCCTTTGTATCTTTATTTTCTCGCATTGTTGTGCCAAGAGTAGCCTCTAATGTTAAGACGATGCTTAATTTTGATTGCTGCGCAGAAACAGATTTTTGCTGTTCACTGTACGAAATTCCTAAAATCACCAGATTGTTAATTAAATCTGAAATTTTTGTGCGTAATCTTTATGAATGTCTGAATCTTTCATTAGTTCAAGTTTTTCGATCTGAGCGTCGTAAGTGCCTCGAAAAAATTCGTCTTTGCGGACTGTTCTGTTTTAGACAGATTATGCCTTTTTATTTTGCATTCTCTCTTTTACTAGTGTTGAGTGAAATTCTTTTTTGGGTGGAAGAGCTTCACATAACATCAGTGGCTGTAGCTAATGTTTAAAGTAACAAATCATATTGCGTCTTTATAGAACATGTGAGTTTTTGATTATGCACTAACCCTCTAATGAGATCTACTTTGAGTTTGGTGTGACGGAAGTTTTCAAGGGTCAAGAGAGAAGGATGATATAATAGGATCAAGAAGAGTGAAGAGCTTAAGCTTGGGGAGGCTCCCATGGATCTCCCCAGCATATTTCAAGAAGACTCAAGCGTCTAAGCTTGGGGATGCCCAAGGCATCCCCTTCTTCATCGTCAAAATTATCAGGTCATCTCTAGTGAAACTATATTTTAATTCTTTCACATCATATGTGCTTTTCTTGGAGCGTCTGTGTGCTTTTATTTTCAGTATTGCACTTTTATTTTCAATAAAGCTTGACTGGACCCTAGCATTCTTGATTGGGAGAGAGACACGCTCCGCTTTTTCATGAGAATACTCCTATTCTTCACTTATATTTGTTGAGTATTCATATCTAGCGCTGTTCAGCTTTTAGCTCTTGTTTTCATGTATCTCTTGTCAGAGCTATTAGCTTTCTTTTGTAGAAAGTACTCTCTTGCTTCACTTATATTTGTTTGGAGAGTTGATTAAATAAATTGATTGGTGTTTGGTTGGTTCAGAAAATGTTGCATGTGGTAATTGGTATAAGGAAAAACTTGCTTAATCTTGTAGATCACTAATTTGGATAACTTGATGCTTGTCAATTGTTTTGAGTTAACAAGTAGATCATGATTAAATTGTGCATCACATGAGTTAAGCCTATTAGTGAAGAACTACCGTAAAGCTTGTTGAAAATTTGGTTTGCATCGGTGGTATCTCTAAGGTCTAGATATTTTCTAATAACAGGGTTTGGTTAACAAGGAAGACGGTATGAAGTCTTATAACGTTTGCAATATGTTTGTCATATAAAACTTGGTGTACGGGTTGATATTCTTGTTTGCTTACATAACCTTGCTAGCCTAAACTCTGTACTGAGAGGGAATGCTTCTCGTGCATCCAAATCCTTGAGCCAAAATCCATGCCATTTGTGTCCACCATAACTACCTATATGTGGTATTTCCTTGCCACTCCAAGTAAATTTTTCATGTGCTACCTTTAAATTATTCAAAATGTTATTATTCCCTTTTTGTGTCAATGTTTACTAGCTCATGTGTGTTTATTCTTTATTCTATTTGTCGAATGGACTTTTACACCTGGACTAGTGGCATATACATCCGCTTATCCAATAATTGCAAAAAGAGCTGGCAACGGGGTGCCCAGTCCCAATTAATTACAACTTTAACCAATTAATTCTCTTCACACTTTTGCCCTGATTCATCAGTAAGCAATGACAAACAGTGAAATACCTGAATGTGTGTAAACCAAAGAGAAAGAGGGATGATCTGCCTTGCTGGTAGAAATAACGTCCTTCATGGGAGCCGCTCTTAAAAGTCCGTTTGACAGGTAGAATACTGTTCTCACCCGCTACCATTCGTTGACAATTAACAAACACCTCTCAAAAATAGATACTCCTCCATGGTATGTGATTGATGGAAGGCACCCGAGGATTCGGTTAGCCATGGCTTGTGTTAGCAAGGTTGGGAGGAGTATCAAATATTTTATGCAATCTCTATATGCTTTCAAAAACCTAAAAGCTCTAGCACATGACTTAATCCCTGCTTCCCTCTGCGAAGGGCCTTTCTTTTACTTTTATGTTGAGTCAGTTTTCCTATTCTTTCTGTCTTCCACAAGCAAACACTAGTGTCAACTTTGTTACAACATGCGTTATATGCTGTATTGGACTTGTTATACTACTTTGTGTTGACAATATCCATGAGATAAATATGTTGAAAGTTGAAGCAAATGCTGAAACTAATTCTTCCTTTGTGTTGATTAAATACCTTTTATTAGAAACTATTGCTTTATGAGTTAACACTTATGCAAAACTGTTTGATGCTTGTCTCGAAAGTACTATTCATGAAAACGTTTAGCTTGTGTGATTCATTGTTTACTCATTATCTATTTGGTAGCAAATTATAGACCATTGACTTGGATCACTTCATTCATTTACATGTGCCTTGCAATATTATATGATCAAGATTATGATGGTAGCATGTCACCTCAAAAATTATTTTGTTTTTATCGTTTACCTACTCGAGGACGAGTAGGAACTAAGCTTGGGGATGCTGATACGTCTCAAACGTATCTATAATTTTTGATGTTCCATGCTTGTTTTATACCAATTGCTACATGTTTTGCATCTACTTTATATCACTTTTATACATTTTTTGGGACTAACCTATTAACAAGATGCCGAAGTGCCAGTTCCTGTTTTCTGCTGTTTTTGTATTCCAGAAAAGCTAGTCTGGAAATATTCTCGGAATTGGACGAAACTACACGGGGTCCCTATTTTACCAGAACACACCTGACGGACCAAAGGAGCAGCAGAGGAGGGCCACCAGGGCCCCACGCCCACTAGGGCGCGGGCCCCCCTGCGCGCCCTAGGGTGGTGTGGGCCCCTCGGGGGTCGCAGCCGCCGCCCTTTCGCCTACTTATTCCCCCCGACGCGAAAACCCTAAGTGCCTGAGCAAATATCCACGAAAAGTTCCAGAGACGCCGCCGCCGTCAACCCTAGCTCGGGAGGGTTCAGAACCTCTTCCCGGCACCCTGCCGGAGAGGGGAATCGTCACCGGAGGCTTCTACATCGCCATGCCTGCCTCCGGAGTGATGCGTGAGTAGTTCATCCTTGGACTACGGGTCCATAGCAGTAGCTAGATGGTTGTCTCTCCACTTTGTGCCATCATGTTTAGATCTTGTGAGCTGCCCTACATGATCAAGATCATATTATTGTAATGCTACATGTTGTGTTTGCTGGGATCCGATGAATATTGAATACTATGTCAAGTTGATTATCAATCTATCTTGTTATTTAAGATCTTGCATGCTTTCCGTTACTCGTAGATGCTTTGGCCAAGTAGATGCTTGTAACTCCAAGAGAGAGTATTTATGCTAGATAGTGGGTTCATGCCTCCGTTTAATCTGGGACAGTGACAGAAAGTTCTAAGGTTGTGGATGTGCTGTTGCCACTAGGGATAACCTAACGATGCTATGTCCACGGCATATGTGTTTGTTTACATTACGCACTTTACTTAATGCAATTATCCGTTGCTTGCAACTTAATACCAACGGGGGACTCGGATGACAACCCGGCGGTGGATTATTAGTCATAGATGCTGTTGGATAACGGTCTATGTATTATGTCGTAATGCCCAATTAAATATCATAGTAATCATGTCATGTATATGCATTGTCATGCGCTCACTATTTGTCAATTGCCCAGCTGTAATTTGTTCACCCAACATGTTAGTTATCTTTTATGGAGAGACACCACTAGTGAACTGTGGACCCCGGTCCATTCTTTTACACTGATTAAACAACCACAAACTGCAAACTGTTCCTTTTTCATTCTCTGCAATTTAATACTCATTTTCCACACCATACGTTTAATCCTTTGTTTTCAGCAAGCCGGTGAGATTGACAACCTCACTGTTTCGTTGGGGCAAAGTAGTTTGATTGTGTTGTGTGCAGATTCCACGTTGGTGATCGTGTTGCGCCGCGCGAGCCACCAACAACCTTCTGAAGAGTTGCTGCTCCTACTGGTTCGATAACCTTGGTTTCTTTCTGAGGGAAAACTTGCTGCTGAACTGCATCATACCTTCCTCTTGGGGTCTCCCAACGAACGTGTGATTCACGCCAAGAAGCTCTTTTACTGGCGCCGTTGCCGGGGAAATATTCACCATCATCATCCTCAAATACTCTCCCGTCAATCAGGCGCCAGCAATCCGCGCCTTGATTGGTCATGGCCTTACTGGCCTTGATCTTCTTTCCTGCTGGACAAAGTGGCGCATCCAACCAGTGAGTCCCCGACAGCGGTCCTTCCTCGAATGCTCTGGCACCTCTGCTGATGTTGACCGCGTCAGAGCCGCTGACTGGGAGCCTGAAGATTGGGTGGAGTTTGTCGCCCGTGTGACTGAGGAGAAGAATATCTCCTTTGACAAGGTGGGGCTTGCCCTTTTAGTGTTAACAACAAGCCTTTTGAGGTAACCCTCCTTCTCTAATCCTTTGTCCTTGTTGCAGAATTGCATTTCTTTTTGATACTAATATCTTCCTTTTTCTGTATCAGGCTGATGAGAACTACTGGTCGCTTCCCGCGGCTAATGTGGGCACTGCTGCTCCCAAGCGTGCCGCGAAAAAGAAGTTACTGCCCGCTTTAGAGGGCAGTGAGGTCGCTGACATCCCATCTGTTGCTACTGCGGCTTCAGATGGTGAAGATACTGAACTGGAGGAGGATGACAGTCCTGTGCCAGCCGCGAGTCCTCCTGCTGCGGCTGAGCCAACTCCCCGCAGGGCCTCAAAGAGACTGTCCCGGGAGGAGCCAGAGCTTAACGCTTTGGAAAATCCTGAAGTCGTCAAGCGTCGCAAACCTGCGGTGGGTGCGACTCCTCCTGTTGCTAGGCGTGTCCTTAGGACCACCGCCTCAGCTGAAGATGATATGGAACCCCACTCTGGTAATTCTCGCTGCCTTGACATCCTGACTGCATATTCCTTCATTTCCTTTTATTAACATATAGACCTCTGATTGTAGACTCAGGGTTCCAAGGTCAGTCGTCGCCGTCAAGCGACGGCCTTATGGCCTCTGTGAAGATGGCTCCAGAGTTAGTAACTTCCTTCTAGCATTTCTCTTCTGCCATGCGTGCTTCTTTCTTATATAATTGTCTTGTTCTTGTAGAGTTGCGATTGATGCTGCAGCCGCAGCTAAGGCGCATGTGGCTTTTCCTGCCGTGGTGGAGGGCATGGCCACCAGTGACGATCTGGCCGTGACCTCTGCTCCTGACACGGCTGCCCAGGAGGTGGCTCTGGAAGACAGGACAGATCCCCTCATCGCCCAGGACACAGAGGAGGTGGATCCCACAACCGCAATTGTGGTGGCTAAGGATACCGAAGCACCGCTGGTTGAGTCACCGGCGGCTGTTACTCAGAAGTCGCCAGTGCTGCGCCTTGAAGTTGCTTCCTCTTCCTCGTCCTTGAGCCGTGCTGAACAGCTGTCGCAGGGCATCATTGCTTCAAGCGACAAACAAGCCGCAGAGCTTCGTGAAGCACTCTCCAATTTATCTGCGGCTTACAAGGTAATAATCTCTCTTATCCTGTCTGTCCTTAGCCCCCAAGGATCAAGGTCTTCTTTGACGCAAAGGGGAACTCGGTACTTCTTGTAATTGTTGTCTTTTGTAGTAACTTCTCACAAATTATTGCAAACTTCTCCGCTGCCCTTTATCTGTTGATCTTCTGTCTTTTAGGAAGAATTATATACTGTGACTGCGGAGAAGCTGGCTTTGGAGAAGCAATTGCAGGAAACTCCCTCTGAGCTTGAGAGTCTGCGTGAGCTCCTTCTCCAACGAGAGGCTGAACTGAAGAAAAAAGACGCCAGAATTGGCGATCTGACTGATGAAAGCTATAAGCTGTCTGAACAAGCCAAGGCCACTGAGCTGCGGCTTAAAAAGTTGGAGGAGAAATCTCAGGAGAGGATCCAGCAACAGGATCGTCAAATCAGTGCTCAGAAGGATGCCATCACTCAAGCCAACGAGGACGCGCGGCTAAAGGCTGTTGAGATTGGCGATCTCAAGAAGAAATTGGCGAAAGTGTCTGATGCCCACAACCATGTCCACGCTAAAGTCTCCATCATGACCCAAGAGCTGACTGGTATGTTTTGCAATCCACAACTTCACTTTTCCTTAGCTTTCTTTGTTTGCATATAGCTGTGCTAATTGATGGCTGCCATGTTATAGGTGAGGACGCTAGATCGCAGAAAGGCAGTACACAAGAGCAGCTGGAGTATATCTGCGAGTTTGCACGGAAGGCTTGCGATGCCATGAAAGGATTATCTGCTTGTATTCTGCCCACCAGGCCTGTCCCCGCCGATGCTGAAGGGTTGTTGAAAAGGCTGCTCAAAGCGCCTCAGTACTTCTTGGACTGGAAAGAATCTTCGGCTCGCTCTGGCGCGGCTCATGTGCTTGCCTTGGCTAAGACATATGATCCATCCTTCGATGCTACCAGGTTCGCGCAAGGCAGGCCCCAAAGAAGACGGACGGCACCGTGCTGACACCCTCAGAGTATGCGGCGACATGGAAGAGCATGCGAGGCCACGCGACTGAACTTGTGGACGGAGTGGACCTAGCGACCTTTCTGGGAAAGTATCATCCAGATGGGTCGAGATTCGAGAGATTACCCACTGCATCAACCAGCGTGGCTGCTCCTCAAGAAAAGAACTCCTCTCCAGGTGTGTCCAGCTCCTCAGCCCCCAAGCCCGCAACTGATAAGCCTTCAAGCGAGCCTGCGACTGCTGCTCCTGCCAAGCTTGGTAAGCCGCCGGTGCCTCCTACTCATAAGCCAAAAACTGGGAAGAAGTGAGTGAAAAACAATGATATGGTGAAGTTAGCCCTTAGTGGCTTGTAATAATTGTTGAAATGATGTGTCAGCAACAATATTTTATGATTATTAAGTACTCTCAGCAGTACAAGTTCCGACCAATAGTCTGGTCCTTATGATTTGTCTCGGTTTTCCTTACTTAGGCCCTTGCGTGGCTCAGTATTTCCTAGGAACATGTGTGTTCAGGGTCGAGAGCGGCCATGATAGGCAATCAAGCTCGATTGACGCCACACCCCAGTACTTTGGCCGCATAATGCAAGTCGCATCCAAGTGAAGGTTGAGTATAATCACGATAAATGCCACTCGTTTGGCGATTCCAAGGTAATAGGCCGCGCTCAGAAAGCTGCCGCACCCCCAAGGAACCAATGATTAGAAAATGAAAGACTCACAACTCAATTGGTAGTTTGAGGCGAAACGACAACCACCTACATAGTAGGGGTGCCGGCTTTATTTTGGAATCATTATATGATACACAGGGTCGGTCGTGCCTAGGTGGCGACCAGAAGTGATACATGGGGTTGGATCGCGCCTGGGTGGCGATCCTTTGTGATACATTGGGTCGGTCGCGCCTGGTGGCGACCAGAATGATACATGATGTACGGCCGCGCCTGAGTGGCGACCGATTTTTGATGCACAGGTACGGCCGCGCCTGAGTGGCGGCTAATTCCTGATACATGGGTTGATCGCGCCTAGGTGGCGATCCAATTTGATACATATGGTACGGTTGCGCCTAGGTGGCAACCGGTGTTGAGGTTTGAGCCCTGAGTGGCCAGCTTGATACTGTGAACCCTTGTTGGTTCTGTTGCGATCGTTGATGGCGACTCGCGATGGTTGGGATATACCCTTATTGCCGATGGCCTGCAGCTCTTGCCCTTCTTGCGGCTGTAATCTGAAGTCGCAGGTCAGGCAGGTGTTTTTGGCTTCCACGATGTCATCAAAGTTTTGTTGTGGCTCAGGAGCAGGCACATTTTCTGCGACACAAGAGGCTCTAGCCATAGCCCTGTCGCCTTCTTCGCATTCTTGTGCTATCTCTTTATTGCCATTGATTGTGATGACTCCCTTGGGACCAGGCACCTTTAGCTTCAGGTATACGTAGCACGGTCGAGCCATGAATTTTGCGAACGCTTCTCTGCCAAAGAGTGCGTGGTATGGGCTCTGGAAATCGACAACTTCAAACCAGATGTACTCGCTTCTGAAGTTGCTTTGTGTCCCGAAGGCGACTTCCAGGTTGATTCGCCCTAATGGTTGAGCTGATACGCCTGGCACGACTCCGTGAAACGTTGTTCTGGACGGATGCAACAGCTTTTCTTGGAGATTCATCCTCTTGAAAGTCTCATAGTACAATATGTTGATGCTGCTGCCTCCATCCATCAATACTTTGCTTAATTTGTATCCTGCGACTTGAGGGGCAACTACAAGCGCGAGCTTGCCTCCTTCGTTTATTTCTCCTGGATGATCTTCGCGGCTCCAAACTATTGGTTGCTCGGACCACTTCAGCCACTGTGGTATGGCTGGTACTACGGCGTTAACAGCTTGATTGCGTCGTCGCAGCTTCTGCTCCCTCCTTGAGGTATTAACCACAATTGTGTGATATTGACCCAGCTGTTTTGGGAACTGCGGTTGGTCTGGCTGTGGGTTTGGAGCAGCATTGTGGTGGCCTCCGCCGTGGTTGCCTCCCTCGTTGTTCTGATGGTTGTTATTCCATTAAGTGGCTGCCCATCCTTCCACTTTTTGTAATGATAGCACTGCGCTTTGTGTGGTTGGGTGGTTTTCCATCTTTTCCCACATGGATGTCACAGGGACGGTTGAAAACTTCTTCCAAGTTAACTGGGTGGAAATTTCTTCCTCTGCCGCTACTTTGCTTGTAACGAGTGTTCGTGTTTGCGACTAATCCCGAGTTTCCTTCCTCGTTTTTGCGCTTGTTGTAACTCGCATTACTATTGCTAGCTTGCTGCTGCTGAGGCTTGCTGCTGGTCTTCTTTCCTTTGCCAGCAGTTTCCTCTTCCTCTCCATCAGATGCGTCCTTGGTCTTATCCGAGCTTGCATACTTGTTAGCCGCTGCCATCACCTCGCTAAGGCTCTTAACTTTGTCCTTCATGCGACCCAGTTTGTGGACCAGCGGCTCAAACTTGCAGTTTTTCTCCATAACTAGGACAGCTGAGCTTGGAGGTATGTTGTCTGAGGAGTGTATAATTTCTGCCACTCTCCTCATCCAATGGCGACTTGACTCGCCTTCCTTTTGCACGCAACGCTCAAGATCTTCTATGCTGCAGAGTCGCTTGCATGTTCCTTGGAAATTCTTGACGAAAGCTTCCTTCATCTCATCCCAAGAATTTATTGAGTTTGGTGGTAGGTTTTGTAACCAAATGTGGGCTGCGTCTTCCAACATCATGTTTAGATATCGGGCACAGATCTCTTCAGATGCGTTGAGGATGCTCATGCCCATCTCATAATTGTTGAGCCAAGTGACTGGGTCCATGCTTGGGTTGTAATTTGCAACCTTGCGAGGTCCTTTGAAATCTGCAGGAAACGGCTCAGACCTAATCCTCTCGCTGAAGCAGACTGGACCTTTAAGTCGCGATGATAAGTTGGATGGAGCTGGCCTCCCTGCCGGATTAACCATTGCATGCGGCTGCACATCTTCTGCGGGTTGAACTTGTACCACCTGTTGGTTTTCCCTTTGTCACCTGGCTGAACTTGAAGTCGCAACCTGCGGCGACTCGGCTCGGATGCTTCTTTCCGCTGTTACTCTACTGTTGTAGGGGGTGGCATGCAGCCGTCCCCCATGTTCAGACATGTCTGCCTGCTGTACTACTGTTGTACTCAGCATCTCAATGGCGCACCGCGCCTCTCTGTCCATGGCGTGTTTCCTGCCGGTGTCAACCTGGCTAAGATGTTGGTAGCCGCATAGAGATTCTCCACTGGGCTAATATAGTGTCCTTGTGGTGTATAGAACCTTTGAGGCTGCGGTGCCGGCTGCTACACAAAAGTTGGTTGTGGCGACGGAGGTGGCATGATAGCCCTGTTGTTAGCTTGCACCCGAGCTCTTGACCCTGGTGCTTCCGCCGCTCTTGGTGCCGTAAAAGATGGAACTACAGGCGCGAATGATGGTGATGCGATCGTCCGCACTGCAGGCGCGACTGATACGTCTCAAACGTATCTATAATTTTTGATGTTCCATGCATGTTTTATATCAATTGCTACATGTTTTATATACACTTTATATCATTTTTATACATTTTCTGGGACTAACCTATTAACAAGATGACACAGTGCCAGTTCCTGTTTTCTGCTGTTTTTGTATTCCAGAAAAGCTAGTCTGGAAATATTCTCGGAATTGGACGAAAATTTACGGAGGCCCCTATTTTATCAGAAGACACTGGAGTCCGAAGGAGAGATGAAGTGGAGCCACGAGGGCTCCACACGTGGGCTCGGCGCGGCCAAGGGCCCACAGGCGCCCAGGGGTGGTGTCGCCTCCTCGTGCACCGCCTCGCGACGCCCTTTGGACTATATTGCGCCTGACCTAAAACTCACAGAAGAATCGACGATTTCCCCAGAAAAGTTTCAGAGCTCCGCCATCCGAAACCCTAATTCGGGGACAGAAGTCTCTGTTTCGGCACCTTGCCGGGACGGGGAATTGCCCCCGGAGCCATCTCCATCGACGCCACCGCCTCCATCATCGCCGTTGCTGACTCCCATGATGAGGAGGGAGTAGTTCTCCCTCGGGGCTGAGGGCTCTACCGGTAGCTATGTGGTTTATCTCTCTCTCCCATGGTGTGATCTTTATGTGATCATGAGCTTTGTAATCTAGTTGAATCCATAGATGTTACTCTTCATTATCTTATATGCTACTCAAGTGGTTTTATTAATGTAATCTCCGGAGTCACCTTTGTCCCACGGTGCGAAGTTGACAGTGTGCGCCCCGTGTGTGGCTCTTAGGCTAAAGATAACAGGAATACTTATCATGAGTTATTATTTGCGTTGGATGTCTCTATGAAATTGCGGTGTTTGTCTAGTACTATTTAGGGCGCTCAAGTTGACAGTGTGGGGTTCCCTAGATATGGAATGCGACTTTAAGGTGTGCTTTTATAGCCCTACGTGGTGGATTGGTGTTCGTTATCCAACGAGAGAATAACTCAGAGCAGCATAGTGAAGAGGAAATATCTATGTATTCAATTATATTATTATTGTTGAGAGTGTCCACTAGTGAAAGTATGATCCCTAGGCCTTGTTTCTAAACATTGAAACACCGTTTACAACCAGTTCTGCTGCATGTTTGCTTGCTGCTATTTTTATTTCAGATTGCAATTACCACTTATAATCATCCATATTGCTTGTATTTCACTATCTCTTCGCCGAACTAGTGCACCTATACACCTAACAAGTGTATTGGGTGTGTTGGGGACACAAGAGTCTTCTTGTATCTTAATTGCAGGGTTGCTTGAGAGGGATATCTTTGACCTCTACCTCACTGAGTTCGATAAACCTTGGGTGATTCACTTGAGGGAAACTTGCTGCTGTTCTACAAACCTCTGCACTTGGAGGCCCAACACTGTCTACAAGAATAGAAGCGTGCGTAGACATCAGCGACTAAAGGCGCCGCGGGTCGCGTAACCGCGACAGGTGGTGCCATGTATGAGGGTGCTGCGACTGATGGTGCTGCGGCTTCTGACCATGCGACTGAACGCACTACGTTAGTTGCGACTGATGGGATCGCGTGGGGTGGCGCCGTGGCTGCTGGTGTATCGACTGCAGGGACCACGGCTGTAGGTCCAGAGGTGGGTGATTGGAATAACTCCATGGGATTTACTGTTCCTAGCTGCAGGCGACTGATATGGCGTCGGTGCGGCAAGGTGCTTGGCCCTCCTTGTAAGATGATGGTGTCTTCGGCGAGTCGCCGTTGTTCTTGTTGGAGGCGCTGGTCCTCGCGTGCGAGCCTGCTCATTTCATCCACAATCCTTTGGACTTCATCATACAGCCCAATCCTGGTAGCTTCCAGCTCCGCAACTCTAGCGGCAGCGTTAACCGCAGATATAGGCGTAAAGAGCGGGCCGCTCTGGGGCATCACAACCGCCGTGTTGGGGGTTATTCTTGGGCCTCCTTCCGTAGGTACAACTCCGGACGGGGTTTCTCTGTTTGCGACTCCTGAGGCCGCGACTCCTGGGGTGGTTGCAGCGGGTGCCGCATGACTTGAACCGAGCTCTGCGACTCCTGATCCTTCTGGTGCGACTTGTTCCGCTGCCTCCGGCGCCGTGGGGACTAAGCTGCCCTGTGGCATGCCCAGCCCTTCCTCTGCTTCCACGGTCCTGTAGATCCCTTCCATGCACTGATCTCCTACGGAGGGCGAGCTATCACCCCTAGGGTTTCCACATAGCCTTTCCTCGAGTACATACTCGATGGATTGGGCTTCTTCGTCTTCGAGTGTTAGTGGCTTGTTGTTGGTAGATTCTTTTTCTTCATCCACCGTTACGGTGACTACTTCTTCCGAGTCGCCCGGCTGTGATGGGTCTTCTGACTCGCCGCCGATGAAGCCGACAAAAACATGAATAGATCCAAACGGGATGATGCGACCGGTCTCCAGGTAATCTGCTTCTGGTCCCCAGCTTGAATCGTCAATGAGAGGCATGCCATCGACCATGATGATGTGGCCAATGGCGAGATCTTCAGCTTCTTTCATCGATCCTGCGCGGAACATGACGCTCTTAACCGCAGGCCCCACGGTGGGCGCCAACTGTCGTGGGTTTGTCACGTCAGATGTCATGGATGACTTCGTAGGTGTGGGATTTGCGCGAGTCAATCGTCTTCGAGCTTGCGATCGCAGGAACAAGGATGAACACAGATTTACCCAGGTTCGACCCCTCAATGTAAGGTAAAGACCTACTTCCTGCCTACCCTAGATTGGTATTGATATGATATATGTGGTGTTACAATGGAGGCGATCCGATCCGGGTACTCGCCGTAAGAACTAGGGTTTTAGGGATTGATAGCCTGACCCCGTCTAAGTCCTGCGAGTCCTCTTTATATACACAGAGGCTCGCTAGGTTACAAAGGAAACCTCCTGCACAAGGAATACATCGACTGGAACCTACTTGGAGACTAACTCCTCCTCACATCTTCCAGGATATGTCTTCTAGATCTTTCTCCTTATGGCGGTGCGATATTGGGCTTGCTTTCATGCAGGCCTTTGCTGGTGCGAGTAAGTGGGTCGCACTTATTGATATGGGCCGTGGGTTAATCCACGAAGTATTCCCCCGACACCGCTGCCCGAGGAGATCTCGTGGATCTCAGCTTCAGGCGGCACGCCCCTCGAGGAGCTCGAATTCCCCGCCGAGGAATTGGGACCTCCAGAGGCGTCGACTGCCCCTACGTCAGGCTCTGCAGGCATCTCCGCCGTCTCCTCCTCACCATCGGCTGGTGCCGCCTGCGACGCCGACTCCGGGTCTCCGCGTTGCCCAACTTGCCCCTCAGGCACCAGGCCCCATTGGTCAAACTCAGGTATCGTCTCCACGAATGTAACACGAGGTCCGAGCTCAAACCTGTGGAGCGGCACTGCATCGTCGGCAGGCTTGGGGATGGATGGAGAAGTGAAAAGGATCTCCATGATGCCGTCCACTTCCTCTTGTGAGAAGAGGGTAGCGCTCAGGCTCATCTTGTCCCCCTGATTTGTGTACAGCCACATCGGATCTCAATGCTTCTGGAGCAGAGCAATGCGACGCCTCACGAAGTCCCTAGCCACCATCTGCCCAGTAAGGCCAGCCTCGCGAAGATCCGACAGACGTTTCACCACGGCGCCAAGCGTTGGGCCCGTGAGAGTCGCGCTCGACCAGGATGCCCTTTTCGTCGGGGGCGCCTCAGGCATCTCGAAGAAGGGACTCTGGCTCCCGACGTCCACGAGGAACCACCGCTTGTGGAAGTCCTCCACCTTCTTCGACACATTGGTCACATGATTCTCGCCGGCCCACGCAATGGGGATGTAGACGCCGCCCATGCCATCAGTGATGCGAAAAGAGACGCACCCCGTCCGCTCGTTGTTCGCCGTGAACCGGAGCGCGTAGAAGCTGCGGAAGAGGTCGACCGAAGGCGGAATGCCGATGTACACCTCGCAGAGGTAGGCGAAGATGGAGAGGATGAGAATGGAGTTGGGGTGGAGGTGAAGAATCTGGATCTGGTAGCGCTCCAGAACCGCCAGGAAGAAGTCGGAGAAGGGAGGCACGAGCCCAGTGAAGAGGGTGTGCAGGAAGATAGGATAGAGGCTGTCGCAGGGGTTGTTCGCCGGTTTGAGCACCGTGGCACCATGCTCGTTGCTCGCGGAGGCTGCCATATGGCGTACCTTATCCAGCTGCGCCTCCGTGCCGATGCGGAACCCGACCAGAGCCGGCTTGAGGTCACCGTCTTGCCGCATCGCGGCAGGCTCGCTCGCCTGCATCACCGCCTTGCCCTTCCTGGAGCCGGTGGCCTTCTTGGGCACCATTGCTGTGGGATTGCGAAGGAGAAGCTCGGAGATTTTGCTCTGGGTAGAAGGAGGCAAAAGGGGATGAATGAAGCAACGGCCGCCTGCGCCGAGCTCTCAGGCTTTTATCTGCTCATCGAGCCGTTACCAGGACGTGGTGGGTCCCGCCACTACGCCCGTTACTATAGAGGAGATCGTGGCATCGTGGGCAGCCGCAGCTCTCCACGTGTCTCGGGACAGGCAGGCTTCTTTGGGCCCACGACGCTTCGCCTGCGTTCACGAAACTCCAGCGTGCCCATCGCGGGCCCGGGGGCTACTGTCGGCCCAGTGGAAACCAGGGTACCATGGGTCGGCCTGCCACAACCCTCGACGCTCTGCAGAAGATTCTGCTAAGGACCAGGCGTTTCAGCTTGGCGAGCCTCGCGAGGGACTTTTCCCTCGCGAGGCCTTCTTCACTCTACTGAGCTTTTCTACTAAGGACCAGACGATCAGCCTGACGTGCCTCGTGAGGGACTTTTTCCCTCGGGAGGGCCTCTCCTGTCCGGAATATCGATAAGTCCTGGCGCACCTCTGCGCCATCCTCGCGAGGCTTCCCTCGCGAGGCGTCAAGTACTTCAGAACCTCGGCGAGGCACCTAGCCCTCACGGGGTTCCTTAAAGTGGAAGCAAGCTCTGCACCCGCTGCAGAGCGCACATGGCCTCTGCGCCCGCCGCAGAGTGACGCGCGCGCCTGCGCGCGATGACGCCGATGCCGGAGTTGCCGTTCTCGTGTATAAAGCGGTCAACAAAGCTGTGGCAAGCAAAGCGGACTCCCAGTATTTCGATTTTGGTGATAAGGGGACCGGCGACCGCTACGCTCCAAGCCAACGTCACCGTGGGGCACGCCACGGATCTCTACAGCGCCAGCCCATCGTCCTGGGTGGACGGTGGCTTTTTCTGCCAAGGAGACGTGCTCTCTGCCATGGACCGTGTCCATGAACCGCCTCGACGCCGTGCACTGCGCTCCACCTTCGCCGCCATGTGGTATCCCTTCCCGCCTTGTGTTTTCGGGGAAGAGGACCGAGGCAGGTATAAAAGGAGGCAATGTACGACCGAGAGAGGGGATTCGACCATTGGATCCCCTATTCGATCGATTCATCCCACACCCAGTCGGCTACGTCGCAAGGAAGAAGACGGAGCCCCTTCCACCATAGTCCACCATAGCCAAAGCTGAGCCCTCGGCAAGCTCATTGTACTGTAACCTCTTCAAGCAGTGCAATACAACATAGCAGGACGTAGGGTCTTTACACCTCACGGTGGGCCTGAACCTGGGTACGGGCTGGTGTTCACTCTCTGGCGTGTCGTTCCTCATCGAGCTCGGACGAGCACCGTCGCCGAGGTAGTTGAGGATTTGTTTGACGTCGTGTTCAGCCCCTTACTCGATTCCTGGCATCAGTGAGACACTGTAACACCCCGACCCACCCCCGGGTCGGGCCTGTCACCCCTGGCAGCTCTCTAGGATCTCTACACTGGCCCCACAGATCAACATTAGTCTTTTCTGCGCACTTTGTCCTCACTCGTGCGCGCCCGGGAACGAGTTCCCGGTCGGTCACCCATCCTTGGAGTGCTCCGGGCCAAGCACGCTTAACCTCGGAGTTCTTTCCAGATGAGCTTCGGGAAAAGAAGTTGCAACTTGTTGACATGAGTATCATATCAATCCTATTGAGCCCTGAGCCAGGATCTCACATCCTTCCCCCCTTAGAAGACCGACGCCCTCGTCGGTCAGCCCCCAGTCCAGGAACTTCCCCCCTTGGCACCCGTCTGTGCGCCCAGTGCCGGCACATGCTCCACATGTCCACCCACTGACCCGCACACGCCCGAGTTACCACGAGGGTCGGCTCTGATACCAAATGTAACACCCCGACCCACCCCCGGGTTGGGCCTGTCACCCCTGGCAGCTCTCTAGGATCTCTAGACTGGCCCCACAGATCAACACTAGTCTTTTCTGCGCACTTTGTCCTCACTCGTGCGCACCCGGGAACGAGTTCCCGGTCGGTCACCCATCCTTGGAGTGCTCCGGGCCAAGCACGCTTAACCTCGGAGTTCTTTCCAGATGAGCTTTCGGAAAAGAAGTTGCAACTTGTTGACATGAGTATCCTATCAATCCTATTGAGCCCTGAGCCAGGATCTCACAGACACCCAAGTTCTTTGGGACCAGTTCTCCGACAGACTTGAAACTGAGATTGATGACGTCATGCGAATGAGAACTAAGCTAATTCTTATTCGATTGAGCGCTAGGGAGACCCTAAATTAACATAGTTTTCTAAGATGTCACTGTATCGAAGCGGAGGTAGCAGTAATCTGCAGAAGAGATATTGCTGGGGACTGGACACATGAAAGCAGATACTTTAGGAGTCAGACGAATGATCGACGCCCGTAGAAGCATACATTACTACATTGCGGAAGAATTGTGTTTAAACATACTACAACGCCTAAAACAATGTATGTAAATTGAAACATCAGTCTCCAAGTTGTTTTATGTAAACTAGTGTTGAAACGGAACGGAAACAAATGGAAAATGTTTTATCGTTTTTATTTCCGCGTGTCTCGTCAAAATCAGAAACGAAATCGGAAACACAGAACAAAATATGGAAGAGGAAATCACATAAGACAAATAGAAAACAGATACGACATGAGAATTAGAAAACAAGTCAAAAGACACATATTTTTTGATAAAAGAATATATTAATATCAAGCAGTTATCAATTTTAACCGGTCTCTGCAACATAATGTCAAAAGCTATTCGAGACATCAAGGATGCACACAACCAAAATAAAAAATAAAGAAAATAAAACCGCCGAACTGATCAGCGAAGCATCAAGAACTACCATCACCAGGCACCCAGACTGCAAAAGGGTTATCCGAGAACGACGCCTCTAAGAAGAAAACCATGCACCAACACTATCGTCGCTTGATCATAGATCATGGGTTTTCATTTCGAAAAAAAATTCCGACTGAAATCCAACCAATGCCTTCAACAATGAGTGAAGATTAGACCTAGGGTTTTCACCCGAAATTCAAAACTTGGTGCCCAAAGAGCACCACCAAGAAGAAGTCCCATGTGTTGCCACCCTCGCTTGCCGAGACTGCGGCAGAACACCGATCATCCGGTTCACTGTCTTCACCACATCCAAACATGCCTCCGTCATCACTTGAAATTTTGAACTTAACATGAGCCATCAAGATTCAATGGTCATCCGGCACAATCATATTGAAACTCCCCATCATTATCAACACCACGGTAATCACATCTAAATATGCGATGGCATACATATGGTGCCGACAACATATAAAGAAAGCTCACAAATTCTACATTTGAACATAGAGCAACACACATAGTTTACACGGAATTTCACGTAATTTTTTTCCCTACGTGATACACAACGCCCCCAAAGAGATTTACGTCGTATATTCGTGGATGGATGCTTGCGACGGTCCCACTCCCATGTACTCCTACGTGATGTCCGGCAGTTTCGCCATGGTGGAGTGGTAGTCCAGCAGCGGTCCAATCCTCTGCTCGTCGCGGAGCTCCAACACGGACAGCACCGTTCCGGTCCTCACGTCGTACCGCAGCAAACCCCGCCACGTCGATGTCAGGAATTCTTCGCTGTGATGTGCCTCACGCACACGCTCCATTGTCACCACCACACAGACGGCCTCCTCCCCGCCGGCCTCCATCTCCACCGTCCCCAGCTTCCAGCTGACGCGCGTCCAGTTGCTCTCCGGGTAAAGCAGGTCGGGCACCTCCCTCCACAGCCTGAATTCGTGCACCACCTCCCACCGCTCCGGTCCCTCGCCACCCCCGCCGGCGAGCTCCCACACCGAAACACCGCGGGTGTTCACGTACGCCACCCGGAGCCGGCCCCTCCACGCGCCAATGCCGAGCTTGGTGTCGCACCCCGTCCCGCTCCCGGCATTCGTCCGCAACGGCACCACCGCCCCGGCGCAGTCCTTCTCCAGATCGTACCAGACGAGGACGTCCCCGGCGACCCAGAACATGTGCTCATTGCGCTTGGCGTACACCGGCCTCGGCTTGAACTCCTCCAGAGGCGGCAGGGCGAAGGCTTCCCGCGACGCGCTCCACTCGCCACGCCGCGACGTGAACCGCCTGAACCTGCAGCGCCCGCCGTCCTCTACCACCGGGACAACCAGCTCGAATCCCTCGCTCGGTGCCGTCTCTGGGTCGTACGCCAGGCCGGCCGTCACCACCTCGCCCTCGTACTCGTACGGCACGCGGCGGATTCCGTCGGTCCTCCGGTTCGGGTTAACGACGACGAAGTTCTGCCGATGTGTGCCGTCGTCTGGCTCAGGGCGTCGTTCCTTGAGAAGGACGACACCGCCGGTGCACGCGCAGAAGGAGAGCCTGCTGCCGTGGTCGACTTCCACGAACGAGAGGTCGGGCTCCGGCGGCACGACGTCCTTGGAGCAGGGGCTTAGGATCTCCAGCTGCAGGCTGTCCTCGACGAACCGGGTCATGGCCACGGAGGCCCGCGAGGGATTCTGCGCCTGCGCGGTGGCGAAGGTGTCGTCGCGGCAGATGGTGCGGTGCCACGCCTTGCAGACGGCGGTGAGCCGTATCAGTGCTCGGAAGGGGAGGCGGGGGAGAATGTTGTAGAACACGAGCTTGTCCGGTAGCTGCACCGGCGACGCCATGGTCTAGAGCTTCAGCTCTGCTGTCCCCAATCCGGAACGATCACACGAGATCAATGCGTTGCGAAAATCATGTATCGGTCGAGCTCGCGTCGCGGCTCTACATATAGGCTGTTTCCCGCAAAAAAAAAGAACGATATATCGAAAAGCAAACTGACATGCCGCCTCCGTCTTCGATTCTATTTTTTTGAACCTTATCCGTCTTCGATTCTGTCAACGACTCCGTCCGTGTCTCTGTTTGATGCGATTTCGTTTCCATTTTTACGGAGAAGCTCGCAATCTTTTTTATTCTGGAAATAGCCTTGCGCCCCGGTATATTAATATAGCAACCACTCATACAACTGTGAGACCACTGCTGAGGCAAACAACATAAATAAGCCCAAGAACAAGAGAAATAAAAAAGAAACTAATGCCAACGGCGCCAGATCGACGAAAACTAAGATGTCCCGCAACCGCTGCACCCTCCGGAGCATTCCCACCACTCTCCCAGGCCTACGACATGCCGCGTACTAAGCAACACCTTCAAGAAGGAATGCGACGACGACGACGCTGCTGCCCGGACAGATCCTAGGATTTCTCCCAGTACACGGAGGGGAGTGGGGAAGGGTACACCCGACGCCCTCCAAGAAGGTCGGTGGCGCTCGCAGGCGTCACCGTGCCGGTGCCGGCCATCGCCGACAAGGATTTCTCCCGACCCCCAATACCCACATCCCGGACAAACCATCAGCTCCACCAAGCACGCCACCCACCAGCATGCGCCACCACGGTCTTAGAGCCATCCTCGACGTCTCACCATGGCAAACGTTGCGAGGCCGACCAGACCAAGAAAGAACAACCGTAGGTAAGGAACGGCAGTACCGCAACCACGTGGGAGGGAACAACCCCCACCGCCATTGGCAGTAGCAGACCGGACGCAACAGCAGGAGCACACCAGGCCAACTAGGCCCGGCCGGGCCCAGATCGGGCCCGTGAAGCTCCCGCCGCCGCGCTGCCGCAGACATACGCCATAGCCGCCACCCCTCTCCCAAGCTGGTTCTCAGTCCAACCGGAGGCATCAGGTCAGAGCCCGCACCGGCCCGCCCTAACCTAGATCGGGCCCAAAGGGCCCAGATCTGGGCATGCCGGGCGTCGCTGGCCAGCCTACACCCAGACGCCACCGCCGCCAACTAGCTGCGCCACCGCCCTGCCGCCACCCTGGTCCACGCCGGTGCGCTACCGGTCTTGCAGCACCGCCGCCAGGACGCACCCCCAAGTCGGGCTCCTACAACGGGTAGAGGAAGGAGGCTGCCGCCGCCAACACCGCATCGGCACCGCGCGGGCAACGCCCGGCGGCGCCCGCCGCCGGCAGCGGCGAGAGGAGAGAGGGAGGCTGGGAGCTCAGGGAGACGCAGTGGAGGGAGCCTCCCCAGTCGCCTCGCTTGGGGAGACGACGCGGGGGGCACGGGGGTGTCTTTTTTTTGGGCACGTGGCTGTTCTAGCTCATCTTTTCTATTGAGTCCATCTACATCCATATTAATGTATTGTGGCGCGCACTGAGATAATTTGGGATTAAATATTACACTAAACCACGGTATATGCACTCGTTTCACAAAACCAAATCGAATATCTTTTTCGGTTTTACTAATGCTAACTCGACCGTAAAGTAACTAATTTTTAGTCGACTTCTTGACCATTTGATTTGCGTCGTGAGTCGTGTTAAATTCCTCCCACCATGCCTTGGATAAACCCGATGTATCTAACATGGCGTTAACCAAATCAGTTAGAGTACGATTTTTCCGTTCGGCAACCCCATTTGACTGGGGCGAATAGGGAGACGTCCTCTCATGAATAATACCATGTTCCGCACAGAAAGAATCAAACTCATTAGAGAAGTACTCTCCACCACGATCTGACCGAATTTGCTTAATTTTCTTTTCAAGTTGATTCTCAACTTCTGCCTTATAGATTTTAAAGTAGTGTAGAGCCTCATCTTTGGTGCTTAACAAATATGCATAGCAATATCTAGTGGAATCATCTATCAGAGTCATGAAGTATCTCTTTCCACCTTCAGTCAACACACCATTCATCTCACATAGATCAGAATGTATGAGTTCTAACGGTGCCAAGTGTCTCTCCTCCGCGGCCTTATGGGGCTTGCGAGGTTGCTTTGCTTGTACACACGAATGTCATTTAGAACCTTTGGCTAAAGTGAAACTTGGGATTAAATTTGATTTTACTAGCCGCGTCATACAACCGAAACTAATGTGATAAAGACATGAATGCCAAACTTCTGCTTCATTAACATTCGAATGAATATTGTTCACGACTTTATTACAAAAATTAGCGAGAGAAAAGCGGAACAAGCCTCCGCATTCATAGCCTTTTCCAACAAACAGTCCATATTTCTTAACAACTACTTTATTAGACTCAAATACCAACTTAAACCCTTCTCTACATAGAAGGGAGCTACTAACGAGATTCTTCTTGATGGCGGGGACATGCTGCACGTTCTTGAGCTGCACGATCCTTCCCGAAGTAAACTTCAGATCGACCGTGCCAACACCAAGAACAGAAGCACTTGCGCCATTCCCCATCAATACGGATCTGTTCCCTGTGACCTGATAAGAAGAAAACAATGAAATGTCAGCACACACATGAATATTTGCACCGGTGTCAATCCACCAATCGTTAGACTGACAAACTGAAAATATAGTAAACAAATTACCGTACCCGGATGCACCATTCTAATTGTTGCTCACAATCATGTTGACAGACTTGGAGTCCTGTCCTGGTTTCTTGAACTTCTTTGGGCACTTGGGAGCCCAATGTTCCTCTGAACCACATGTGAAGCAGGCTCCTTTCTTCTTATCCTTGTTGAAGGGCTTCTTGCCCTTCTTCTTGAAGTCGGTATTTTGTTGGACACCATGTTTTCCTTGGGCTTGTGGAAGTTGGAATTCTTCTGTACAAAATTAGCAACAGAAGTTTCCTCGGTCCCTTTTCCGTGTGAGTCCTTTGCTCTCGAATTCTGCTCGACACTCAGATGGCCGATGACATCCTCAACTGAGAATTCACACCTCTGGTGTTTCAGAGTAGTAGCAAAGTTCCTCCAGGAATTAGGCAGCTTAGCGATTATGCATCCCGCGACAAATTTGCCCGGTAGCACACACTTGAGAAGCTCAAACTCCTTAGCGATGCACTGTATCTCATGAGCTTGTCCCAATAGAGAACGGTTCTCAACCATCTTGTAATCGTGGAACTGCTCTATAGTGTACATCTCGCTTCCAGCATCGGTTGCGCCGAATTTAGATTCGAGCGCCTCCAACAAGTCCTTGGCAACCCGCACATGTAAATATGCATCAACCAACTTATCTCCAATCACGCTCAGAACGGCTCCAACAAAGACGACGGTGGCTTCCCTGAACGCCTTCTCCTGTTCAGGAGCAATCGTTCCAGTGGGAGTAACACCGGCGACCCAGAACACGTTCATCGCAGTGAGCCATAAGGTGGTTTTGGTTTGCCAACGCTTAAAATATGTCCCCGTAAACGGGGCTGGTTTCAGTGCAGCAGCAAAACCTTGGATCAAAAATTGCCTACACATATTAGGTTTTTGGATTGTTGAGAATATAGGCAATTGTTCGATTAAATTAATCCAATAATAAATCATGAACATAACGTGAGCAGTGCTAATGACATACTGAAATTCTATGATAAAATCATGTACTAGACAAATAGTAGATACATCTACACAAATAGCTAGTACGACAAACATGCAAATAATCAGGAGAGGGATAAACGTGTACCCTCCAGTAGGCCAGTTGGCCGCAGCAGCGGAGGCGTTAGCCTCGTCGGCGATCCTCTTGTCGGCAGCAGCCTTCTCGATGTCGGCGTCGGTGGCCATGACGAAGAGGAAGGCGGCGCGGACGTAGTTGATGCAGATGTAGTTGAAGCAGATGAAGTAGAGCGAGCAGTCGCGTAGGAGACGCTCCCCAAAAACCTAATCGCCCCTCTCCCGTACAGGATCTAGAGATGCGGAGTTTCGAAGGTCTGCTCTCCCGTCAGCCGTGTACGCGGTGGACGGGATGGGATCAGCGATGGCAGCAACAGTGGGAGGAACGACGATGAGAGGAGCAGATGCGATGTGGTATCTGTTGTGTTCTGCGCTGGAGATGAGCGACTTCTCTTATATAGGCACACACACGCAGACCGAAGTCCAACGGAAATACACGCTATTAAGAGGAGAATTAATAACGGCCGTACTTAAGAGCATTTATGACAAAATGTTTCAGCTCAAATTCATTCTCCATTAAGCGCAATGATTTCTGAAACTCCCGTACTTAATAGCACTTAAGACGGAGGTTTTAGCTATCAATGAATTCCGAAAACTCCCGTACTTAAGAACATTTAAGACAGACGTTTCAACTCATATTTATTTTCCATTAAGACAAACATTTCAATTGACCGCATGACAGCATGGGCCTTTAGGGATTTTTCTGGAATTGTTATATGCTAATATTTCAACAATATTTCAGCAGTCTGCTCCTAATAGGCAGTGACAGAGCCAATTTTAAACATGGAGGGTGTGGAGGGGTCAAAATGGCTTAAAATTGCTAAGAGTAAGCATGAATATTTGTGAGTTTATGAACAAAATTAGATTCCCCTCCCCCCCCACCCCCACCCCCCTTCCTCCGTCCCTGCTAATAGGACACCGACCCCGAACCGATTTCTGGTAGATTTGTAACCCTAAACCAGTGTATTTATGACACCAACAGGAAGCACCCTAGAGGCAACACTGCAATATTGATACGCCATAGCATACGAGATCGATCTCGCGTGGTTCAGCTGGTGTGGCATCAAATCTTTGGCCAGCACGTTTTCTGAAATTTCTTTCAGTCATGTTTGTCGTCAGTTCAATGTTTGTGCACACATTCTAGCTCGTTCTGCGGAACAGTTTGTACCTTCTATTTTAGAAACTTTGCTCCGGAATGCATCTGGGAAGACTCTGTGTAATGATTTATTATGATCACTGTTTTCCCTCAAAAAAAAAGTAGGAGTTAAATCTTGATCTCCAGAGCGAGGGGCCGACCTGGGCACATCATGTATACCAATCCCGTCCCCGAAATTCTTAAATTCACCTAGCTCCACACCTCTTGTTAACCACCCTATGATTGCTACTGCCATGACAATCCCAGAACACCAGGAGCGGATGCAATTTTCCACCAAGAAGCTGGACTGGCTTTGCTGGGAGTCTAATATCCGGCTTTGGGTCATGTGCGTCCCGTAGTCTTCTTTGTGCTTGATGTTGAATGTTTTATGTGTAGTAAGTTCTGCTAAGTAGGCTGGATAATTTTTTAAGTGTGGCTTCTCACACTTTCTAATTAGTCTTATTACTCCACGTTAATCCTCACAAAAAACAAAATTAGCCGTACGATCTTCCTAACTCACGGTCCAGATTGTTAGTTCGCTACATGTTTTGGGTTGTCTTCCTCCAATCAGCACGTCAGCTTATCTGGAGAAAAAACAGAAAACTAGGTCATCGCCTCTAGCCACCGCTCCGGTGGATCTGCCGCCGTCTCTCCTTCTGACCCGTGTTCATGGCTACTTGCAATGCCTCATGTCCTACCGACTCTTTACCGCGCCTTCTCTGTATGGTGGAGAGCCCCAAGGCCCCCAACACAAAGATCACAGAGTAATCTGTACCGTCGTATTGGCCGGGTGCCCTCTTCCCAGTTTTGCCGACATGTCCAAGCATCAGGTATTCCCGCGATTCTGTCCAGCTTAGCACCTCGATGATGCAGCAGTGCGCTTAGGACGTGTACATGCTGATGGAGCCGATTGAATATCAGTACATGCAGATATAAGGATTTTATTGATACTCATATTATTTCTCATTCTACGACAATAAATAAATTTGCTCTACAACCATACTAAAAAAATGTAAGCAAAATATTACTGCCAGTATCATATTTGGCAATCTGAATATTTTTTTGCAAATATAATCTTGCCATATGTTGAAACACACATGTAAGTAATACTGGATTTGTTGAACTATAATTGTTACTCCCTCCGTCTCGGTTCATTAGGCATCTAACAAAAATCAGGATATCCCATTCATAGGACACGTTTAGTATTTAATTTGCTAATGTATAATCATGTGTGTGTGGGATTCGATAACCTGATTGACTCCATGTCTGGAAAGAATTAATTGTGATGGATGCGATGAAACTGATTGGCTGAAAAATTAAAGAGTCGAATCTTTCTTGCCCACTAACATTTCGCGTTGGTCACAGTGTTGGCCCTTATGATCCCTATAAACCGAACTTTCGGGAGTACATGATGTTAGATCCATATAGGAGATTAGTTATCTTTGATAAAACACATTGAATTAAGATATAAAAGTATATATATCCTCATTAATAGGCAGATCACATTAAAGAGTAAGAATTTTTTGTTATGATATTTCTTCCTCTCATTTAGTCACACCATGTCACAATGTGCAACATTTTAGAAACATGAACATGGTGAAACGTCGTCCATTATTCTATAATATAAATAAATTGCTAAAGATAAATTACTTTTTCTAGGCATATTAATTAACATGTTTATACATTAATAGTCAAAGTTAGAGAAGTACTATTCTAAGTTTTTCAGACTCTTAACCTGTCATGATGTTCATTCAATAGTTGAAAGTGTTCAGAAAATAAAATTAAGATTTCGTCTTTATCATATTATTTCCCATTATTGACGATAAACAAAAAATTCTACAACTATCCCAAATTTTTGGTAAGCAAAATATCACGTACATTCTAAAAATTTCGGGGCAAAGATTATCATGCCATATGTTGAATCATCCATGTAAATAATATTGAATCCGTAAACTGAACTATAGTTCTTACACGATTTTAGATTAGTATCGGAGATTAGTTATATTTGATAAAAAACGTTGAATTAAGATAAAAACGTTCTATCCTCCTTAGCACGTAGGCCATGTTAAAAAGTGAGAATTAGTCGTCAACCCGTGCAGCTGCACGGGCTAGCAATTTTGGAGCATACGAATAATATGTGTTCTAATGATTTTTACGGGATAAGGCTTACACTATTGAAATATTGGTGCTAAAACATGTGATAATTTTCATTTGTAGTCCATAGAGGAGAAATGATTTATATTATTAAACTTACGTCCCCCATAGCTTACATGGATATATATTTTTTAAATTTGTATGGCTCGACCATTTACAAATTGAGGTTTCATACTGCACCTTTTATTTTTGTTGATTTTCCTCTGCATTTACATGCACATACAGCTAGCTTGGTATCATCATATGGATATTCTGTTATTCTCTGGATCCCACCACGTCCGTGCGGGCCAAGCCTCCATCGCTGCGCCACCGCTCTCCCGTCCTCTAGCTATGGCCGCCATTTCCGCTAGGGTTGTGGCCGCTGTCTCCTCACCACCGATTTCTCCTACCAAAAAGTGGCTTCTACCTTCCGGTCGCCTCTCAAATTATCTTTCTTTTGCATGTATTGTGTATGCTAGTAGTGCACAATGCAAACCTGTAATAATAAAAACGATTACTATCAGAAAGAGTGATATACATTAATACCGAGAAGAACTTGTTAAAGCCCTTTTCACACCATGAAAGTGAACCTCCGTACTAATTAATTGAATCTCTATATCCTTAAGTCTAGCTAATTTAATTTATCCTAAAGTAGCTGCACAACATATATTTATTAGATGCAACTGTTGAAGCAATTTATAGAAGATATAAAAATTATGCAGCCACTGGTATGCATAAAAGCAGGAGTAACATACATAAAGATTTTTTGGGGAATCTAAGAAGACCTATCATGCTATTCTCCATATAAACAGATAGTCTAGAGTCCAGACTAATCAACATCAAGAAGTTGCCAAGTAAAAGGAAAATACCTTGGCAGCAGGAGCTTGTGCCCTTTGTTTATACATAAATCATATTTCTGTTGCAGGAGCAATATTTGCAACCAAATGATCAGACCTGCTTTTTTAAGCAGACATATTGCAATCCGAACAACATAATATATATAAGGTTAATTAAAATTACACTGTGAATCCGATCTCACTAAGATCTTAAGTATACCTTACTCCGTGAATGTTAGTACATGGCGATTCTCTGTGAAATCAGCACCAAGTGGACTGTGTATGCTAGTACCTTTGTGGCATGCTTTGCACTCGGTCAGTAAGCATATTTCGGTGCACAATTTCATTGTGTAGTCTCTGATTGACATTGATCTAACATTTAGGACATAGAATTAACACATGGAAGTAAGGAATTAAAGATTATTATGATGTTGTCTCTCTAGTATAACTTCATGGTTACGCCACCTCATAGTGGCTAGGATCTGGTTCACCTAGAGTATAGAGTGTGATCTGAATTTACATTTGCATGTTCTTTTTGCTCCCTCAATTGGAAAGTTCAAAATGACCTAGGCGTACCTGCTTGTAAATTTGTAAAAATAATAATATATAGAGGAGTAGCTCTCCTGCTGCAAGTTTTCATTTTTTTGGAAATAGCCACACACATGAGGGGATGATTAATAGAATCATAGGTCAAGACAAATTTTCAGGTATTATCACCAAATAAAAGGTCCCTCTGATAAAGCAATGTAGAAGAAATAGAAAGCTTGTACACGAACTATATATGCAGAAAGTTCAGCTTAGTTAGTGCATAGAAACAAACATATAAGTATTCCAGCTCTAACAAAATAGTGGAATGGTAAAAGTAAATTCACCACAAAGTTAAATAATTGAGAAATGAATTAGTAGGATAATGCAGTTTCTGCCATTGGTTGAGCACAAAATACAGATCATGATCTTACTATTTGAAGTTGGTATTAAGTAACACGAACACTACTTTACTATTGCCCTATTACATTTGTATAGACACCTTGGTTTTACATTTCATATCTTAGCATACAGACGAAGGTCCCTATTCCAAATATATAAGATAATAACTCATTGATTGTTTTGTCGCCAATTAAAAAGGAAGATACAAAGGACACAATCAAACTGAATATCCGTACACTGCCAGAGGTAGGATACAAATGCCTTAATCAGTGAGGTATGGATTCTAGGCTTTTTATTGCATACAACCTTTTTTCAAATACCCAAACAACTACATCTACAAACAGAAAATAACTCCAGGAAGAGATGAAATTGTAATTAGTATTTCCAATGTACATGAGAAAATTCAAAGTTTTCGTAGGTACTTACTAACAAATAAAAATATTTCACTTACCCCGCAAGTCTTCAGCGTATCACATATCTAGTCTGTCGAAGGATCACATGTACGTGGATCTCGAGCAGGATTACATATTCAGTTGCTGAGTATAGCCCATAGGCAAAAATGGTTAGGTTAACTAATGCGTGAGCAGCAGTCTGCATAGAAAACTCCAAAAATTAACTCAAAAGTTCAAAAGTTTTTGAAGCAAAACAAAAACTGGACAAATATTATTGCATCATACTGATCAGCATCTGATGAGATTGATGACAGACAATATCTCTGTATACACGGAACTCCAAGATCAGCAATGCAAACAATCACACCGGCTAGGGAGAAGCAGTACACTACAATTTCTGTATCAAATTGAACGCCTGGAAAGACCCCTTAAAATTGGTTGATCAAATTTCCCACGATACAATTCCATAGTCCCTGGTTCTGGATTGTGAAGAGGCAGCTGATAAGTCGATGATGGCTATATCATGTGCTTGACGTCTCTTGCAATCTCGCCCAGATAAAAAGAATACATGGATCTGACAGGAAAAAGGGTTATTCCGTTTTTTACCTGAGATTTGTGACAATGGCGTCCGATCAAAGTAGCATATACCATCCAGCTATACGACAGATGGAGCGAACCTGGCGTGGATGGGGCTAACTTCGGCACTTTTCCTGCCGGCTGCCGCCTAGGCCGTCGGAAGCAGAGGACACTTCTCGATCTTGCATTGGCTGAACCAATTGGAGATGAGATTGAACATCACGATTAGAGATCTGATTGCCTTGAACGCGACGATTTTTTTTTTTTTTTTGCGAACACGCAAAGCTTGCGTGTCCAATGCAATAGAAGGGGGAAAAACACGAGTTACAGGGGTTCCGGCATCGCGGTGATGCGGTTACAACGGTCGCAGAGAAGAGATCTGTTTCCTTCTCCTTTTTGCACGAAGCGGTCGCAGAGAAGAAGAAAACCACGACTTCCTTCAGGATTAACGTGGAGGGGCCTGCACGTGGGACAGCGGGCTAGGACTCTTTACGTAATTTCATCTGACGGTTGTAGATGATTAATAGCGTGATCGGATGGACAATTTAGCTTAGTTTCTGAGGATTAACGTGGAGCCTTCTACGGTGCCTCCAATTAGTAAATATAATATAAGATTTTTCTACGTAGGCTATATGATATCCATCAAATGATGTAGAGGCTCAAGGTAATTAAAACTCACAGTAACATGTGAGTTATGCTGATCCGATTAGATGAATTCAGAAGAGAAATCACTTGCACGATTCCTGTTGAAATCTTCAGCGTACTCGAACTATTTTGTCACAGATTCCTTCGAGCATATATCACAACATGTATAAATCAACATCTAGATTAACAATCCTGATAGTGATAACGAACGTTCAAAACTAGCAGACAAATCCCGGTGTAATACTGACAATCAGGTGTCCCATATCATGACGACGGCGATGACACCGACACCGAGCACAACAGCAAGCCACCGGCCAACGGGCGTGTCAGCTGCGACGGGCCTTTGGGGCTTGTACCCCTTGGAGAGGAGGTGGTTGATGGAGACGTAGATGAAGATGCCCGTGGCGAGGCCCATGGAGATGGCGAAGATCCAGTCGGCCACTCTGCCTTGCGTGGTCGCGTCGATGACGATGCCAATGCCAACTCCGATGGGGCTGGAGATGGCGAAGGCGAAGGCGTAGGCGAAGCATGAGAGGAGGGGGCGGTTGGGAAGCATCCGTAGCAGAGCGATGCCCATGGCGATGGCAGCGAAGATCTTGTGCAGGCTGATGGTCCACAGCGCCTTCCATGCGTCGGCTTTCGTTTCTGCAAGTATAAGAAATGTTGACGGTCACAAATTAATTAAACCGCATCAAGTTGCAAGCTTCGAACAGATATTCGCAGGTTCGATTTGGACGTTGGTGAATTGAACGGAGCTTAGTGACATGCTAAATTGAAGTTGACGTCAATGGATACGCGAGGAAGTTGAAAGCATCTATTCAAAGACTGGAACGAGTAAGAGGAATAGGGGATGCATGACAATGACCGCACTGAAATGGTCTAAGTAGGAGCCAATAAAGATTGGTGATCAGCCGATCAGGTGATGGGTATCTTATTCCGGCTGTGCTCTATCTCTAGGCTAGTATCACTTTTTTTTTTGAGGTATAAGGTTGTCGTATTCACCGCCCGAATAGATACAAAGAATTGACCCAGTTTATAAGGGAAACCGGGTCCAAAAACCATACAAGCTGTACAAAAGAAAAACACAGACGAACCGACCCGCCGCCCACACGGACCAAGTCGAACTAACGCCACAAAACACACCACCCGCTCCGGTGCCGCCGCCCCGGCGTAACAACCAGATCGACATTCGCATAGCCCGAAAGCGATCCAGTCATGGTCGACGAACCCTCTGCCCACGCAGTTTTCATCCAGATTGCCACCAAAACCACCAGGTACCGGGGCCGCCGCCCCGGAGTAGCAACCAGATCGATCTTCGCATTGCCCGAAGACGATCCAGTCAGGTCGATGAACCCTCTGCCCGCGCAGTCTCCATCCAGGTCGCCACCCAGACCCCCGCTAGACAACGGCTCTGCCTCATAGAACCGTCGTAGCGTGGGAGACCGAGGCCGCCGCCTCGACGTCCACCACCGTCCGGGGCCGCCGCCCCGGTACCCACCTCCCTGGCCACAGAGCTATCCTCCCCATCTGCCGCAAACCAGTCGCACCGTGAGGGCCAGGAACTCCAAGGCGACGCCTTCAAGAAGGTAGCGACGCGTCCGCCGCCGTCGCCCGCTCCGGAGGAGCTTAGGTTTTCACCCGGAAGTCCTAGGACCACTCACGTCGGTCGAATGTCAAGACTCCACAACGACGCCAACAAGATGGGGAACGACGCCCGAGGGCGCCGCCGTCGTCGGCACCGACCGAAGTCTGTGCAAGGCATTTGCCCGGAGAGATCAATTCAACCGTGAAGCTATAGGCGCAACGAGACGAGTTCTCGAGCTTTGCCGCCACCCGCCGAGCTCATCCGCAGCCGTGACAGTCGCGACACCTCAAACCGTAACAATCGCGCTGCCGCCGCCAAGGTGGCCACTGGCTCGGGGCCGCTGCCCCGGCTTCCTCGCCGCCCGGGTGCCGGAGAGCACCTCCACGCTCCGCATCCCCGCAGGACGCCGACCACCACCTCCGCACCCGCATCCAGCCGACGCCCGCGAGGCCGCAATCCCTCGCGGCGTCCAGCATCATCGGACCAGCACTCCCGCAGCTGCGCTCCAACGACCTCCGTCAGACCCCCGCAGCTGCCCACCTCCTGCCAGCCGCGCGCCACGGCGGCCCGCTGCGAGCCCAGATCGGGCCCACCCTGGGAGCGCCTCCATCAGCCCCGACGCTGCTGCGCCCCCGACCTCTGCACCACAGCGCTTCACCGCCGCAGCACCTCGCTCCTCCCGCTCGACGCCCGCACGGCCCGCCAGGCCCAGATCGAGCCCGGCCGGGCCAGATGCGTCGAGCACCAGCACCGCACGAGCGAGGCCCTCTCTGCACCGATGGCGCCCGCGCGCCGCACCGCCGCCAAGAGTCCTCGCGACCTCCAGCACCACCCGAGCCCGCCGGCTCAGCTTCCCAGCCCCGACCGCCGCCGCCCCCACGCCGGTCTTCCACCTCGGAGACACGGACCATCCCCCCGACTACCTTTTGGCAGCGAGGGGCGCCGCCACCGCCGCGGACGGAGCCAGCGACGGCAGCGGCAGGAGGGCGCCGGAAGAGAGGAGGTTTGGCGGCGCGGGTTTTCTCCCCTAGCGCCGCGGCGGGGGGGGGGGGGGGAGCGACGCGAGGGGTGTAGCTGTTTAGGCTAGTATCACTTGAAAGAAAAATGTGAAACACTAGTGGAACTTTGACGATAAGACAAGAGAGGTTCAACTAGCTTGGTCCTTATCATAGGTGTGACATCTAGTTCCATACTCGTAGGAAGCTCGCGATGAACCAACAAAGAAGTCTGTTTCAGACTTAATTGATCCTTGAAAATCGAACTGAAGACAATTCTGTTAGATTGATCTCTCCCGTGTGGGCCCAATGGCCCACCGGGCCCCTTTGACCTGTGCCCTGTCACGCTGCGATATATAAAGAGGTGGGGGCCGGCGACACGCACTACGAGGTTCGTCGCGTGCCGCACACCCCACCGATTAGGGTTTCACAGTAGTGACGGGAAGCTCCGCAGCCGCCGCCACTGCCCACTCTCTGCAACCACCGCCGTCCTCCACCATGGACGGCACCACGGGCTCCACGAGCCAAGGCGAAGGTATCCCTCTTCCTCCCCATCTTCTTTGTATCCCCTCTCCCAAACACGAGTAAGATCGATTCCAATAGATGCTACTGTGGAAGTTCTAGACTGGATGATCCAAGAAATTCAACAAATTCTACTCGTCAAGTGGAAACAAGACCGGGACAGAGTGTCTTACCAGCGACCCCGATGGCAATGCCTTCGAAGACGGAATGGAAGCAGAGAGCGGCGATGAGGAGTATGCTGTCGCCGAGAGTGCTCGCGTTGCGCAGCATGGATGCGGCCGAGTGATCCGTCGACGATGATCCGTGCGCGTCCTGAATTTGGAGACCACAAAGTTTACATCGTGAACATATGCACGCAGAGAAGTTTGGTGACCTAACTGACATAAGCACAGAGTCAAACAATGAATTTACAGGCCGCACTTACAGGTACAGCTGTTTGTGTCTGAGAGTTGTTGCCGTTCGTGCTGCTCAGCTTACCCTCCTCCAGCGCTCCTGGAAAATAATAAAACGGGATTCTGAAGATTAAGATCATCATCAGATATATCGAATCAGGACAGATTACCTGCCGACAGTAACTAAACCAGGAAACGGAGTACTTTATTTGGGTAACAAATTTGCATTTAACCCAACGCCCAGCTGCAGCCTGCCTTTACACCGCCAGCCGTGTATGCGCGCGGACATAGATGCAGCGGAGAACAAGAAACATGTGATTCGCTCACCTGCAGCTGGGGCGGCGGCGGGCGCGGTCCCGCGGCCACGCGCGACGACGAAGGAGATGGCGCACTCGGCGAGCATGGTGAGGACGTACCCGGCGCAGGCGAGCATGAAGGCGAAGGGGTATGCGGAGTCGGGGACGAGGTCGCCGAAGGTCTCGTTGGCGTCGCTGAGGAAGTGCATCATGGCGGTGCCGAGGAAGACCCCTCCGGCGAACTGCGTGCCCAGCGCCAGGAACGCCTCGTTCCACCGCATGAAGTAGGGGGACACGCCTCCGGCCAGGGTGCCGACGAACACCACCGCCAGGCACCACAGCTTCGCCGCCACCAGCCCCGGCGCCCGCAGGTCCGGCTTCGCGCCGCCGCCCGCGTCGGCATCCGCGTCGCCGTCATCGCCGCCGCCATGGGCCCAGGCGGTGGTGGCGGCCAAGCAGAGGGAGAGTATGAGGAGGTGGAGGCGGGAGCTAGTGGGCCGGGCCATGCGTGCGGCTGACTTCTCCTTGCGCCGGAATGGTGGGGGAGGCGGAATCAGAGGAGGGGGAGGGAATTTATACGGGGGCGGGAAGTTTGGAAGGGGCTGACGTGTTGGCCCGGGTAGACGGATTAGTCTATGGTTGGTCGCCGTGGTTTGTACTACCTCCACTTTGTACTTGCACGGGGAAGAGCAAGAAATGGTGAAGGCTTGGCCGGAACGTGTGAGGCGGGCGGTAGTACGACGGTGACGGGGCCGTTACTGTCTCCGGCGACTCGGCCATGGACTTGTACTACGCAAGCCTGCATATTGTTGTTCCTCGAAACGAGCAGGCCTGCCCTGGATAGAGACAGCTCAAATCCTTATGTATTCTCGTGATCTACTACTCTGTTTTCTTTTCGGTGCTTGAACTGGATTTTTCTTATAAAAATAAGAAAATTGCTCAGTGTGCATTTACGTCCTGATAATTGCTTATCCAGAATGGATCCACCCAGATTGCCAGATTGGAGCTTACGTACTGTAGTATTATGACACCGTAGTACTGTAGTTCTGTAGTGTGTATTTTATAAACACCGTGCGCAAATAGAAATGTATCTTATAAAACGAATTGTTGCGTGTTCCCGTCTCAACTCGAAAGTATTATAACACCATACTGTAGTATGTAGCCACCACGCATCAATCCGTTTCAGACGTGTTGCTTGCGTGCCTTTGCCGGCCGGCCATCCATCGATTAATAATACGAGCCCAAACATAACGTCAAATCGTCAAGGACAATAGATGAACCAGATCACGCTTTGTTCGTCGTTTCAGAGTATCTAGGCTTGCATTCATATCATTTTATACAGAAATGTCTAAGCATACAGGAGTACTTTGGCAGTGCTACAACAGAAATGATCCAATGTATCATCTGGAATCCATTCCCATTGTATTCTTCTGCTCGGAAACATGTTGGACACAGCTGCAAAAGCAGACAAGACACAGAAACTTCACACAAGAGTTTAATTCCAGATTCAGCCGGGGTCGAGCACAAATTATCCAAAGTCCAGAGTTGGTTTACATATACATCGATCCAGACATAGTTTGAATTCGACAGAATGTAAATAGCTTGATCAGAAGCACTTAGCTAGACATAGCGTAGACAAGTACATAGACATTATTTGAGCAAGTGGACATTGAAAGATCAAGGATGTCAAGTCAATTAGAGAGGGGCGAATAGCTAGGCGACATGATTTTTTATCTTCATTAATTTTATGGATATATGTGGAATTAGAGGTTCAGTAAAACTATGTGATATAATCATATGTGGCAAAGGTGTTACTCTAGAAACAAGATACATAAAGTACGTGACCCACCCAAACAGCCGACTGGATCTTGTAGGACCATTCTGTCCTAGATAGCACTGCCTAGATTATTCACTCTGTCACCTTACCATCACCGGCTTCTATGTTTGTATTCGTCCACGCCGACTTGTCTAATGTTGCATCCTTGCGTCAACCTTCAATTCATATGGTACCTTTAGTCACAGAGTTGAGCAGACACACTAGGAAAAATCGTATACAAATAACAAATAAGATTCAATCAAACCATGGATCATCTCCCCGTTACCTCCGTCCAAAGCCCATAGACATTACTCACGATCCATCAAAGACATCACAACAAAATATCGAATAGGGGAGTATTAGGTTGCAGCTAGATTATAGGGGTGATGGTGATGACAACTATGGCTGTGTGGCAAGGAAGATTGCAATGAGCCAATGATGAAGGTGATGTTCTCAAAGTTGGAATGGATTTGGATCTGGTAGTGACCGTCCATGCATTCTTTGTCTAGTGTCACCCCTTCACAAAAATTCTTTTCATATGAGGCAAAGCCGACACCTGATACAACCACTAGTACGAGTAGTTGAGGTCGTATCAATGATTTCTTCTGTTATGAAGACGCCTTGGATTGTGTGCCACCAATATTAATGTGCCATCTGGGGAATACTTTAAATATCTGTAGTCATTTCCTCTATATCCAATTAACATATCAAAACATAAGGTTTTCCAGCCTCGTAATTAATTAGTCGTCGGTAGGCAATTTTAGGGGAAATATCAAGGTCGAACTTCAGAAAGAATGTGTTTAAAGCACACTCACCAAACACTGAGCAACATAATAAGAAGGAAACATGTCTCCAAAGAGGCACGGAGGAGGAAGTGATGAATCCCGAAGTACAAGTAATTGGGAGTGATCTATTCTCCGTTGGAGAGGCCATGAAAAAGCAAGTCCATACGATCACAAAGTTCTAGCATTCTTCTCTTTGAGTTTGCCCAATAAAGCACAAGATCCGACACTAAGAGGGAATCTTGAGGCGATATGAACTTCATGAGAGGATAACAAGCACGATGGAAACTTTAAGGGGAGCGGATGAACTTTGGCTTAGTGGAACCACAAATATAGGAAAAATTGAATAGAGAGAGAGGTAGCAAGATATCAAGCTTTTCAAGATGTGTGAGAGTGTTCATTTACAGGAAAAACTGTCGAATCCTTTGTACTATATATTATGTTCTCATCTACCAGCCAACCGTTTTCATATCAACATTGTAATGATCATATCTTGAGAAATGATGGGGGCAAAGAACCAGTTAGAGCAGTTATGGGGAGTACGTCCCATAATGAGTAACGGTTTAATAATAGGCTTTCTTGTTATTTTACCTTTTGTAATTTTATTTTGTGCATCATGCTATATAGTCCCGGAGAGTTACTCTTCTACCATCTACAGAAGATAAGTTTAGACCCAGGGCGTCATGTGAACATCTTGGTTTCCTAGATTGCTTCACACCTTCGCACCCATGGAGTATCTGCTTTTTGCCTTTTCGTTCCGACAACTGGATATGTTGGCAGGAATAGCATGTGTCTTACCACCATTTTGTGCTTATTATGATGTCCCAGTCGTTATGTACCAAGTATTTATGGCAATGGAGCTATTACATTATATGCACTATAACTGCTTTTATTCTGCTTCGCTTAAAAAACCGATAGTCATTGTCTGATTGTCAGAATGGAGCAAATCTTGTTTATTCATACTTTCAGAGCTTCGATTTTATCGTACCGGTCAACAAATTAATCTCAGAAAATATAACCACTAACGAATCTTATCAGTCCCTTCGTTCAACTGACGGCAAAACCATAACTCACGTGAACCCAACATCGGAGCAGCCTTTCATGAGCAACGATTCGCACTACATGATACACATGGCACAGAAGCAGGGACAGTTTGGTTATTTGAAAGGGAAAAAGATGGTTATTTGATTAACCGACAATTTGCTCATTAACAGTCCATTTGGTCATTTGATTGGGATAGTCATCTGATGACTCCCAAGTGCAGGAGATCAATTGTAGTACCTTTCGATTAAAAAAGGTTGTCAAACCCACAAGGAGCTGAAGGTATTGGTTAACAAGAATGATAAATAAAACAATGAAAGATGCAAGTGTTTTTGGGATTTTTGGTTGTATAGTTGCAAGAAAGTAAAAATGCTGAATATAAATGATAGCAAGTAAAAAGCTCTCAAAGAGAGAAAGCCCAATCCTCTATGTGGCAAGAGGAAAAGCTCAAGTGATGTGTAACTTATATGTGGAAAACGTTCCCGAGGGCGGCATGGATACTGCTAGGCATAGAGATTTATTAAACAACACGTTGAATATCTTGTCAAGTTTTAATCTTCTTTGGACGGAGCCATTGTTAGGTAAAGCTAAATAAATAAACTAAACCCCTTATGATGGATCATGTGGCCAAGTAAATGACTGCACAAGAATTATTAAGACATAAAGTCCCACCATAGCATTACACTCTAAGGTCCCCGATACTAATACCCTCATAATGCAACTTCATGACTCGGTCTCAGGTTTACATGTCCCCCAAGTCTCCCTCAATTCATTACACTACGGTGTTCTCCTATGAGCCCATATAGGTGAAGTGTTGTGCAGTCGACGTTCGCACAACACCATCATAGAATCACATAAAAGATAAACACTAGACAAAATACCAACACATGTCATATATAAATCATTGCCAATTCATCCTATGCCCTCAGGAACATACGGGAACTACTCACAACGTGCAAACATATGATATTCAGTGGCATAAGTGGTACAACACAATCTGAAAATATAACTTCACCTCCAAATAATGACAAGTACTCAATCACAAACATGAATAGTAGCACAAGACAAGTATCTAGGGTATAGCAACTCTCAAACTACGAGGGGAACGGAGTGGATCACGGAGATGATGATGGAGATGGTGCTGGTCTTGGTGATGGTGATGATGTAGAGGCCTCCTCCCACGCCAAGGAGGAGAGGTGATGACGATGACGATGATTTCCCCCTTCTCCGGAGCTCCGGAGCAGCAGGATCTGACCCCCTCGGAGGGAATCAGGAGTTTCGCCGCCGCCGCGGCCTCGGATGGACTTGGAAAAATTAGGGCGTACTTTTCGGGCGAGACGAAGGCGTGTTAAAAAGCCCCGAGCGAGGAAGTGCCCGAGGCTCCGGTGGGCCCCACGCGGCCAAAGAATCTGGCCGCGTGGGCCCCCCTCTTTTGGGCCTCGTGGCTCTCCTCCTTCGATCTTCTTCCCACTGCTGTTCTCCCGATGAAAAACCAGCTGTGCAATTTTCCTTTTCTTATTTGGGTCCCTGTAGCTCCTGAAACATTAAAAACAAGAAAAAGGAGGTTTTCTGCCTCCCAGAAATTAAATACCAAAAATAGGGACTTTGTATGAAAGTCCCATAAATCATCTAAAACATGTAAAAACAATGATATAACAATGCCAATAACATTCTAATATGATAATAAAGTTGTATAAATGATGATATAAAATGCACGTATCAACTCCCCCAAGCTTAAACCTTTACTCGTCCTCGAGTAAGTAAGGACATAGATCATTACATGCATCAATGGACTTATGGTTGATAAATAAATACGAGCATTGTATCATCATCATATTCAATTGCAATGAAAGATTAATGAACTAAAACTCATACACATGAGGGCAACATAAGTAGAAGCTCTAGCAATCACCCCTTACTTTTGAAGGCAAATAACCATTGTATGTTGGACAATTGAATCATACTCTTTTTCACATGCTTTTGCTCTTATGGCAAGCATTATAATATTTTATACTTTGCTGAAATTTAAAGACAAGATAAACTCTCATTGGATAACAAGTTTAAAGAAGACAAATGAAAAGATAGATATAAGATTGTTTACAATCTTGCTTCACTAGTAACTAGTGCAAACTTTAGTCATGGATATTTCAATCAAGTTCCTATGCTCTATACAACCTTTATCTTACACTTTCCATGGCTAACTGAATTTTCAGGTGCCTTCCTTTTCATTCACTTTCCAAGAGCATAAGTATTGAAATATCCATGATTCATTAATTTGCTCAAAAGATACTAGATTCTAACAAGAGTGTTTCATATCCTTTTCATTAACCCTTCCTAACTTTTTATCCTACAAGACTATATCTCAACCTTAAACTATTAATTTTCAAGTCATATGACTCTTCTCTTTACTTATTTTATAATGAGTAATTCTACAATTGTCCAACACACTCAAGTTAATTAAATTCAAGGCAAGATGTGACTGAAACCTCTAAATATGCCACGCTCATTTGCATGAGTGTTACCCATAAATCTCCAAACAAGAGAATCATGGATGACACCATACTTTAATATTCATTGATAAACCACAAGATAGGGATACATGATAATGCTCCATGAGCTCACACACGCCTAAGAGAGATTGATAACTAAACGATAAAAGCAAAACACACCATGACTAGATAGATATGATAAACTAGTAAAGATAAAGACTAGGTTGAACTCCCCCAAGCTTGACGTTTTGCTAGAGCCTCCTCTGCTGCAGCCTCTTCTTTCTCATATTCCTCCCATTCCGCCATCTTCCATGGGAAAGGCCTTCCATCACGGAAAGATGTAGGTGGATTATTATACCTGAGGGTAGCAGCTTCTGCAATCTTCTTGAAGCGTTCTTCATACTCGCAGTTCTGGTTCTCTACATCCCACATAAAGCATTGGATCTGTCCAACTTCTCGATGACGTCCTTGTATCTTTCTTCCAGATCTTCGAGCCTCTCCTTGTACTCTTCAACCTTCTTCTCCAGCTCCAGGTTCATGAAGTGATGAGCATCAAGGCTGCGTTCAACAACAGTGCCATACCTGAAGGTCTTCTCCTCCAGATCATCCAGCCTTTCCTCCACCGTGCCGGTGGTCTTGGGAGCCTTCACCTCCTCCACGAGCATCACACCCTCCTTGAAGGAAATCATCTTCGGCGGTGCCATCACGGAGTTGAGGTAGTGGTTCACAACACCTCCCTTGGGGAGGCTCTCCCCTCATGGTTGGATTCGGAGCTAGACATGGCTAAAACCTGACAGACAGAAACAGCAAAAGCAAAGATCGCTCGAGAACGCTCGGTGCGAGATTAGATCGGCGGAAGGGGGTATATATTGACGGTTTTTAGGTCAAGACGAAGCGTCGGAGACGAAAACGAGACGAAACGGGACTCCGAGGGGAAAGGAGTGGGCCCACGCGGCCAAAGAATCTGGCCGCGTGGGACCCCCTCTTTCCTTCCTCGGGCTCCGTTCCTTCCAGTTTTCTTGTCCCACACGTTAATTTCCATAAAAAATGACTCCGTAAAATTTACGCAATTCCGAGAAACTTTCCAACACAAAAGTTACCTATTATTGATTTTGGGTTTCTGAAACTGCAAATTCTTCGCAATTACCTCCTCCGGTGTCTTTAAATTCAACTCCTCCACCTTTCCGATGAAGCTCTTCCTGCAATATAATGTTTAAGGCGTTGTCCATTGACTACATGAGGTTTACCTTTCATATCACCGTGAAGACGGATAGCTCCTGAACGGTACACCTCCTGTATCACTAATGGTCCCTGCCACTTTGAAGCCAACTTCCCTGCAGAAAACTTGAAACGAGAGTTGTATAATAAAACTTGATCACCTACTTTGAATTCTTTTCTCTTAATTTTCTTGTCATGCCAAATCTTAACTTTCTTTAAACATTCTGGCACTTTCATAAGCTTCATTTCTCCATTCATCTAGTAGGTTTAAATCAAGAATTCTCTTCTCTCCCGCAGTTTTAAAATCAAAGTTCAATTGTTTAATAGCCCATCTAGCTTTATGTTCTAATTCACAGGTAAATGACAAGCTTTTCCATAAACCATTTTATAAGGAGACATTCCCATAGGATTTTTAAAAGCAGTTCTATAAGCCCACAATGCATCATTAATTTTAAGTGGCCAGTCAGACCTAGACTTATTCACTGTCTTTTCCAAAATGAGTTTAATTTCCCTATTACTTAATTCAACTTGTCCACTTGTTTGGGGATGATAAGGAGATGCAACTCTATGGTTAACATTATATTTTGCCAATGTTTTCCTAAGAATACCATGTAAGAAATGAGAACCACCATCAGTAATTAAAAACCTAGGAACACCAAACCTGGGGAAAATGATGTCCTGAGCATCGTCATTGCTGTGGCATGATCTGCACTTTTGGTTGGAATTGCTTCCACCCACTTTGTAACATAATCCACTGCAACCAAAATATGAGTATGCTTTGTCTTTGATGCTGGGAAAGGTCCCATAAAGTCAAAACCCCACACATCAAATGGCTCAAGTGGTAAAGAATAATTCATAGGCATTTCATTTCTCCTACCAATATTTCCTACTCTTTGACATTTATCACAAGATTTAACATATTCAGCACAATCCTTAAATAAAGTAGGCCAATAAAAACCAGATTGTAATACCTTTGCACCTGTACGATCTCCTGCATGATGCCCTCCATAGGGACTGTCATGACAATCTCTTATAATAGCCTGTTGTTCATGCTCAGGTACACAACGTCTAATAATACCATCCACACTTTTCTTATAAAGGAAAGGATCATCCCAAAAATAATGTCTAAGATCATAAAAGAATTTCTTTCTTTGTTGAAAGTGAAGTGTGGTGGTAAAACTTTACCAACAATAAAATTTGCATAGTTGGCAAACCATGGAGATGCAACTTTAGCACTAGAAACATTAATATTGCAAGTTGTTCATTAACAAAACTATCATTAATAGGAATAGGATCATCAGGTATATTTTCCATTCTAGAAAGATGATCAGCTACTTGATTATCTTCCCCTTTCCTATCAACAATGTGTAAATCAAATTCTTGCAATAAAAGTACCCATCTTATTAGTCTAGGCTTAGCATCTTTCTTATTCATTAAATATTTAATAGCAGAATGATCAGTATGTATTGTGACTTTGAATCAGTAATATAAGGTCTAAACTTGTCACAAGCAAATAGCACTGCTAAAAATTCTTTTTCAGTTGTAGCATAATTCCTTTGAGCAGCATCAAGTGTTCTACTAGCATAATAAATAACATTCAGTTTCTTATCAACACGTTGGCCCAAAACAGCCCCAACTGCATAATCACTAGCATCACACATAATTTCAAAAGGCAATTTCCAATCAGGAGGTTGAATAATAGGAGCACTTATTAAAGCATTCTTCAAAATATTAAAGGACTCAATACAATCATCATTAAAAGAGAAAGGAACATCCTTTTGCAAAAGATTGGTTAGAGGTTTTGATATTTTGGAGAAATCTTTAATAAACCTACGGTAAAAACCTGCATGCCCAAGAAAACTTCTTATACCTTTGATGTCCCTTGGTATGGCAGCTTTTCAATAGCTTCTATCTTGCTGGGTCAACTTCTATTCCTCTTCCAGAAATCGATGCCCAAGACAATACCTTCAGTAACCATGAAGTGACACTTCTCCCAATTAAGAACTAAGTGTTGGTCTTCACACGCTGCAAAACTTTGTTAAGGTTGAACAAGCAATTATCGAAGGAAGTACCATACACAGAAAAATCATCCATAAAAACTTCCATTATCTTTTCAATATAATCAGCAAATATAGCATTCATGCATCTTTGAAAAGTAGCAGGAGCATTGCACAAACCGAATGGCATTCTCCTATAAGCAAATGTACCATATGGGCAAGTAAAAGTGGTCTTTTCTTGATCATCCTTATGGACAGGAATTTGTGAGAAACCTGAATAACCATCTAAATAGCAAAAGTGAGAGTGTTTAGATAACCTTTCTAACATTTGATCAATAAATGGCAATGGGTAATGATCTTTACGAGTTGCTTTATTTAACTTCCTGAAATCAATACACATCCTATAACCAACAACAGTACGTTGAGCCACAAGTTCATCCTCATCATTTGGAACAACAGTCATTCCACCCTTTTTAGGAACACAATGAACAGGACTAACCCACTTACTATCAGCTATGGGATAAATGATACCAGCTTCAATAAGTCTTATTACCTCTTTTCTTACCACTTCTTTCATTTTTGGATGGAGACGGCGTTGATAATCAACAACAGGTTTTGCATCCTCCTCCAAATTAATTTTATGCATACATAGAGCTGGGCTTATACCTTTAAGATCATCAAGAGAGTATCCAATGGCTGGTCGGTGAGCTTTAAGCACATCAAGTAATTTTTCTTCTTCTTCAGCTGAAAGGTTAGCACTAATAATGACAGGATATATGCTCTTCTCATCCAAGTATGCATATTTAAGATTTTTAGGCAAAGGTTTTAATTCAAAACTAGGATCCCCTTTAGGTGGTGGTAGCACTCCTAAATTATCAGGTGGGATATGCAATTGTAATTGTGGGGGTTGTTGCCATAATATGTGTTCCAAAACTTACCATGTCTGATGAAGCTACAGCTATATGAGCAAGAGTTTCAATTACATCTTCAGAAATTGGCTCTTTCTCGGAATGTTTATCATCAAATTTAGAAAAGTTGAATTCAAGTTTTTCTCCAGCACATTTAATAAACACTTTCTCTTTAAGCAAATTAATTTCAGCACCAACAGTGTGTAAGAAAGGTCTACCAAAAATGATAGGACAAAATGAATCTTGAGGGCAACCAAGCACAATAAAATCAGCAGGATATTTTATTTTGCCAACCAATACTTCAACATCTCTAACAATTCCAAGTGGATTAATATAATCTTTATTAGCAAGTCGAATTGTCATACCTGTCTCTTCCATAATGATAGGATCAATATCAGGCTTGATTTCAAGATAAAGAGAATATGGAATGACACTAATACTTGCTCCAATATCACACAAACCATGATAACTTGAAGTCCCAATAGAGCATGATATAAACGGCTTACCAACCTTGGCCGAATTTCCTTTAATGACTTTAGTAGCATCTTCACATAAATAAACATCAACAGGGTCTTCTTCATTTAATTGTTTGATAATTGAAATTTGACTGTTGACTTCCACCTGTTCATAAGGCTGAGAACATCTTCTTTTACTCTTGTTAGTAACAGCAATAAGTAAATTCTCCTTAACTTGGTTTGGATATGGAGGTGGTTCAACATACTCTTCAATTGTCACAGATGACACTGGTTCTACCTGTTTAATAACTTTAGGAACAACAATAGATTGTTTAACAGGTTCAGCATAAACTTCAAACCCACTTTAGGAACACCAATATGATCAGCAAAAGTTTAGCTATCTCAATTATAACATAAGGATCAAGACCAAAATTATCACTCAGATTCTTAAACAAAATAGAAGTAGAGAAGTTCTCTACACATGAATATCCATAGTCCAAATAGGGCTCATTACCTTTATCAAGATCCCAATGACAAGTGTTCTCAGCGATAGTCTCCAATAAATTCCATGCTTCTTCTTCAGTATTATTTGTAAAACTTCCACCAGACGAATTATCCAGAAATCATTTTGTTTCATTGGTAGCCTCACATAAAAGTTTATCAATATAATTTTCCTTGTAAGATCATGACAAGGATTTTTGCGAAGGAGTTCCTTTAACCTCCCCCAAGCTTGAGTAATACTCTCTCCCAGATGTGGCCAGAAATTAATATATAGCAGCGGTTCTCATAAGCTTCTTTAGGAGTAAAATACTTAAGAAAGAAAACCTTCCTCAAAATACTCCATTCAATAATGACTTCTTCATCCAAAGACCTGAACCAAATACGAGCATTACCAGATAAAGACAAATAATACCATCCTTTTTACCTGATCCTCGGAAATACCAGGAAGCTAAATAAGCCACATATGTCTTCAATTGTCTCCACGTGTTCACGTGCATACTTAGTTCCATCCACTGTAAATGGATTTTTCATAACTCTTTTAACATGACCAATGGGAATTTTAAATCCCACTTTGGGTACCTCAGACACAGTAGTTTCAACCACTTTAGGAGTAGTGGCATGAGCACTTTCATATAAAGCAAGATGCAGCGAGGCACGATTCATAAATTCCATAGTAACAATGAGATAAAACAGTAAATAAAATTCAGCTTTCAAGTTTCCTTACCAAACTTCTTACCAATAGGGCTACGCTCCCCGGCAACGGCGCCAGAAAAGTATCTTGATGACTCCCAAGTGCAGGAGATCAATTGTAGTACCTTTCGATTAGAAAAGGTTGTCAAACCCACGAGGAGCTGAAGGTATTGGTTAGCAGGAATGATAAATAAAACATTGAAATACGCAAGTATTTTTGGTATTTTTGGTTGTATAGTTGCAAGAAAGTAAAAATGCTGAATATAAATGATAGCAACTAAAAAGCTCTCAAAGAGAGAAAGCCAATCCTCTATGTGGCAAGAGGAAAAGCTCAAGTGATGTGTAACTTATATGTGGAAAACGTTCCTGAGGGCGGCATGGATACTGCTAGGCATAGAGATTTATTAAACAACACGTTGAATATCTTGTCAAGTTTAATCTTCTTTGGACGGAGCCATTGTTAGGTAAAGCTAAATAAATAAACTAAACCCCTTATGATGGATCATGTGGCCAAGTAAATGACTGCACAAGAATTATTAAGACATAAAGTCCCACCATAGCATTACACTCTAAGGTCCCCGATACTAATACCCTCATAATGCAACTTCATGACTCGGTCTCAGGTTTACATGTCCCCAAGTCTCCCTCAATTCATTACACTACGGTGTTCTCCTATGAGCCCATATAGGTGAAGTGTTGTGCAGTCGACGTTCACACAACACCATCATAGAATCACATAAAAGATAAACACTAGACAAAATACCAACACATGGGATTGCGTGGATCACACGTTCGCTGGGAGACCCCAAGAGGAAGGTATGAAGCAGTGTAACAGCAGTTTCCCTCAGTATGAAACCAAGGTTTAATCGAACCAGTAGGAGCAAGAAATCACTTCTGAAGTTGTTGGTGGCGCCGTTACGATCAACAACGTGGAATCTGCACACAACACAATCAAACTACTTTGCCCCAACGAAACAGTGAGGTTGTCAATCTCACCGGCTTGCTGAAAACAAAGGATTAAACGTATGGTGTGGAAAACAGTAGTAAATTGCAGAGAATGAAAAGGAACAGTGTTTGCAGTTGGTTGTATTATCAGTGTAAAAGAATGGACCGGGGTCCACAGTTCACTAGTGGTGTCTCTCCATAAAAGATAACTAACATGCTGGGTGAACAAATTACAGCTGGGCAATTGACAAAATATTGAGCGCATACAATGCATATATATGACATGATGATTACTATGATATTCATGTGGGCATTACGACAAAATACATAGACCGTTATCCAACAGCGTCTATGACTAATAATCCACCGCCAGGTTGTCATACCGAGTTCCCCGTTGGTATTAAGTTGCAAGCAACGGATAATTGCATTAAGTAATGTGCGTAATGTAAACAAATGCATTAGACCTAACGGCGTACCCTTAAGCTAAGCATCGGTTATTTTATCCCTAGTGGCAACAGCACATCCACAATCTTAGAAGTTATTGTCACTCTCCCAGATTACCGGAGGCATGAACCCACTATCTAGCATAAATACTCACTCTTGGAGTTACAAGCATCTACTTGGCCAAAGCATCTACTAGTAACGGAAAGCATGCAAGATCATAAATAACATATAAGATAGATTGATAATCAACTTGACATAGTATTCAATATTCATCGGATCCCAGCAAACACAACATGTAGCATTACAATAAGATGATCTTGATCATGATAGGCAGCTCACAAGATCTAAACATGATAGCATAAAGTGGAGAGACAACCATCTAGCTACTGCCATGGACCCGTAGTCCAAGGATGAACTACTCACGCATCACTCCGGAGGCAGGCATGGTGATGTAGAGCCCTCCGGTGATGATTCCCCTCTCCGGCAGGGTGCCGGGAAGAGCTTCTGAACCCTCCCGAGCTAGGGTTGACGGCGGCGGCGTCTCTGGAACTTTTCGTGGATAATGGCTCGGGTATTTAGGGTTTTCGCGTCGGGAGGAATAAATAGGCGAAAGGGCGGCGGCTGCGGAGCCACGAGGGCCCCACACCACCCCACGGCGCGGCAGGGGGCCCGCCGGCCCCATGGTGTGGGTGCCACGTGGCTCCCCTCCGTTCTCCTCTGGACTCCGTCTTCGTGTTGGAAAAATAGGAGGTTCTGTCCAAGTTTCGTCCAATTCCGAGAATATTTCCAGACTAGCTTTTCTGGAATACAAAAACAGCAGAAAACAGGAACTGGCACTGTGGCATCTTGTTAATAGGTTAGTCCCAGAAAATGCATAAAAATGCTATGAAGTGTATATAAAACATGTAACAATTGGTATAATATCAACATGGAACATCAGAAATTATAGATACGTTTGAGACGTATCAAGCATCCCCAAGCTTAGTTCTACTCGTCCTCGAGTAGGTAAAACGATAAAAACAAAATAATTTCTGAGGTGACATGCTACAATCATAATCTTGATCAAATAATATTGTAAAGCACATGTTATGAATGAAGTGATCCAGGTCAATGGTCTATAGTTTGCTAGCAAGTAGATAATGAGCAAACAACTGAATCATATAAGCAAAAACTTTTCATGAATAGTACTTTCGAGACAAGCATCAAAGAGTTTTGCATAAGAGTTAACTCATAAAGCAATAGATTCTAAGTAAAAGGTATTTAACCAACACAAAGGAAGATTTAAGTTTCAGCAATTGCTTTCAACTTTCAACATATATATCTCATGGATATTTGTCAACACAAAGCATATAATAAGTGCAATATACGAGCATATAAAAATTGTTGCACCAAAGTTGACACTAGTGTTTGCTTCTAAGATAGAAAGAAGTAGGTAAACTGACTCAACATAAAAGTAAAAGAAAGGCCCTTCGCAGAGGGAAGCAGGGATTAAATCATGTGCTAGAGCTTTTTAAGTTTTTGAAATCATATAGAGAGTAAAAATAAGTTTTGAGAGGTGTTTGTTAATTGTCAACGAATCAGAAAATGGAAAGTACAATATGACCCCTGCCAACCAGACTTTTAAGAGCGGCTCCCATGAAGGACGTTATTTCTACCAGCAAGGCAGATCATCCCTCTTTCTCTTTTGTTTACACATGCAGATATTTCACTGTTTGTCATTGCTTGACTGATAAATCAGGGCAAAAATGTGAAGAGAATTAAGCGGTTAAAGTTGTAATTAATTGGGACTGGGCACCCCATTTGCCAGCTCTTTTTGCAAAATTAATGGATAAGCGGATGTATATGCCGCTAGTCCGGTGGTAAAGTCTGTTTGACAGTTGACATAAAGACATCCACCCCGTCCTCATGAGCTTGGTAAACATTGACACAAAATAGGAGTAATAAAGTTTGAATAGTTTAAAGGTAGCACATGAAAAATTTACTTGGAATGGCAAGAAATACCACATATAGGTAGTTATGGTGGACACAGATGGCATGGATTTGGCTCAAGGTTTTGGATGCACGAGAAGCATTCCCTCTCAGTACAGAGTTTAGGCTAGCAAGGTTATTTGAAGCAAACACAGGATATCAACCGACACAGCAAGGCTTATATGAAAACATATTGCAAGCATTATAAGACTCTACACTGTCTTCCTTGTTAACCAAACCCTTTTACTAGAAAATATCTAGACCTTAGAGATACCAATCATGCAAACCAAATTTCAACGAGCTTTACGGTAGTTCTTCATTAATAGGTTTTAACTACATGATACAAAAGCTTAAACATGAACTACTTGATAACTCAAAACAATTGACAAGTATCAAATTATCCAATACAATGATCTACAAGAATATGTAAGCTTTTTCCATTATACCATCTACCACATGCAACATTTTCTGTTCCAACCAAACACCAATCAATTTATTTCAACATAAACTCTCCAAACAATTATAAGTGAAGCAAGAGAGTACTTTCTTTAAAAGAACTAACAGCTCTGAATAAGAGATGCATGAAAACAGGAGCTAAAAGCATAGCAATAGCTAGACAAGAATACTCAACAAGTATAAGTGAAGAATAGGAGTATTCATATGAAAAAGCGGAGCGTGTCTCTCTCCCAATCAAGAATGCTGGGGTCCAATCAAGTTGACCATAAAAAATAAAATACTGAAAATAAAAGCACACAGACGCTCCAAGTAAAGCACATATGATGTGAAAGAATTAAAATATAGTTTCACTAGAGATGACCTGATAAGTTGCTGATGAAGAAGGGGATGCCTTGGGCATCCCCAAGCTTAGACGCTTGAGTCTTCTTGAAATATGCTGGGGTGATCCATGGGAGCATCCCCAAGCTTAAGCTCTTCACTCTTCTTGATCACATTATATCATCCTTCTCTCTTGACCCTTGAAAACTTCCGCCACACCAAACTCAAAGTAATTCTCATTAGAGGGTTAGTGCACAATCAAAAACTCACATGTTCTATAAGGACACAAACATGACCGTTACTTTTAACATTAGCTACTGCCACTGATGTTATGTGAAGCTCTTCACCCTAAAAAAGAATTCCACTCAACACTAGTAAAAGAGAGAATGCGAAAAATAAAAGACAGAATCTGTCTAAACAGAACAGTCCGCAAAGACGAATTTTTTCGAGGCACTTACGTTGCTCAGATCGAAAAACTTTAAACTAACGAAAGATGCGTACATATCTGAGGATCACGCACAAAAATTTCAGATTTAAATAATTTTTCTGTGATTTTACAGAATTAAAACGGTGAACAGCAGAAATCTGTTCCTGCGCAGAAATCCAAATCTAGCATCATCTTCCTATTAGAGGCAATACTTGGCACAACAATGCGATAAAATAAAGATACAAAGGAATTGTTACAGAAGTAAACAACTCCTTGACAAAAACTGAAAACAAAAGATAATGGGTTGCCTCCCAAAAGCGCTTTCTTTAATGCCTTTTAGCTAGGCTTGAAGATTTTAATGATGCTCTCATAAGAATAAGAGTTGAAAAACAAAGAGAGCATCAAGAGGCAAATATCAAACACATTTAAGTCTAACCCACTTCTATGCAAAGGAATCTTGTAACAAAATAAATTATTGAAGCATAAAGCAACTAGCATAGAAAGATGAAACAAATAAACTTCAAAACTTTCAACATAAAGAGAGGTTTTTAGTGACTTGAAAACTTTTACAACCATATTTTCCTCTCTCATAATAACTTTCAGTAGCATCATGAACAAACTCAACAATATAACTATCACATAAAGCATGCTTTTCATGATCTACAAACACATAATTTTTATTAAGCTAAAAAACAGTGGGGTCATTAAACCCACTTTTGACAATAGTATATAAAAATATCATTAGGCAATATAGGACCATCATCAAGAGCATTATCATATAAACATTAGGGAGCACATTTTTACTTTCTGCAATTTCCTTTTCTTGAGTCAAGGAGTTGTTACTTCAAATTTATCAAAAGGAGATATTTCAATAGAATCATGACATTCAACAATATAGCATTTCTCCTCCTTAGGTAGGCATGGAGGGTAATCATATAATGTAAGAGTTAAAGAGTTACTATCATTAGAAGGTAGATCCTCCTTTTGTTCATCACTCTCTTCCTCTTTTTCATCCAATGAGCTTTCAGTTTCAGCAATTTCTTCTCCCACAGGTTCCTGAAAGGTAGCAAGTTGTTCTGGAGAATAAGTTTTCTCAAGAAATTCAGTGATATAAGGATTATCATTGTAATATTCAAGGCAATAACCAAGTATAGCAAATTCTCAGTTTTAAAGGAGCATCATCATCTTGAATAAAACCAGCAATTTCATAGGCACCCTTAAAAACAAAAATTCTTCATTTGTTCAAGATTACAAAGTCATAGTTTCCTTTAGCATAAGCAGCCAAGGTTTCATTATCATTATAATCACATTGGAAAGGGAGGTGTTTATGCCTTCTACAACAAAAACATTCATTAAAGCAGTAGGATTCATCATAAGTAAAGCACAAGTTTTAGCAAAATAATTCAATTTATATATTTGTTCCCATAAATGTTTCCCTTTTTGAGACAAGCGGTATTCCTTATAATAATTTGTTGTTCCTCCGTGAACCCACTTAGAAAATAAGATTTTGTTTCAAAGAGAAAACCATTGATAGCAATAAATAACTAGACATAATAACAAACCGAAATAAACTAAATGCAAGAAACTATTTTTTGTGTGTTTTTGATAATAAAGCAAACAAGACAAGATAAAATAAACTAAGCAAGACAAAAACAAAGTAAAGAGATTGGAAGCGTGAGACTCCCCTTGCAGAAATCCTCTTGCTCCCCGGCAACGGCGCCAGAAAAAGAGCTGTTGCAGGGAGTAAGGAGCTCTCAGAAATATTTCTTCTCCCCGGCAACGGCGCCAGAAAAAGAGCTTGATTGCGTGGATCACACGTTCGCTGGGAGACCCCAAGAGGAAGGTATGAAGCAGTGTAGCAGCAGTTTTCCCTCAGTATGAAACCAAGGTTTAATCGAACCAGTAGGAGCAAGAAATCACTTCTGAAGGTTGTTGGTGGCACCGTACGATCACCAACGTGGAATCTGCACACAACACAATCAAACTACTTTGCCCCAACGAAACAGTGAGGTTGTCAATCTCACCGGCTTGCTGAAAACAAAGGATTAAACGTATGGTGTGGAAAACAGTAGTAAATTGCAGAGAATGAAAAGGAACAGTGTTTGCAGTTGGTTGTATTATCAGTGTAAAAGAATGGACCGGGGTCCACAGTTCACTAGTGGTGTCTCTCCTAAAAGATAACTAACATGCTGGGTGAACAAATTACAGCTGGGCAATTGACAAAATATTGAGCGCATAACAATGCATATATATGACATGATGATTACTATGATATTCATGTGGGCATTACGACAAAATACATAGACCGTTATCCAACAGCGTCTATGACTAATAATCCACCGCCAGGTTGTCATACCGAGTTCCCCGTTGGTATTAAGTTGCAAGCAACGGATAATTGCATTAAGTAATGTGCGTAAAGTAAACAAATGCATTAGACCTAACGGCGTACCCTTAAGCTAAGCATCGGTTATTTTATCCCTAGTGGCAACAACACATCCACAATCTTAGAAGTTATTGTCACTCTCCCAGATTACCGGAGGCATGAACCCACTATCTAGCATAAATACTCACTCTTGGAGTTACAAGCATCTACTTGGCCAAAGCATCTACTAGTAACGGAAAGCATGCAAGATCATAAATAACATATAAGATAGATTGATAATCAACTTGACATAGTATTCAATATTCATCGGATCCCAGCAAACACAACATGTAGCATTACAATAAGATGATCTTGATCATGATAGGCAGCTCACAAGATCTAAACATGATAGCATAAAGTGGAGAGACAACCATCTAGCTACTGCCATGGACCCGTAGTCCAAGGATGAACTACTCACGCATCACTCCGGAGGCAGGCATGGTGATGTAGAGCCCTCCGGTGATGATTCCCCTCTCCGGCAGGGTGCCGGGAAGAGCTTCTGAACCCTCCCGAGCTAGGGTTGACGGCGGCGGCGTCTCTGGAACTTTTCGTGGATAATGGCTCGGGTATTTAGGGTTTTCGCGTCGGGAGGAATAAATAGGCGAAAGGGCGGCGGCTGCGGAGCCACGAGGGCCCCACACCACCCCACGGCGCGGCAGGGGGGCCCGCGCGGCCCCATGGTGTGGGTGCCACGTGGCTCCCCTCCGTGTCTCCTCTGGACTCCGTCTTCGTGTTGGAAAAATAGGAGGTTCTGTCCAAGTTTCGTCCAATTCTGAGAATATTTCCAGACTAGCTTTCTGGAATACAAAGACAGCAGAAAACAGGAACTGTCACTGTGGCATCTTGTTAATAGGTTAGTCCCAGAAAATGCATAAAAATGCTATGAAGTGTATATAAAACATGTAACAATTGGTATAATATCAACATGGAACATCAGAAATTATAGATACGTTTGAGACTTATCAACATGTCATATATAAATCATTGCCAATTCATCCTATGCTCTCAGGAACATACGGGAACTACTCACAACGTGCAAACATAATGATATTCAGTGGCATAAGTGGTACAACACAATATGAAAATATAACTTCACCTCCAAATAATGACAAGTACTCAATCACAAACATGAATAGTAGCACAAGACAAGTATTTAGGGTATAGCAACTCTCAAACTACGAGGGGAACCGAGTGGATCACGGAGATGATGATGGAGATGGTGCTGGTCTTGGTGATGGTGATGATGTAGAGGCCTCCTCCCACGCCAAGGAGGAGAGGTGATATCGATGACGATGATTTCCCCCTTCTTTGGAGCTCCGGAGCAGCAGGATCTGACCCCCCTCGGAGGGAATCAGGAGTTTCGCCGCCGCCGCGGCCTCGGATGGACTTGGGAAAATTTGGGCGTAACTTTTCGGGCGAGACGAAGGCGTGTTAAAAAGCCCCGAACGAGGAAGTGCCCGAGGCTCCGGATGATGGGCCCCACGCGGCCAAAGAATCTGGCCGCGTGGGCCCCCCTCTTTTGGGCCTCGTGGCTCTCCTCCCTTCGATCTTCTTCCCACTACTGTTCTCCGATGAAAAACCAGCTGTGCAATTTTCCTTTTCTTATTTGGGTCCTGTAGCTCCTGAAACATTAAAAACAAGAAAAAGGAGGTTTTCTGCCTCCAGAAATTAAATACCAAAAATAGGGACTTTGTATGAAAGTCCCATAAATCATCTAAAACATGTAAAAACAATGATATAACAATGCCAATAACATTCTAATATGATAATATAAGTTGTATAAATGATGATATAAAATGCACGTATCAGCGTCCAGGTCGCACGGATGGTCGCACGCTTGGGACACAAGCAAGCCTCGTCCATGTCCATGTTCGTTTTGAATGTGCCCATCTCTAGATGCAATTTTCTTCAAGTCATGTGTGGAGTGCTCAGCGCTCAACCGGTACTGTCTCACAAAGGGTGTAGGAGGCGAACAAAAAAGGAATCTAGATTTTATCATTCTCACCGGTGCAGCTGCCGGTCCTCCCGTCTCTGACGGCCTAACGGTGTTGGAGGTGCGATGGACCTCAGCCTCTGCCCTGCAAGAATGTTATTTTTCAATGTCTTCTTTCGGATGGTGTGGCGGTGGCGACATCATAGAGTCAGAATAAGGTCCTTCCCGTACTATCCTCGCATCGGTGGTGCACCCAGCGCCGACGGAGGGCGTGCGGAGTTGTATGTCCAGCAGATCTCTTGGCACTACCCGGTCCATTTTCGTTTTCGTCCGTGTGGTTGCAAGTCTGACTCTTTGAATCTACAATTGTCATCATTGACGATGATTGTTACTCTGGTGCGCTGGTCTTTCGGATACTTAGCATGACGACTTTTCTTCAACGGTGAGGGGGGGGGGGGGGGGGGGGGGGGAGGTTGAGGACGGCGGCGGGGCATTACAGTGCTTATAGTCGTCGTTAGATGGTTCGAAATCCTATTTGTAATTTTTATTACTTTTGAACTTTTTGTGCAGTTGTTGATGATCGATAAGCCGGTTGAACTTTTTGCAGGAAAAAAGAGTGCTGAGTGCCCTTCAAAAGCCTACAGAAATGAGCATTGCCAGAGATGATCACGGTAGCAAATTTCCACGAGAAAATTCCACTATTTTCTCCTCTAAAATTCGTTCGTTACAAGCATCAGATTCTGATATAGGAGATGTCTGTCGAACAATGTTCGATGGCTGTACGCGAGCTCCCTGAACCGTTGGCACCGAACACTCGAAGGCGACGGTGGAGAACCGGAGACCTCAGGGGCCGCCGCTGCCCGATCCCCGCTAGCAAAGATGAATCGCAGGATAGATCGGACGGTTCGCAAAACTCGAATTGTAAAAGTGAGAAATCAGCCATAGGCCACGGATTCCAAATTCCAAACCTTTTCTCGCCTTTGCTTTGTGCTTTCGTCCTGAAGCCCGTCGCTATATCTCCCCCTCCCCCGGATTCGGAGGCTGGCGGCCGCCTAGAGAGCCGTATTCTTCTCCCCGTCGCCGCCGGACAGCCTAGTTTTGCAGCTCGGGCTCTCGCGCCCCGCTTTCTCCGCAGTTCGATGTCCGTTTGTACCCGATGGATCCGCACAGCCTGAACTGCGCCGCCGCCGCCGCCGACACCGTCGACACCGAGGACTGGGGTAACCATCAGAGCTCAACTTTCTAGCAGCTGCGGTTTAATTTCTTATATCCATGCTTGATTTTTGAATGAAAAATTATACTATGTGGCTTGTGGTATTGATTTTATGTGGCTTGTGATATTGATTTGTGAATGTTTCGTGGAATCATCCTGCGCATGATCTAATTTCTAATGCCTTGCGGACTTGAGGCAAACCTAAAAAAACATCCCTATGGAGTAACAGAAACAAGAAAAATGATACTGATATCGAGTAAACTTGAGAAAATGAAATTTCGTTTTAGCAATGCTAGATTCTAGAGATAGGCAATGAGGTACTCACATTACTGGGAGTAGTGCTGGTTGAGAAACAACTCATACATAAGGCTTCAACCGCCTTATGTATGATCATCTGAGAAGAGACCTGAATTTCTTGTGGAGTTAATGACTACTACTACATGGCTCAAAGTTATTAGTCATCATTGGTATTGCTCGAAGATATGGATGCTGGCGTTACATCTCTGATAGCTACATGGCGCAATGTTGTTAGCCGTCATTGCTATTACTTGCTGGAGCTCTATTTTAAAATCACAGGTCCAGATCATACAGAAAGACACAAGCTCGGCTGTTGCATAGTGCCAACCTTGGTGTCTTGTAGTATACATGACTTGTCTATTCAAGCCAATTAGCTATTCACACATTTGCTCGCAGATTCTGTACTCAACCATGAAATAATAGGTGATATATTTGCCATAGACAGGTGGTCCTTGTTCACCCCCCATAACACCCTGTTATTACATTCCTACCAAACGGACCAGACATAGAGGGCGGCCATGGAGTTAAAATCCTCCCTTTTGCACTGGTGTCTACTCTTGTGCATAGTCAGCTACAATCCACCCGGGAGTCTGCCGCAGTGAAGACGGCAGAGCCATGGCTAGCTCAACTGAGGGCGAGACCCCAAAGTTGTCATGACCATGGGCAGCAGGTCAAGAGGTACTCTGCTGTCTCCGACTCCTGGGAGGTGGGAACCCATGAGGCAGGTGCCATATCTGGATAGACCATGGCGTTGGAGCCTATCAGCAGTCCAGCACCGGTGCTGCAGGGAAAGCCGATGGAAAGCGACATGAAGTTGAACAAACAGCTCTATGTTAGAAATATATAACAAAGAGAATTAGGATAAGTAGATGGCTGCACATGTTAGATCCGCTGACCCAGTAAGTTTCGTAGTTTACTAGATGAGAATGACATGCACAATGACAACCTCATACAAAGGACTCTGGAGGTAACTGGATTTATCAATTGTTGGTAACGTAACTATCTAATAGGCCGACACTGTTGGTTAATTCTTTTGTTCCTAAATCACCAACAGAAACAGCCAAACACATTCCTTTTGGGGAGAAAAAGTTGATAGCACCTGACCTTATCCTGCTTCCGAATATCGCATAGCTAAGCTAGGCTGTCCTTTTTTTATGTGATGGCTGATGAGCAAATATCAATCATTAAAGGTGAACATCTACAATCACATTGAACAACCTGAATCACAATCATGTGTAGTAGGTTTGTACGTATGATGAATGATGAGCAAATATCAATCATTAAAGGTGAACATCTACAATCACATTAAACAACCTGAATCTTGAATTAGAAGGAAAACAATCATATGTAGTAGGTTTTTACGTATGATTGAGGCATTCTTGCATTAAAGAGTTGTTTTAGTGAAGAGGCAATGAAAATGTTAACTTGTCATTTTTTTGCAATATATTTCCTATTTTTGGACTCCACAACTAAGGATCCAGCTTGTCAATTGTTGGACTCCACATTGAACAACCTGAATCTTGAATTAGAAGGAAAACAATCTTGTATAGTAGGTTTGTACGTATGATTGAGGCATTCTTGCATTAAAAGAATTGTTTTAGTGAAGAGGCAATGAAAATGTTAAGTTGTCATTTTTTTGCAATATGTTTCCTATTTTTGGACTCCACAACTAAGGATCCAGCTAAACCTAACAAACTCGTACCATTCAAGTTTACCAGAAAGGCCTTTGTTTAGTAAGGAGTCAAATGCTAGAGAATTCTTTTATAATATATGCTCGAATGATTATTCGATAGACCTTGATGTCATAAATAAATACCGCAAAGAGTCATCCTCATGATGACGGGCAATCATGATCTTTTCTTAATGATTATTCCTTTCATCCATTGATCATTAGCATCTTTAACTAAACCTGATCACAAAGTCTTCAACGTGGATGGGGGTGGTAGCAAAATGTCTAGGTTGGGAAGTTCATACGGTCGAATAAGTTTCTCGTCCTAAAGGATATTTAGCTTGAGCACTTTTATCCTAAATCATCATTGCTTTTGTTTGAAAGGAGAAATGGAGAGCACAAACTATGGGGCCATTTATTGCTCACTTGTTGAATATGAAGCACGTCCTGCACTAGTAAGGTCATTCCTAGAAAGATGGGATTCAGAGACCAATACATTTCCCCTTTTGGTGAACTCACTGTTGCTTGACATGCTTCTAATCTCAGGTCTTCCTCTAATTCGACATCATCCATACGATATGTCCGCCGATAGATAAGCTAGATCGTTCTAACCTCCAAACTTTCCTCCTTATCTTTAGAAGAATTTTATCGGCTCACTCTAAAAATAAATGGAGGCGCCACTTTCCATGTTTGGTGTCACCGTTTTCATAATGAGTGAGAACACTCTTTTTGTTTTATCTCCCTCCGAGAAGAGAACACATAATGTGCTTACTTTGTTGTTGCGTGGTTGTTGAGGACCCTATATTTGTTGTGGTGTCTTTATAATGCCATAATGGATCAGTTTAGGGCGCACGATCTCACTTGCTCGTCTAGCACTTTGCTCCCTCTATTATTTTGTTTGAAGAATCAATACCCATCTCATTGCTGTTTTCCTTAAGAGAGAATTTGGTCAGTGCACTATGTCACGGGGTGGACAGGTACCCATCTAAAGAAATTGCAAATGTCTCATTGATGCTAAAAAATTGCTAAAATCTGACCAACCATGTTCAACACCATGTTTTGGGCTCCAATTTCTGTAAGCCCTACAAAGACATGCGGTTTTTCCAAACCAAGTCAATATTTTTTTTGGAGTCCCTCTACTTCTACCAACCTAGTTAGAGTCAACATCGGTAGCACGCCTCCATGGAAGCATACCCCGATGGAATAAATTTTGAAGGCTTTCTGCGGTGATCTATGCTCTAACTTGGTTGTGTGAATTATAGGGACTCTAAATAATATTGTCTCAGTTAGTCAGTTTTGAAGATAACTGTGTGCCTTTGTAGGACTAACCAAAATGGAACGCGAAACATAGTGTTGACCATGGTTGATTGCCTTAACAAATTCTTAACATCTAGGAGCCGTTTCTATTTTACTTTGGCTTTAAGAAGCTTTTTTTAGATAAACACCCATCCACCCCACGATATAGTGCCCTGGCCAAATTCTCTTTTCATGAGGAGTAACAAGATGGATACTGATTCTTCGAAGTGAATAATATAGGGAGCAAAGTGCTAGAGGAGACGTTTTCATCTTGTGCTCTGAAGTGATCCCAAGACGCCATTATAAGGACATCAGAGCGAATATAGAGTTCTCCACCAGCCACGTAACAACAAAGCCATATAGGGATGAAAGTTGCAGTATATATATATGTCCTTTCTTGGAGGAAGGTAAAACACCAAGGGCGTTCTCTATTATGAAAACGATCGCACCAAACTAGAAAAGTCATGCCTCCATTGTTATATTTTAGATTGAACCGATAAAATTCCTCTAAAAGATCGGGTAGAAAGTTGGTGAATAGAAGCTTAGAAGGATCTAACTTATTTATCAACGGGATAAAGGAAGGTCTGACATTAGAAGCATGTCAAGCAAGGTTAGTGTGTTTACCACATAGGAAAAATGTGTTGGTGTTTGGATCTCATTTTTATAGCAATGACCTTAGTAATATCGGGCAAACTTCATACTCACGAAGAGAGCAATAAATGGTACTATGTGCTTTTCTCTTCTCCTTCAGAAAAAAAGAATGATGATTTAGGATACAAATGCCGCACGCAATATGACCTTTAGGACGAGAAACATAGTCAACGGTATGATCGTCCCTACCTAGACCTTTTGCTACCGAATGAGGATTTTCTGCAGCCCATTGCTGTGGGTGCTCTAATCTGAACCATCCACCTACGTGCCAGGATATTTCCCACTTTTCGTTGCCAGGAAAATTTACCAAAATATGAGAGTATGTCTAGGGATGGAGAGGAGCTGAAATCCATGAAAATTTCGTTCAGATGGCCTCATGACCACTTCAATTGACATGTGTAACCTTACCGCTATAGTGACTGGCGCCTGGCGCTGACATAAAGACTGAGGTTTGGTAAAAATTTCAAAATGGAATCATTTTTACCTAAAGTTCCTGAGAAGGATCACAATTGTCAATTTTCACGCCTGTTTTGGCATTTTGAAGTCTGCTATGTTTGTACATCAATGCTGCAAGTACTACATTTGGCTTCAACATTTCTAGCATGGGTCTTACAATGTGTGGTGTCATCTCATTTATATAGTATTCAAGATTAAAATGCCTCCAGAAGATCTCTTGTATAAAAGTTAGACTCTGGATAGTTTTACACAATCTGAAATTAACTGTGTGCTGTACTGTGCCGTTTAGAATATTGAAAGTGGAATGATAATGTGTAGCATGTAGACAAGACATAGGAATGTGTGCACCTGAATATTCATCAGCTTTCGGTTTTCTTCATCTTAGATTTTGTGTTGTCTCTATCCTGATTCAGTAAAGAGCAATTGTTGACCAATTTATGTTGCCCAGTAATATCTGGGATGGATGTGATGCCAGTTTGTTCCCTTGGGTACATGTTCTCAGATGCAATGTGTTACATGTCACAGATAATGATGACTTCGTGATCCCAAGCTTGAGCGTTGAAGAATCTGATCATGGTGACTGGGAAGTTTCACAGGCTTCTGCACCTCAACCACCTCCAAAGGTCTCTTTCAATTCACGCTATTCTTTTTGTAGAACTCTTTCCAAAATAGTATACAACACTAGCATGTCTTTATTTGCTTGTGCATGAATGAGGACATACTGCACTGTAAAGTGACAAGACACATGGTGCCTTTTATTTTAAAACATATATAATTGCCCTAACATGAGGTGGAGTTTAATTCCACAAAACAAGTAACCTGTATCGTGCAGTAGCAAAGCCAGGGATCTGGTTGTCGCTAGGTATATAATTTGTCGTCTTCCCTTTCCTTACTTTATATCTGATCTGATTCCTTCAGCAACAGCCTACCAAGGACACGGAGAACATCTATCTCGGTCCTCACGGGGCACCGCCATCGCGAGGAAAGAAGCAAGAGGAAGCTTCAGCTACAAACGGGCACCGTGATAAGAACGTCAAGGCGAAGGAAGCTGATCGGAAGGTATCTGCAACTGGCCCAGATAACAAAGGAGATTTCACAAGGGACTTCCACCGCTACAACAATGCTCGTCACCATGTCAAGTAACGCTACAAAAGATCCACTGGAACTTCTCCCTAGAGACGCCACTTTCCTGTGAAAAGCTTGACTGACTTTGAGGTTTAGCTATCTATCATCGGTGTAATGGAAATTCTTCGTGGTCATTGGTCTAATTATTATCCAGCTGCATTTATACCTCAATCATATGCACTGCGTGTTTGCTGCTATGGAGAAAATGGATTTATTCAGATGGAAAAGTTTGTGTTTGTAGACCACCGTTTTTGCGGTTCCTGGCGTCTGATTATTCTTGGGGTGTATGGAGGTTAACTGGGTGGAAATGGATCACGCTCATCGGCCAAGATTGTTGAAGCATAGCTTGGTGGATTTTGTGTCCTTATCAGTGTGTGATCAGTGTGCCCTGTTGGTGTCTTGTTTGCCATCATCACATGCATCTCACTTGGTATTTCATTTCCTGATGATAACCTTCTATTTTTTGAGGGGCCGTGTTGATTAATTATAGTGTCTTGAACTTTATCAGGATGTAACCGATTGAATGGCGACATGGTATCTAAAACTCTCCGAATGCTCTCTTACTTTAGTGTTGATGATCATGGCAGTAAAGTTGCATGTGAAGGTCGGTTTGCGACGCATCTCGGGTTGGCGGCTTGGCGCACATCGCCCTTTCGACGCGAATGGCTGGAGTAGATATGCAATCAAGGGCAAGTACCACACAAAGTACGTGTGGTGCGGACGGTTCCGGTTGTCGTGGGCTGAGAAGAAACCACACCATGGCACTAGCTGTGTTTTCTTTCGAGCAGATGGCATGGGGTGACATCCAGAAATCCTGCACTTGATAATGAAATGGCGATACTAGTCTAAAATAAATCTAAAAAAACACCGACTGTAGATAATGACATATTTTACCAACATGCAAAATATCTCTAATTCATATTATGGGCTACAAGAATATAACACAATCTGACAGATTTTGGAGAACTGAAATTTGACACTGTTCACTGCTTTCAAATGTCAGATTTTGTCATTTGTGTGCAGCCCAAGGTAAAAGGAATTTCTAGTTGAAGTTTTACACGTTTATTGAATACTCACTCCGTCAATAAATAGATGTCTCAACTTTATCTAAATTTGCATGTATATACATGCAAATTTAGACAAAGTCTACATCAAATATATTTTTCTTGCTTCAAAAATATGAATATCGAAAATTTGAAAGTAAAGGACATGGCAATTCGATACCACGTGAGCGTTTATTCACAACAGTAGCCATTGGAACTTTGGAAGTACATATAGCAACTCCTCTGCAACCTCCCCGTGGTGAAAGCGATTTTGAGCTCCTCTTTCCCTCTTTTCTTCCTTCTTTCCCAATAACGATTCACGCCATTTCAGTGGTAGATGATGTCAGTGTCCTCCACTGAAAATACTCCACTAATTTGTGATTTTGAGCTCGATCGATCAATTGCTCTTTGCCCTTTCAGGCAGTGGCGGATCTGCATGTAAGCTGTGGGGTCAGCTGACCCCACAGTTTTTTTGCATAACCCCTTTAATTTATGCATATTTATGGATTGGTTCGTACTATGAACACAATCTGACCCCACAAAAGGCTACCGACCCCACAGGAGTTTGCCGCCAGCTCCGCCACTGCTTTCAGGGTAGCCCTCCACTAGCAGAGAGGCGTGGGGCTGCCTAACGGAGACGGACATATGGAAACTTTGCGGGTACGCCTTTTCCAACTCCGTGCAAACAGCGGGAATCGTTAATTTGACACTGTTCTCTGGCTGGCCGGCCGGCCGGCCGCCTTCTGTTTTTTTTTTTTTTTTTGAGCCTGGCTGGTTCGGTTTGATTACTTACCAGGTGTAGGTTGCGACAAGGCTGGCTCCTGCTTTCAGGGTAGCTTTCCTTAAACTATTCAGCGCGTCTAATAAGGTATGTGGTGCTGTCGATCAGTGATTATGGTGTTGCTTGTCATCGGACGGCTCTCTGGTTGATTTGATTCCAGATATGAGAGGGTACCCTTACGTATTTTTGTGTGTGTGAAGTGCATAAGCACACCTAGATAAATACAGAGTACAAATAACATGAGAGAGAGGCGTTTTGGCTCCCGGTTGTATATACTCCTATTATTTTTTCAAAGTTGCATTTTGAAAAAATCTGAAAAAAATTTGGGCACAAACATATACAACATTTCAATATTAATATAAAATTTCGGAAGGAAATAACACTTTATGTGGTCTGAGAAATGCACAAATTTTGTCTTTTTTGCACAAGCCACAGAATGTGTCATTTTCTTCCGTAATTTTGCATGAATGTGTTTTTTTTTTAAATTTGTGCCCATTTTTCAGATTTTTTCGAAACATTTTTATATTTTTTTAATTTTAAAAAAACATAAAAGGAGAATATGCACACGGAGCCAAAGTGGATTTCTTAACATAAGATCAATATATGCAGTGACAAGATAAGCCATAGATAAATGTGAAACACGGAGGGAGCTCCACCTCCACTTCCATGCCATCCATGGTCGGAGCCTAACTTAAAAAAAATTAACTTAAAAAAATTACTAAACCCTGTGAATCTTATCGCATAGGATCGATCGACGAGAAGGCATGGCATACTCGCCGACACACAACGCGCTCGATCTGGGCCAGGATAGCGGTGCAGCAAATCCACTGTTACAACGTGTGGTTGGCGTGGTGGGTCCACGTGTCCCTAATTTCTGGTGGCGCGTAGGGCAATGATCCGGCCGTCCGTTACTGCGCGTAATCATGCGTGTCAGCGGGTGCCCGTGCCACCACCCAGTTTAAAAGCAGAGGAGTGCTACCACCCACCGTCGGACCCTCACTCCCCTATCTCCGACTCTCTTCTTCCTCTCGATCGGCTGGTTCTTCCAGCTCTGCCATTAGCAAGCAAGCAAAGGTGGCAATACCTTGGAACGCCAAGGGCAGGAAAAGGTACGGCGGCCTCCTCTCTTCCTCCTCCTCCATCTCATCTCTGTGTGCTCGTTTGTTTCTCATCAGATCATACGAGTAGCTCGTAAGTCGAGTTCTTCCTCATAGCATAGGCAGGCAGATACCAATGTTTGGCTAGCGGAGTCTGTGACTTGATTTTTGTTCTCTGCTACTAGCTACTTCTCTCTATCTGACGTTTCCTGCTTCGTTGTCCAACACCAGAAAGATTAGGCGACCTAGAAAGAAGAGAATAACTTGGATCAATCTTGGTCATATGTCTATATCAATCGGTTAATTAAGTTTTGTCCGCTCTCAAATTAGCTCCTCCAAACGGGTGCTGGTAAATATGTTCCCATGGTGTGCCGACTACGCTTTGTGCACTGTCCATAAAAGCAGGAGACGTGAAGTAGAGATCAAGGCAACAAGAAAGGCCTTTTCACTTTAAACTTAAAATTGACATACTACCTAGCTACTTGTTGATGCGGGTGTATGTCGGAGAAGTAGCTAATATGCTCAAGCAATTAGGATTCCAGTTCATTCATTCTCTCCGTCTCCGAAAAATAAAACAAGAATCCCCTGTAAGATCCTGTCAAGTCTCACTTTGTCGCTGTCCTTTGTTAGTATGAAATAGATTAATTCAAATTAACGAATCTTTTAGGGAATGGTACAACAGAATTTTGACTCGCAAACTCTTTTAACCTGCTGGAATGGTACAACAGAATTTTGACTGATCACAAACTCTTTTAACTTGTTGTTCTCTTCGCAGATGTCGACGATCGTCATGAGAGTCGACCTTGACTGCGACAGGTGCTACAAAAAGATCAGAAAGGTCCTCTGCAAGCTCCAAGGTAATTAGTTGCGGTCGACGAAATCTCAATTGTACATCACTTGTTTGCGTACTTAGAATAGCAGACTAAAGATTCTTGTTGATCCGTGGTCCGAGGAGTACTCACTTAAATAACCTGGGAAATAAATTTTATGTATGAATCAACAGACCGTGAAAACATCAAGGCCATCGCGTATGACGAGAAGAACAACACCGTGATGGTGTCAGGGTCGTTCGACGCCGAGGAGGTCTCCGACAGGCTCTGCTCCAGCGCCGGCAAGGTGATCACAGACATACAAGTCGCCAGAGCGAACCAGATGATGCCCGGCCCAGGCAAGGCGACGCCCAAGCACCCCGGGAAGGAGAACCACGGCCAGAAGGATGGTCATGGCCATGCCGCCGGTGGCCACGGTGGCGGCCAGAAGGAGGGCCATGGCCCCGGCGGCGGCTACAGCCAGAAGGAGGGTCATGGTCATGGCGGCGGCCACGTCCAGAAGGAGGGCTATGGCCACGGTGGCGGCGGCGGAAAGCCCGACAAGGCCAGGCACGTCATGTTCGACATGGACGACGAGGATGATCTCGACCAGCATGCCCCCCACGGCAAGGGTCATGGCAACGACCACGCCAAGGGCCACGGCAATGGTCACGGGCACGGACATGGCCACGGCGAGAAGCCGAAGGTGTTCACCACCACTGCGATGTCACGGAACGAGGCCCCGCGCCCGCAGCAGCCAGCGTCCATGGCGGCGATGGCGCCGATGCGGATGCCGCAGGCGGGGCCGAGCATGACGATGATGCCGACTCAGGGTCCGAGCATGACGATGATGCCGCAGGCGATGGCCACGCCGTCGATCTGGCCGGCACCGGGGCCGGCGTACGGGTACAGCGCACCGGCGTACGGTTACGGCGGGGCGCCACCAGCCGGGGGTACTACGGCGGGCCGTGTACGACCACGGCGGGTACGGCGCGTACGGGGGCGGCGGGTACGGCAGGAATCCGTACCAGCCGCAGTACTACGAGGAGGAGCCCAGCGCCGGGTGCAGCGTCATGTGATGAACTGAACAGAGATGAACAACAACCATGCTTTGGTGAGCAGAGCACACATGAAAAGCCATCTACGACTATTACGTTACCTTGGTTTTATTCTTCTTTTCTTTGTTGGTTGGTGTCAGGGCGTGTGGGAGTATGATCGTAGTACAGTTTGATCGTACGTGTGGCTGGCCGTTGCCTAGTTTGGTAGTTTATATGTGTTTCGTGTATAGATATGACATGTTATAATCAGCGTAGTTTATATGTAGGCTGAAGCTGTTGTTCCCGATCCTCCGATGTAAAGTTCAACAAACATATCACAATGCTGAGTAGTACTTCTCTCTGTCTAGGGCAAAGCCTTCCTCCCCTCGATCTTCGCTCGCTCGCACGTGGATTCGCCTTCCCCACTCCGCTGGTGGCGGGGAGGGGAATCCCGCTAGTAGATAGGTTGTAGAGCTTAGATAGGTTGTGGTGCTTCTTCTTCGAGTTGGTCTTTCGGGTTTTGACCCTCCTAAATTTCGTTCATCGGGACGAATTAGACGGAGATCCGACGTAGATTCCTACCACCTTCGCAGGGCGGCGAGGTTAGAGTTTCTTGTCGTGCATACAAGGCGGCATCGAGATTTGGTGTCAGGCTCTCCAGGTAGCTTCAAGGGTTTGACGTCAATGACTGCGGCCCAGGCGCTAGTCCTAAGGGGCATGTGCACAGAGATTTCCCGATTGTCATCGACAAGGTCAGGCCAGTTTTTGTATGGGAGCGGCGACATCGGTGCGTCGACGGCTTGTTCTGGTGGCGGTAGTGCAGAGGTCTTAATGTAATTCATAGTAGGCTAAAGCTTTGTTTCCAATCCTCCGATGTAAAAAGTTCAACAAACATATGAGAATGCTGAGTAGTGCTTCTATCTGTCTATGGCAAAGCATTCCTCCACTCGATCTTCGCTCGCGAGCCTATGGGTTTGCCTTCTCCTTCCCGCCGGTGGCGGGTGGATCCCGCTAGTACATAGGTAAGGGTTCTAGTCCTCGTAAGGGCGGCCTGCGGTGCCCGGCGGATGGTGATGCTTCTTGTTCGAGTTGGTCTTTCGTCTTTCGATCCTCCTCAATATCAGTCGCCGGGACGAATTAGATGTAGATCCGGTGTGATCCCCGCCAGCTCTTCGCGGCAGCGAGGTTAGAGTTTTTAAGAGGCAGCGTCGAGATTTGAAAATCAAAGCGCTTCAAGGGTTCAACATCGACAAGGTATTTATAGATTCAAGGGTCCAGCAGCGTGTGAACTTCTATAATAGATTCGAGTCCTTTTTAAATAAACAGACTCATCTCTTATGTATTTATGTAAGTGACTCTCTATTTCTTCTGCAGAATTTTTGTTCCACCCTTGCGCTCTGCAAATGAACTTGATGAAATCTTCCCGCTTCAGAAAAGAAACCTGGTAGAATCTTAACAAACATGAGGGCCGCCCGAAATGCAGCAACCTGATGAGTCTTGAAGTTTCCTCATAATAGGCCTAAGACCCAACTGAGATATATCTAAATGCCTAGACATAACCACTGGCTTTACTATTGTATTGGTGCGATCTTCAGGGTTTAGATGGAATACCATATGCCCCGGATGATGTCCTCAAAGGCGAGTGAGCCACCTCGATATATGTCATTCTTGGCGAATACAAGATGTTGCAGTCCTTTCTGGTCAAATATTTCACATGATGTATATGAAGTGAACATGATGCTACACTTTACTTGGTAGTTGTTCTCCATGTTTGTCTCAGTTTAAGATTACTTTGTAGTTCCTCTATTGCCTGTGGTTCTGCAAATGCTTTGGACTATTGTTACGATTCTTACAGAAAATTCTGAATACAAAAATGTGTAGCAATCATTTCTTTGTGAGTTGTTTGACTATTGTATTACGTAGAAATTTCTTCAACGGTTCTTTTGCACTGTGTTTACCCGTACATTTTTTTCATTGTCTCAAACTTAAAATGAAAATAACTCTTTTGTTTTTTCCCTATTATGCACTGAAACAAACTTGGGTTAAGAGCATAATCAAGTAGGCGCAATGTTACAGTTGTACATTTTTCTATTACATTTTTTCCCCTGACACTATCGTTTGGAATTTATCGGCTAGCGGCGACTACCCTTCCAGGACTACTTACCTCGCCCAATTCAGGTCATGTTTGTTTCTAGAGTTTTTTTGGGGATTGATGGGGATTATCCCGGTCAAACCCCGAAATCCCCACATATGCCAAAACATCGTTTGTTTCTAGTGTACTGGGCAGGGTTTATCCCCACCTTTCCCCACAAATCCCCAAACTCTAGTTCATTTTTTCTCAATCCCCTAGGGGATCCAATACACTACCCCTACCTAGTGATTGGATCCCCAATCCCCTAGAGGATTGGGTGAAGTTTGGGGTTTCACCCAATCCACTAGAGGATTATCCCCACCAATCCCCAAAAATACTCTAGAAACAAACAGAGCCTCATGGGGAGCCTCCCTGGGACGATCACCCCTTGGTATGGGAAGTCTGGGTCCGCCCAAGTGCAAGACCTTAGCGTGGCTTGCTCTTCAAAACCGACAGTGGACAGCGGACCGTTAATTTGACACTGTTCTCTGGCTGGCCGGCCGGCCGGCCGCCTTCTGTTGGAATGCACTGGTTCGGTTTGATTACTTACCAGGTGTAGGTTGCGACAAGGCTGGCTCCTGCTTTCAGGGTAGCTTTCCTTAAACTATTCAGCGCGTCTAATAAGGTATGTGGTGCTGTCGATCAGTGATTATGGTGTTGCTTGTCATCGGACGGCTCTCTGGTTGATTTGATTCCAGATATGAGAGGGTACCCTTACGTATTTTTGTGTGTGTGAAGTGCATAAGCACACCTAGATAAATACAGAGTACAAATAACATGAGAGAGAGGCGTTTTGGCTCCCGGTTGTATATACTCCTATTATTTTTTCAAAGTTGCATTTTGAAAAAATCTGAAAAAAATTTGGGCACAAACATATACAACATTTCAATATTAATATAAAATTTCGGAAGGAAATAACACTTTATGTGGTCTGAGAAATGCACAAATTTTGTCTTTTTTGCACAAGCCACAGAATGTGTCATTTTCTTCCGTAATTTTGCATGAATGTGTTTTTTTTTTAAATTTGTGCCCATTTTTCAGATTTTTTCGAAACATTTTTATATTTTTTTAATTTTAAAAAAACATAAAAGGAGAATATGCACACGGAGCCAAAGTGGATTTCTTAACATAAGATCAATATATGCAGTGACAAGATAAGCCATAGATAAATGTGAAACACGGAGGGAGCTCCACCTCCACTTCCATGCCATCCATGGTCGGAGCCTAACTTAAAAAAAATTAACTTAAAAAAATTACTTAAACCCTGTGAATCTTATCGCATAGGATCGATCGACGAGAAGGCATGGCATACTCGCCGACACACAACGCGCTCGATCTGGGCCAGGATAGCGGTGCAGCAACTCCACTGTTACAACGTGTGGTTGGCGTGGTGGGTCCACGTGTCCCTAATTTCTGGTGGCGCGTAGGGCAATGATCCGGCCGTCCGTTACTGCGCGTAATCATGCGTGTCAGCGGGTGCCCGTGCCACCACCCAGTTTAAAAGCAGAGGAGTGCTACCACCCACCGTCGGACCCTCACTCCCCTATCTCCGACTCTCTTCTTCCTCTCGATCGGCTGGTTCTTCCAGCTCTGCCATTAGCAAGCAAGCAAAGGTGGCAATACCTTGGAACGCCAAGGGCAGGAAAAGGTACGGCGGCCTCCTCTCTTCCTCCTCCTCCATCTCATCTCTGTGTGCTCGTTTGTTTCTCATCAGATCATACGAGTAGCTCGTAAGTCGAGTTCTTCCTCATAGCATAGGCAGGCAGATACCAATGTTTGGCTAGCGGAGTCTGTGACTTGATTTTTGTTCTCTGCTACTAGCTACTTCTCTCTATCTGACGTTTCCTGCTTCGTTGTCCAACACCAGAAAGATTAGGCGACCTAGAAAGAAGAGAATAACTTGGATCAATCTTGGTCATATGTCTATATCAATCGGTTAATTAAGTTTTGTCCGCTCTCAAATTAGCTCCTCCAAACGGGTGCTGGTAAATATGTTCCCATGGTGTGCCGACTACGCTTTGTGCACTGTCCATAAAAGCAGGAGACGTGAAGTAGAGATCAAGGCAACAAGAAAGGCCTTTTCACTTTAAACTTAAAATTGACATACTACCTAGCTACTTGTTGATGCGGGTGTATGTCGGAGAAGTAGCTAATATGCTCAAGCAATTAGGATTCCAGTTCATTCATTCTCTCCGTCTCCGAAAAATAAAACAAGAATCCCCTGTAAGATCCTGTCAAGTCTCACTTTGTCGCTGTCCTTTGTTAGTATGAAATAGATTAATTCAAATTAACGAATCTTTTAGGGAATGGTACAACAGAATTTTGACTCGCAAACTCTTTTAACCTGCTGGAATGGTACAACAGAATTTTGACTGATCACAAACTCTTTTAACTTGTTGTTCTCTTCGCAGATGTCGACGATCGTCATGAGAGTCGACCTTGACTGCGACAGGTGCTACAAAAAGATCAGAAAGGTCCTCTGCAAGCTCCAAGGTAATTAGTTGCGGTCGACGAAATCTCAATTGTACATCACTTGTTTGCGTACTTAGAATAGCAGACTAAAGATTCTTGTTGATCCGTGGTCCGAGGAGTACTCACTTAAATAACCTGGGAAATAAATTTTATGTATGAATCAACAGACCGTGAAAACATCAAGGCCATCGCGTATGACGAGAAGAACAACACCGTGATGGTGTCAGGGTCGTTCGACGCCGAGGAGGTCTCCGACAGGCTCTGCTCCAGCGCCGGCAAGGTGATCACAGACATACAAGTCGCCAGAGCGAACCAGATGATGCCCGGCCCAGGCAAGGCGACGCCCAAGCACCCCGGGAAGGAGAACCACGGCCAGAAGGATGGTCATGGCCATGCCGCCGGTGGCCACGGTGGCGGCCAGAAGGAGGGCCATGGCCCCGGCGGCGGCTACAGCCAGAAGGAGGGTCATGGTCATGGCGGCGGCCACGTCCAGAAGGAGGGCTATGGCCACGGTGGCGGCGGCGGAAAGCCCGACAAGGCCAGGCACGTCATGTTCGACATGGACGACGAGGATGATCTCGACCAGCATGCCCCCCACGGCAAGGGTCATGGCAACGACCACGCCAAGGGCCACGGCAATGGTCACGGGCACGGACATGGCCACGGCGAGAAGCCGAAGGTGTTCACCACCACTGCGATGTCACGGAACGAGGCCCCGCGCCCGCAGCAGCCAGCGTCCATGGCGGCGATGGCGCCGATGCGGATGCCGCAGGCGGGGCCGAGCATGACGATGATGCCGACTCAGGGTCCGAGCATGACGATGATGCCGCAGGCGATGGCCACGCCGTCGATCTGGCCGGCACCGGGGCCGGCGTACGGGTACAGCGCACCGGCGTACGGTTACGGCGGGGCGCCACCAGCCGGGGGGTACTACGGCGGGCCCGTGTACGACCACGGCGGGTACGGCGCGTACGGGGGCGGCGGGTACGGCAGGAATCCGTACCAGCCGCAGTACTACGAGGAGGAGCCCAGCGCCGGGTGCAGCGTCATGTGATGAACTGAACAGAGATGAACAACAACCATGCTTTGGTGAGCAGAGCACACATGAAAAGCCATCTACGACTATTACGTTACCTTGGTTTTATTCTTCTTTTCTTTGTTGGTTGGTGTCAGGGCGTGTGGGAGTATGATCGTAGTACAGTTTGATCGTACGTGTGGCTGGCCGTTGCCTAGTTTGGTAGTTTATATGTGTTTCGTGTATAGATATGACATGTTATAATCAGCGTAGTTTATATGTAGGCTGAAGCTGTTGTTCCCGATCCTCCGATGTAAAGTTCAACAAACATATCACAATGCTGAGTAGTACTTCTCTCTGTCTAGGGCAAAGCCTTCCTCCCCTCGATCTTCGCTCGCTCGCACGTGGATTCGCCTTCCCCACTCCGCTGGTGGCGGGGAGGGGAATCCCGCTAGTAGATAGGTTGTAGAGCTTAGATAGGTTGTGGTGCTTCTTCTTCGAGTTGGTCTTTCGGGTTTTGACCCTCCTAAATTTCGTTCATCGGGACGAATTAGACGGAGATCCGACGTAGATTCCTACCACCTTCGCAGGGCGGCGAGGTTAGAGTTTCTTGTCGTGCATACAAGGCGGCATCGAGATTTGGTGTCAGGCTCTCCAGGTAGCTTCAAGGGTTTGACGTCAATGACTGCGGCCCAGGCGCTAGTCCTAAGGGGCATGTGCACAGAGATTTCCCGATTGTCATCGACAAGGTCAGGCCAGTTTTTGTATGGGAGCGGCGACATCGGTGCGTCGACGGCTTGTTCTGGTGGCGGTAGTGCAGAGGTCTTAATGTAATTCATAGTAGGCTAAAGCTTTGTTTCCAATCCTCCGATGTAAAAAGTTCAACAAACATATGAGAATGCTGAGTAGTGCTTCTATCTGTCTATGGCAAAGCATTCCTCCACTCGATCTTCGCTCGCGAGCCTATGGGTTTGCCTTCTCCTTCCCGCCGGTGGCGGGTGGATCCCGCTAGTACATAGGTAAGGGTTCTAGTCCTCGTAAGGGCGGCCTGCGGTGCCCGGGCGGATGGTGATGCTTCTTGTTCGAGTTGGTCTTTCGTCTTTCGATCCTCCTCAATATCAGTCGCCGGGACGAATTAGATGTAGATCCGGTGTGATCCCCGCCAGCTCTTCGCGGCAGCGAGGTTAGAGTTTTTAAGAGGCAGCGTCGAGATTTGAAAATCAAAGCGCTTCAAGGGTTCAACATCGACAAGGTATTTATAGATTCAAGGGTCCAGCAGCGTGTGAACTTCTATAATAGATTCGAGTCCTTTTTAAATAAACAGACTCATCTCTTATGTATTTATGTAAGTGACTCTCTATTTCTTCTGCAGAATTTTTGTTCCACCCTTGCGCTCTGCAAATGAACTTGATGAAATCTTCCCGCTTCAGAAAAGAAACCTGGTAGAATCTTAACAAACATGAGGGCCGCCCGAAATGCAGCAACCTGATGAGTCTTGAAGTTTCCTCATAATAGGCCTAAGACCCAACTGAGATATATCTAAATGCCTAGACATAACCACTGGCTTTACTATTGTATTGGTGCGATCTTCAGGGTTTAGATGGAATACCATATGCCCCGGATGATGTCCTCAAAGGCGAGTGAGCCACCTCGATATATGTCATTCTTGGCGAATACAAGATGTTGCAGTCCTTTCTGGTCAAATATTTCACATGATGTATATGAAGTGAACATGATGCTACACTTTACTTGGTAGTTGTTCTCCATGTTTGTCTCAGTTTAAGATTACTTTGTAGTTCCTCTATTGCCTGTGGTTCTGCAAATGCTTTGGACTATTGTTACGATTCTTACAGAAAATTCTGAATACAAAAATGTGTAGCAATCATTTCTTTGTGAGTTGTTTGACTATTGTATTACGTAGAAATTTCTTCAACGGTTCTTTTGCACTGTGTTTACCCGTACATTTTTTTCATTGTCTCAAACTTAAAATGAAAATAACTCTTTTGTTTTTTCCCTATTATGCACTGAAACAAACTTGGGTTAAGAGCATAATCAAGTAGGCGCAATGTTACAGTTGTACATTTTTCTATTACATTTTTTCCCCTGACACTATCGTTTGGAATTTATCGGCTAGCGGCGACTACCCTTCCAGGACTACTTACCTCGCCCAATTCAGGTCATGTTTGTTTCTAGAGTTTTTTTGGGGATTGATGGGGATTATCCCGGTCAAACCCCGAAATCCCCACATATGCCAAAACATCGTTTGTTTCTAGTGTACTGGGCAGGGTTTATCCCCACCTTTCCCCAAAATCCCCAAACTCTAGTTCATTTTTTCTCAATCCCCTAGGGGATCCAATACACTACCCCTACCTAGTGATTGGATCCCCAATCCCCTAGAGGATTGGGTGAAGTTTGGGGTTTCACCCAATCCACTAGAGGATTATCCCCACCAATCCCCAAAAATACTCTAGAAACAAACAGAGCCTCATGGGGAGCCTCCCTGGGACGATCACCCCTTGGTATGGGAAGTCTGGGTCCGCCCAAGTGCAAGACCTTAGCGTGGCTTGCTCTTCAAAACCGACAGTGGACAGCGGACCGGCTCACAACCCGCGGATGGCCTCATGAGCCCCTATGCCAGCTTTGTAAATGCGCTCTGGAAATGTTGCTCACATGCTATTCCATTGCTGGATGGATGGGGAACCCCACGCCTCCCCCCCCCCCCCCCCCCTTCACCTCCGCAAGCCCATGAGATATGGTTCATTTTCTCTAAGTGTCCTGGCATGCCTAGGGCTCCGATCGGTGGTCGGTATGCTGGAACCTATGGAAGGAAAGAAACGCTACAGTTTTTACCAAGAAGGCCTCTATGTCGCAAGATATAATCGCCAGGATTAAGTAGGAAGGCCAAGCGTGGCTAAAGGCTGGCGCCAAGCACTTTGCCCAGCTGGTCCCGTAGTTTTTCCGGCTCTCGTCCGGATGACGAGATGTAACGCTTGTGTTCATGTCTTCTTCTAGTCTTTATTTTTGTATGGTCTAGGCCTTTTTCTCCTCCTAAATCAATGAAAAGGCAGACCTCTTGCCGCGTTTTAAAAAGCGAATCTAACAAAATCAAATGTCCCGTAGTAATGGCCGTTAGTAGTGTGACGTGGGAGGGAGCACATCCAAAGTGGATCCTAGGGACCTCATAGCACAATGGGACGACTTTCGGGACAACCTACTCTTTCATAAGATCGGCCATCCCTGGTGTCCGAACGACAATTGTGTGTGACAAATCTAGTTTCCTCTTAAGCACCACTCACACATTTATGTATTTTGTTGTTGTCTAGATCCATATGTTCTTAGCCGTGTTACTATAAACAATATCAAATGTCATATATATACAACAACAAAGTTCTATTGCCACGCATGCCACATAAACAAAGTTCTATTGCCATGCATGCCACATATACATGTTGTAATACTAGGGTACATATATCAATTGTATGTGCTCATTATATTAATAAACAACGAAACCATTGTTACTCTTCCGACCAAGTGATGTCCTCCATTCCACATTCTGATCTAGGCCGAGAGCGTTCCACACTTCTGGTGAAGCATCCACGATGTTGTTGTCACAAGGCGGCTCGTAGTTATGCTCACCGTCGCAACCGTACACGGAGTCACACTCGTCCACCACCTTAGCATGCACAGACTTGCCATTGGCGGTGATCTTGATTTTTTGGCCACAACGAGCCATCTTCTTGAACCAACCCGTGGAGAGCGCGACAACCATTTCCTTGTCGATGTGATAGGCGTTATCTCACTCCGACGGGCCACCGTCGTCCTTGCCCTTCTCGAAGCTGTTGAGTCTAAGGACGGCATTCGTGGCTGCGGTGACCGGTGGCGAGCAGTGGTACTATGGGTACCTTTTGCCATCCTCGCAATAGTCCGGGTCATTGCTCCTTTCGCACTTGCCAGCCTTTCCTGGGAGATAACCACTGGCGTGACATACGTCGAGGCTGGGACGAAGAGACGCTGCAACGTGGGAAGCCGGGAGCAACTAGGAAGAAGATTACCACGGTAGCCGTGATTGAAGGAGTTGTTAGCATAGAACCACCACATTTCACGTGAAATTTCGAAAAAACCACCACTTTACATCTAGATCACAATTACCCACCACTATTCACGAGATTCTTTGCAATGTGCGATAAAACTCAATTGAACACGAATTGACACGATTTCTGACAATGGGACCCACAGTCAGGCTGAGGTGGCAGCACACGTGGACTGTTTGCCTACCTGTCAGACTAATAAAAAACTCATATCTCCAAAAAAGTCAAATTAGGCTCATGGCCACAAGTCAACACGGATATTTTTTCTATTTCTATTTCTCTTTTCTTTTCCTCACATCTGGGTGGACCACAACCAAAACAACCTCCATCAGATCTAGTGTGCACCTCCTTCGCTGGTGATCGAGCTGGCTGCTGGCCGTGGCGGCCATGGACGAGCTCGTCCGGATGCTGCAGCTGGGCGCGCCGGTCTGGATTCATCCCTCGACGCCAAGACGCCCAATGAGGAGGAGCACGCGGGCTGGCCCCATGTCGTCGTAGCTCGATTTGAATTCATCCCTGCCGTGGCAGCGATGACATGCGCAGCACAGCCGGTAGTGGCCAGGAACAGCCGAACGGAGTGGCATGGGATGCCAGGGTGCGTGGGAAGGACGGTCGCCGCCGCCTCCCCCATGCTCGATCTCCGCGGCGACCGAGCGTGCGGACGACGGTGAGCAGGAGCCGGCGGTCGTGGCGAGCAGGACCAGGCCGCCGGCGTGCCCGTCGCCCGCGAGCAGGAGGGTGGCGACGCCGGCGAGCGGCGGCACCGAGGAGAGAGGAGGAAGTACGAGACTCCTTTGACTTCTCCTACGTCAAACGGGGTGCTTGGAACCGGGCGGGGCGGCGGTGAGCGAGCAGGAGGGCGGCGACGCTGACGAGCGAGGACGAGGTACGGGCCTACTGCCTCCTTTGACTTCTTTTTATTGAGATTTTTTTATTAGTCTGACAGGTGGGTTCATGTCCGTAGATGCTGCCAACTCGGCAAACAGTCCACGCGTGCTGCCACCTCGGCCCCGACTCGTGGGTCCTATTGTCAGAAATCGTGTCAATTTGTGTTTAATTGAGTTTTAGCGCACATTGCAAAGAATCTCGCGAATAGTGGTGGGTATTTGTGATCTAAACGTAAAGTGGTAGTTTTTTAAAATTTCATGTGAAATGTGGTGGTTCTGTGCTATTCACTCTGATTGAAGCGGTAGCCATCTTCGTTTGACTTAGACTCTCCTTCTCACTCTATTCTTGAAGGGCGTGTTTGGCTCACGTTTGAAAAGTAGGTAGGCTGCATGGAAGTTGGTAGAAGTAGGTAAGCTGCATGAAAATGGAATCTTTTCGCCGACACGACGTTTGGTTACATACGAGGCTCCATTTTTGCGCCAGCATGATACTTAAAGCAGCTTTGGGCCTGGCCCGACGGAAATGCTCAAATCGGCCGTTCCCACGCATGCAGGCGACACAGAACACGAGGCATGTAGGGTGTCAGGGAATCTTGCATGCGTCTCTCACACCGCATGCAGAACGCCACCACACAAAACGCCGTGCATGCAAACTGCGGGCGAATCTACCAACCCCAGCTACTTTTCTACGCGCTCTCAAATCTGCACGGTGTTTGGTTTGTACTCGGCTGGGCCAGGCTCTTGGGGGACAGGCTCTGGGGGCCTGGCCCTGGGATGCAAAAAGGCTGCATGAGTGATGTAGGTAACCAAACACCCCCGAAATCTTTACTGTGTTTGGACTTGATTGGTTGGTGCTCGCAGCGTATGTGCTTTTATAGAATATAGTTGTGTTGCCAGTTGCCACTAAGTGTGAACACTGATTTGGTGTCTGTCACGGCAATCCGTTGCTTTGTTCAGAGGAGAGATGAGACTGCACGGACTTGGCCGGCGATATGGCGTGCCGTTACGGACAGTTATCAAATTTGCAACTTGTCGTCGTATCGGCATCTGAGATAGGAGACGGGGTCCTGCTGGCCGAGGGTGAACGTAGGGCAAGAAGGTGGACGTCGTCAAGGTCGGGATTGTACACGGCAGTTTACCCAGCTTCAGGCTCCACGGCGGTGGCGGAGCCCTACGTGCTGCTATAACTCACTATAGGCAATAGCCGTGATACAGGTTACAATGAGTTGGTTGTATGTTGATTGGATGCCCTAAAGGCGTCCCGAGGTCCAGCTTATATAGGCGGCTGGACCTAGGGTTACAAGGAGATTGCGTATCCGGCAAGCATACAGAGTCCTAAACCTAGCCGGCAAGTCTGCCGCATTCCGTCTTGGTCTTGGTGGCTTCATGGGCTTCAGTCTTGGGCCTCCTCCTTGCCGGCATCCGTCTTCCTTGGTCGTCAGCTATCTGGGCCGCCCGGCAGGCAAAGCCTTCACCACCACTGCGGGCCACCCTGGACTAGCCGGATTGATCCATGCTGGTGATACCCCTACTAGGTATATCCCCAACATTAGCCCCTGGAAGGGTTCGAATTCTTCAGGCGCCGTCTTATTTTGTCGGCAACGTCCGTCTTGTCTTGTAAGCGGCTGAAGAGCTTGAAGCATTCCAAAGTTGAAAGTAAGCGGCGATCCGCCTAACGTAGTCGGATGATTTGCCGCCATCATGGGAAAGACGGCCTGACCGTTGTCAGGAATCTTCCTGGCACCAGTCTTGTCATTTAACTAGTCCTGTCAAATGTTGACGGATGACGTCATGCAGTCCACGACAGTTTGGACTTGGGCATGTGTCATGATTATTTCTCCACTATGCACAAGAATCGGGGAGAAAGCCGCAGACACCGTTGCCACGACGTGCAAATCGTGGGCATGTGGCGGAGATCATGCGTCCCCCCAATCTCGCGCACGGATCTTGGCGTGCGGAGATAAATACCCAAAGGGCACACCGAGGTTGGACTTCTTTCCCATTCGCATCCACCGCGGCCTCCTCAGCTTCCCGAGCTCTCCTCCTCCCCGCACTCAACTCCGGTGAGCACGAGCAGAGCCTCCACGGCAAATGGCGAGCACTCAGCAAGATTCGGCGGCGGCGGCGCTGGCTGCGACTTCGGCGGCCATGGTTGGATCTGGATCTGCGCCATCGGCGGCGGCGGTTCCCGCGAGCGCGCCGGAGACCTCTCCTGTCCCCACCGCGGCCGCGGGTGAGGTTTCCTCTTCTTCCCCAACTCCGGTGGCACCTGCGGCGGCCACTCCCACCTTCTCGCTCCCATCCCTAGCGGCGACCAGCATCGAGGCCACGGCGGAAACTGCCGCCGATGACGACGACGACGCCGAGGATGAAGAAGAGACGGCGGACCTTGGCTCCAGGTACTGGCTGCCGTCAGTTATGACGTCAGCTTATCTGAAGGAGCTGGAGGAAGGCGGCTACATACCGCCCAAGACGGAATGCTCCTGGAGGGTTCCAGGCGACGAGGCAGTCCCTGACCCGCAAGACGGCGAGCGCGTCATGTTGGCGTCGCACTGCCTCCGCGGTATGTCCTTGCCGCTTTCCGCCTTCTTTCTGGCGGTGCTTAGTTTTTACGGGCTGCAGCCGCACAACATAGCGCCCAACAGTATTCTAGTGCTAGCCGGCTTCCTGGCTTTGTGCGAAGGGTACTTAGGTATAGCTGCGTCCATAGAGCTATTCAAGTACTGCTTCCTATGCCGCCGGCAAACCATACCAGGCGGCCATCTGGCAACTTGCGGTAGCGTAACCTTCAACTGCCGCCAACCCGACTGGTACCCAAAGATCCCATACATCGAGTCGGTGAAGCACTGGACCAGCACCTTTTTCTACTGCAAGGACCTCCCAACACCGGCACAACACAGGGGATGCCTGTTTTTGTCAACGCTCCGCCAACCCACAAGGCCTGTTGGACGGCAAAAGTGCCGCTTAGCAGCTTGTCGGCTGAGCTTCGAATTGCCGTCAGGCGGATCGAGTTCTTGACGAAGACGATGAAGGCTCCGCAACTTGACGGAGTTGACACCGTCATCTGCTGGGTGTCGAGGAAGATAATGCCACTCCGCCATCGCCCACTGAAGATGTGCGAGTACAAGGCGGATGACGCCGGCAACAGCACCCTTGACCAAGATGCACTAGAGTACCGGCTTAGAGAGCTTGTGAAGCCTCTGTCGGTGAAGGCGGCTGAAGGCGTCGCCATGTTCACCCATGACAACCCAGCCCCAGTGGTAAGCCAGAGCTACTTTGTCATTTCCTTGACATCTTTGCCCACTGGGTACTGAATTAACGTTCTGTCTTTTTTCCTTTTCAGCTGCAAACCTTGGGAGATGAAGACTTGGCTCCTAACTGGTACGACACTGGTGCCAGCAAGTCGAAGAAGCGCAAAATAAGCGGCTCCACCAAGGATTTGGAGAAGAGGAAGAAAGCGGCCACCTCCGCTGATGCAGAGGATGAGACCTTGGGGAGAACATCCCACTCAAGCGGTAAGCAATCCTTTTGCTTTCCCTGACTTGGCCATTTTGATATGTTTGTACTGACAAACTTGCATTTTTCTGCCAACAGGGGCAAGCCTGCCATGCCCAAACTCCACGCCAACCTGAAGATTTCTGCCGGTAGGGGCAAGCCACCACGTTCTTCTCCAGCCGCTACGCCGACAACGCCCACAGTTGGCGTTCCCGTGATTGTATGCCAGGGAACGTACACAGCTGTTGGTACCTCAGAGGCGGCTACGGAGAAGATGGCGGGGAAAAAGTCAGTTGCCGGACCTACCTTTTCCAAGACGGCTGAAGCTTCGGCTAATGATGCCGCTCGATTTATTGCCATGAAGCAAGAGATGGATGACAGGATGGCGGCTTACCAAGGCGGATCGTCCTCCCATCCTGGCTCCCAATCTGGCAAAGGGTTACGAGACCCCCGGCAAACGCTAAGGACCATGCGTGAAGGTACCCGTAAATGGTACGCGCACATGGATGATCTCCACGAGACCCTGCATAACCAACTTGAGGTAATGTAACCTATAGTCCCAGCCCCCGAGCACTTTGGCGGCTGAAAGATTTTTCAACCGGCAAAGTGGTCTCGTTGACTATATAGTGCTAACCGCAACGTTGCTTTTGTGCATGCAGGCCGTTCTTGCTTCCAATCTTGAGCTGTTCCGTGCTCAAGAGAAGAAAAACAAAGAATGCCAGCAACTGCAGCAGGACGTGGAGATGAAGGACGCCCAGATTGCGAGCTTGGAAGAGGCTCGCAAAAAGGATGAAGGTGACAAAGTTTTCTTTGCCTTCTTTTCGTCCGACTTCTTTTTGCTTTTCCGACAAGTATTTTAGTCATCTTTTTTTTTCTTTATTTGTAGAATTACTAAACACTGCGCAAGATATTCTCAAGAATTCCACTGACATGCAAGCTTTGATGAACGAAGCTGCAGATCTTGCTGAGTTGGTGGCAAAGCTGAAGGCAGATCATGCCAAGGAGCTGGATGAGCGGGAGCTGGCCCATGCCGCCGAGGTTAGCAAGCTGACGGGACAACTTGAGGCTATGAGCAACAACGTCGACCAGGTGAACAAGAATGCCAAAGCGCAGCAGGAACAACTGTCACAGGCAGTCCAGCTAGCTCTGGAGACACTTGAGAACCATCTGGACGAGGTCAACGCCATCCACGAGCATGTCTTGGGTACGTCTCTAACCCTTCATCCTTCTTTGATACTTTGCACTCTTGAAATTTCAAGCTGCAGTGTGTAACTGTTTGTATTTGTGCAGTGCCGGCTAGTCTGGGTGATGACATGGCTACGACGCCGCGCCTTGCCCGTATCTTGAAGGTTGGCGAAATCGTCAACCAGATTGTCGGTGCGGGCAAAGCGTTTGCCGCCAAGTTCTACCCTGGCGAGGACGGCGATCCCATCAACTTCGATGCCCTGCCAGACCTGCTAGAGAAGGCGGCAACCGAACATGACGGCACGCTACGCTCAGCAGCACGAGGCGGCGCCAAGTTGGCATTGGCGATGACGGCGGCGTGGTATCCGGAGGCTGATATTCATCAAGTCACCGAGTACTTCCCCACCGAAGACGAAAACAACCAAGCCATCGTGATGCAGGACGTGCTGCGGTCTGTTCGAGGCTATGCGACCCGGGTTGCCAACATGGTTGACATCCGCAAGTTCTACAAGGAACACCCGGATCCACATGTTGCCATAGCCGATCCCTCCTTGGCGGATCCTGAAGCTGCCGTAGGCGAAGAAGGCGAAGCCGCAGCTGACGAGCGCAGCCCCCGGGATGGCGGAGCCAGCCCCAAGAATGCCGGCGTCAGCCCCCAGGATCTCTCCACCACCTCCACCAAGGCGGCATCTCCTTGACTGTCCTCCTGTAATGGTAGCACAAAACACTGCGTTAATCTGCTAACGCCAAAAACTTGTTTATATTTTGGGTTTGTAAATATTCTTGGCCAACTTTTATGCTACACTTGGCGGTAGGCTTATTTAAGTGGCCCGCCTTAATATGTATCTCGTTTGCATGTTTGGCTGTTTCATATGTTGGCGGAACCTCATCTTAGTTACTTTAGCTGAGCCAACCAGGTGCAATACCAACTAATTTAGACTCAGAGACCAAAGCCAGCATGTTGGTGCCAACGACATACTACTAGGCGACCCACACACAAACAGACAGATAAGCATATTAGGCGGCACAAAGATTGTTTGCTTTTTTAGCCGATAGATGGCAAATGTCAAAAAAGTTTGAACCTTAGCACGGAGCAAAAACTATTTTGTTCGGTAACTTCTATGACAACAGATATATGATTGCAAGAAATGACAAAAGATGGCATGATCCCAAAACTGAATGAGCAAACCACAGACTTTTATTTCATAATCATATAGTACTTATTACAATGTTGAAATTGCTAAGTGTAAAAGGACGTAGCTGCTCAATGTTCCAGGGTCGCTTGGTTTCTTCATACTTGTCATCAACCTTCCTCTTGCGCTTGCGACCTCGCTTCTTCTTGTATCCGTCTCGTGCGTCTACCAAGTAATAAGAACCATTGAGCAACACCTTACTGACCACGAAAGGTCCTTCCCAAGGCGGGGATAATTTATGCAAGCCCTTCCTGTTTTGGATTAGGCGGAGGACCAGATCACCAACTCTAAAACTTCGTTGCCGCACTCTTCTGCTGTGATAATGCCTCAAACTTTGCTGATAGATGGCGGATCATGCGAGAGCAACGTCTCGTTCTTCATCAAGTAGGTCAAGGCCATCCTGTCTTGCATCTTCTGCGTCTTCCTGGACGTAGGCTTGAATTCTGGGAGAATCATACATCATGTCGGTCGGCAACACTGCTTCTGCGCCATAGACTAAGAAGAAAGGAGTGAACTTGGTTGATCTGTTTGGAGTTGTGCGTAAACTCCAAAGGACAGATTGCAATTCATCCACCCAAGCCCCAGCCGCTCTGTGCAATGGTACTTCGAGACGTGGTTTGATGCCTTGTAGGACTAGACCATTTGTATGCTCTACTTGACCGTTTGCCTGCGGGTGTGCTACTGAGGCAAGATCTAGGCGGATGCCATGCTTATAACAGTATTCCTCAACTTCGCCTTGCGACAAGTTAGTGCCGTTATCGGTGATAATGCTATGAGGCACCCCGAATCGAGAGATTATTCCCCACAGAAAATTTGCGGCTGTGGCACCTATCGTGGGTTTGTCACGTCAGGTGTCATAGATGACTTCGTAGGTGTGGGATTATGCGAGTCAAGCATCTCCGAGCTTGGGATCGCAGGAACAAAGATCAACACAGATTTACCCAGGTTCGGCCCCCTCAATGTGAGGTAAAAGACCTACTTCCTGCCTACCCTAGATTGGTATTGATATGATAATCGAGGTGTTACAATGGAGGCGATCCGATCTGGTACTCGCCGTATGAGCTAGGGTTTGGGGCTTGATAGCTTGACCCGCTCTAAGTCCTGCGAGTCCTCTTTATATACACAGAGACTCGCTAGGTTACAAAAGGAAACTTCCCCCATAAGGAATACATCCACAGAGGCCTACTCGGAGACTACTGGGTCTTCACGTCCTCCGGGATATGTCTTCTAGATCTTTTTCCCTTATGGCGGTTCAATATTGGGCTTTCTCCAAGTGGGCCTTCGTCCGTGCGAGTAAGTTAAGTCGCACTGGGCCGCGGGTTAATCCAGAAAGTATTCCCCCGACATTAGCCCCCAAGTTTAGCTTGGATTTCAAGTGAAGGCTCCTTCGTCTTAACAAACCCCTGAGCCGCGCACATGAATTATCCCAGCCGAACTCCAATTTTCTTATTTCCAATCTGCGGTTTATAACTCTTCTTGGCGGCTCAAGAACGCGACTTATCCTACCTTGACGGTTGATTTTCAGATCTAAACGTCTCCCGCGTCTGGGTTATTTATCTTGGCTCATCGTTTTCCCCAGCGTTCTGCATCAAGTCCTGCATTACGCATCCGCTACTCCTTTCCGCCGCCTCCAATCTCGCTTCTCGTACTCACAATCCTTCGGTGGATATCTCCATCGATCTGAGAAAAATGTCTCGCCGCAACTGCAACTGGGAAGGCTCGTGGGTTGACGAAGATTTCCTGGAATCCCTATGACGAGGGGTAGACTCATCAAGACCCATGGTTAAGGTCCCTAGGTTATGAATATGGGGGAGAGAACGTGGTAGAGCTGGAAGTATCGTCGGCTGACAAGCAGGGCAAAGATTTTACCCAGGTTCAGGGCCCTCGTGTGGAGGTAACACCCCTACGTCCTGCCTGTCTGTTATTGCTTTGTGAATATGATGGTTACAAGGATCCCGGCGAGATGTCGATCTCGCTAGGGTTTTGGTGGCTCTGAAAGTACGTGGTCTGGTTCGATGGCCCTCCCAGTCCTTAAATAATAGGCTGGGTCTCGGGTGTTCGTAACCGACTCGATTTACAAGTAAGGAAACTCTAAACCGACTATTGTTTCGCCAAACTTGGAGGATACTCCATCTTCGTGGGCCTCCCTTCATGGGCTTCATGTAGGCTCTGATAGTTGGGCCTAGTCGATACGTGCACCAGGTACCCTCATGGTAGGGTACCCGATAGGCATACCCATGTCAGTAGCCCCCGAGTACTTGTCTGATTCGAAGAGTCGGGCATGGACTCATACATCATGCACGTTACATTTTTTACATCTGTATTTAGAATTCTTATGAAATAGCACATGTTGGCTATGTCGAGTGTTTCATCGACTATGAGTTTTTGCTTATGATAGTCAAGGGATATTAGCTTAGCAGGCCCGGCACACACGACGGATCGGGGCCAGTTAACTACCATTTGTGGCAAAACCATACTAGCTTTCAATCAAACTCGAGTCCCCGGACTCGAATCTGGAACAAACTGGACAGACTCGAAACAGCCGTTGAGGTCTTACGGAATCGAACTGCAGTATAATTTTGAATCAACCCAACGCGTCCGTCGGGGATAATTCATCATGTCTGCTGACACGGAAAATTTAAGGATAACGCTGCTGGAGCGGTCCTTAGCCCAGCTCGACTGATCGGTGGGTCTTACCTTTGCACTATGCATGCAGCATCCAAGGATCGTCGGATCAACTCGGGAATATTTTGAGTGTGATTTTGCTTATGAACTTAGTCGAATGTTTCGTCGACTGACACTTTTGCCATTATTCTATCGGGTGCGCGACAGCGCTCCCGATGGGAGTAGCCCCCGAGATTGTGCTTTATTGCTTGCAATGGAGGATAATCTCAAAATCTTTTACCCTGCACATTTTAGTCAAAGAAATTTTTTGATACGCTCCCGATGGGAGTATGATACTGCAGTCGAAAGAATTTCGACTGGCCTCTATGATCTTTGCTAAAAACCAACCGAGACTTATGCGAGAGACCACCCGAAGATATCATCGAGTGACTTTTATGCCAGTTCTGAAGATGAAACAACGTCAGCAATGACGCATTTTGCGACTGCCATCTCTGACAAGCGGTGGCGTGCTTGGTGAGTTTGATAAGACGTGACCCTGTTTTGTGGGCCCGTTTCTGCAGAGCTGACCAGGGATGACGCCGCGTGGACTTGATTTGACCGTTCTGGCGCGATTTTCACGGGGCGTGATGATGGTTTCCTGGATTCTCGTGCGTAGTGGGCGGAGTGGCCGGCGACGGTTGCTCTCCATGGCTGCCACGTGTATGGCCAGATTTCGCGCGGAGCGTATGCATCTGTTTTGACGGTTACGATCATTTTGCGATCTGTGGTAAATAGGGGGACGGCGCTGGCAGAGTTTTTTACTTGCCATTTGCTCCCTGCGCCGCCCCTCGTCTCATCTTCTTCCTCGCGCCCACCTCCATTGTTCTGCGCCCAAGCTCTTTGCTCCCACACCCTCCACTGCTGCATGGCGAAAGGTGGGGCTCCAAGCGTGGTGCTGCGCCGCTGCCGCGACCGATGCGGCCAAGGGCAAAAGACCGTGGCGGGTACATCTGCGTCCACCGCTGCCTGAAGAAGAACAGCGGGGATGGGCGAAGTCCACCATCAAGGACGCCCATTTGCTCAAGCTCCGCGAGCAGGGATATCTGCCACCCGCGGAGCAACTCGCCGTCCGCGCTCCATCGCCCAAGGAGGTATGCCCCGAACCACGCGCCAACGAGCGCGTTTGCTTTGCGGAGTTTGTGTCCAGGGGCTTCTCGCTTCCCCTCCACGACTTTGTTCGTGGCCTCCTTTATGCCTACGGGGTGCAGATCCACGATCTCACCCCGAACGGTATTATGCATATTGCGTGTTTTATCACGCTATGCGAGTGCTTCCTTGGCGTCGCACCCAGCTGGGCGCTATGGAAGACCATATTCATGGTGCGACCCAACAGAGGAGGTGGTCGCACCTACCCCGTGGGCGGCTGCGGCATCCAGGTGCGCAGCGACACCCGCTATTTCCGCCTGAAGACCGTCGACTCCGCGCAAGGCTGGAGGAAAGGGTGGTTTTATGCGAGTGTCGAGCAAGACGGAGTCGCCACCTTCTCGACTGCGGCTTACGTCAGGACCAAGGCGTGGGATCACCAGCTCTCAGCCGAAGAAATGGAGGAAGCACGCCCTTTGCTGACTCGAATCGACGGACTGCTGGACAAGGTCACAGGCTTCATTTGATCGCCACCTTTGTAAAGAGGCGGTGTGGCCACTCCGTGCCCGAGCGCACCCCATGTGGGAGTATGAGGGCGCGAGTGACTCCACTCGGATGAGCCCAGAGGAACTGTCAAGGAACGAGCTTGTGACGCACGTGCGCCACATCACCAGCCTGACGACAGCCGACCCTTGCAACATCGATTGTCCCGTCACGCCATACGGGACGGAAAACCCTTTGCTTGAGGTATGTCTGTAGTTTAATAGTTTGCCACTCGTATTTCTACGATATGTGTTTTTTGATTCTGACTTTGCAATTTGTGATGTATGCTATGCAGGGTCACTCGACTGCTGCCTCCCTTCCTCCTCTGCCTGAAAATGGCGAGACTGAAGAAACACAGGCACAGGTGGTGGACCCGAAAGGGGATCAGTCGCCCATCCCTTCTGCCACCACTTCACATGTGGAGGAGGTCGAGGAGGAAGCAGCAGAAGAGGTCCAATCTGAAGACAAGGCCACCTCTGACCAAGAAGTCGATACCGCGCCACCGAAGCGGCGTCGACTGGCCAAGAAGGCGCCTTCTGCTGTGAGTTCACCCGCGAGGGCAGGGCTTGGAGGATGACGAGGAATCAGGCTCACCACCTGTTTTCCAAGCCGCTCCTTTGCGTGCGTGCTCAACAAGCTCAACTCTTCCTCTTCAGTCGAGTGGTACCCCAGCCTTTGGGGGACCAATTTTTGGCGACTCCGAAGATGAGGAAGATGAGGAGCACAGGTATGTGTTTTTGAGTATGATATGGAATTTTGTGCTGTCACATATTTGTGCTGACCGTCTTTTTGCTTTGTTGTGTTGCCACAGCGCTGAAAACAATCAGCCTGGGACTCCTCCAGTCGGAATGTTCCAACCCTGGAGCACTCGAATTCTGCACCGACTGGAAACGAGGCTGCCCAGCCAATGGCCACTGATGCTGTCGTTGAGACAGCCAAGGCGGCAACTCCAGATGTCGGGACATCAGTCGCGGCTCCTGAGCCGTGGATGAACCACGTAAGTAGCTTTTTGCTTGACCCGTTTAGTTGTAGGTCTGTGAGAGTTTGAATTTTTGCTGAATTCGTGTGCTCGCAGCCCTTCTACCACACCTTGGCAGATTCTGCCAAGGCTTATGTCCAGGTGGAGCAGGAGAGGGACATGCGCGCCGAGCTAGAGCGGCTCAGTCGTGAGTTCTCCTTTTTGCTTTTGTTTTGCTGAATTTCTTTTTGCAATGCTTGATTTTGTCGAGTATTGAATGCACGTGATTTTGCTGGGCCAGGCGAGAAGAAGGAGCTGGAAGATGCACTCGCCGCGCAGCGCGAAGAGTCGAAGAAAGAGCTGGCTGCCGCCACCAACTCAGCCGCTGCACGCGAGCGAGGATATGCTGACCAGCTCGCGGCACTCGCGCAGGCCATGGGAGGTGAGTAATCTTTTCTCCTTTTGATATGACGATATAACTGTCGAGTGTCATGAAATGACTTTTGCCTTTTTGAATTGTGCAGAAGCTGTTGGCGCACCGGCCTCTGCGGACGTGGCGAGTGACGATCTTTCGCTGGAACAGGCTGTGGGCGGCTTAGGCGCCTATGCAACCAGGCGAAAGAAGCACTCGCCAAATCGACGAGCACACTTGGCGCTGTATACAAGGTGGTGTTCCCGACTGGCGTAGTGCCGTCGACGGTGGACGACTTCGCCGACGTGTTTGGCCCCGGGACGTCCACCATGGCGGGTTTCGCTCGCGCCAACACGGTACGCGGATCCGAGTCCACCATCAAGCTTCTTATGGGACATGGGATAGATTGCGACTACGAGGCAGCACTGTCTGCGTTCCCTCGGAAGCCAGATGGGAAGCCCATTTCTCTGAAGGGGGTGAGCGGAGCCGCCGCGCGACTGGCCGAGGTTTTTATGAACACCATGGAGCGCCGGGCACTCGAGACTGCCAATCGTCTGCTTAGGAAATCGAATCTTAGGTTTAGGGTAGCTGTACCCTTTTGTTTTATGCCTTGTAATGATACCTTCTGAACTGCGCGAGTCTGCGCTTTGTTTGTGCTACCTTGTTTATGCAAACAGTCTTTTGCTAATGTCTTTCACTCGAAGAGTTGTATGCTTATGACATGAGTTTTAGCTTCTGACACAAACTTTGTGTTTGTGATTATGCTCTTTGAACAGTCACGAGAACCTGCTACTGCGACTAGTTCCTCGCAGGCTCCAATCACCACCCGATCCCAGGGTCAGGTGGTAAATGATGCCAAGGTGATGGAGTATATGAAGGCCAAATTTGTGAGAATGGAGCAAGATCTGAAGGACGCCCAGGCTGAGCTGAATCGATTGAGGGCGAGACCCGCGTTGGCCACCCAACGCGAGGAATATGTGCTCGGGGAGATGGATCTTGTGAACAGGCAACTCGAGTGTAAGTTCGAGTCTTGCTCTGTTTACAAGCTTTTTGCGTAGCTTTTCCTTTTGATCTGACTGGTGCGCCCGTGTTTGTAGGCTTTGTCGACAACTTCCAGGCTGAAAAGATTCGCGTGGAAGGGCGTCTGGATAGCGTGGTTGACGACCCTACGACTGGGCGTCAACACTTTTGGCTTGATAGGTACCATGCCCGCATACTCGCCACCCTGAAGGATCGCGTCTGGCGAAGTGCTGAACTGCTGGAGTTATGCCGGGCAGCGTTTATTCGCCTGAACGAGACTCTTTTTCCTGCGGGGCCACAACCACAAGGGATTCGTGCTTTGTTGAACATCTTCCGTCAAACAAATCCCATTCGAGAGTTGCTGTCTCAGAGACTTGTGATTGGAGCCAACGCTGCAATGGCGTATATGCGTAGTCGAAAACCAAGGTTGGTGTTGCGGACACCTGCAGCCGGAGAGGTTCTCGAACAAAAAGACCTGGATGACACGATCCAAGCTGCGGAGACACTAATCGAGTGCACTCGCGAACAGCTTTGCGGTCCCGAGCTGCCCGTAAAGGACGAGCCTGAGGATTAGAATAGTTTGCGAGTGCAATTTTTGTATAGGGGGCAGCCCCCGAGTGTAATTTTTGACTCTTTGTATATTGTATAGTTTGTATACTTTGATTTTTTGTCGAGCCCCCGAGTCAGTCGAGCGGGGTTTGTGAAATATGTGTTGGTTGTGAACCAATGACTGTGCAGCCCCCGAGTATTCGAGTGCGGCTGCAGAGTTTTTGTGTTCTTTGTTTGGATCCTTGTTACGCAGCCCCCGAGCATTCGGGTGCGGCTAAGGCATTGTGTTTCTGCAAGAGCGAGAGCTCATTTGATCGATAACACAGCCCCCGAGGGTTTCGGGTGCGGTTAAGGTATGAATTATGCGGGTAGTACCACAAAGAAGTCGAAGGAACATTGATTTTATTCCTCTTTTGAATGTTAGGCTGCAGGCCGCCTCATTAAAAACCTTCCAGTCCCCTTAGGTACCCTGGTAAGGAAAAGAGCGCGTCTGAAACCTGCAGCCATCCGACATATAGCCTATTACATTGTATGACTGTGAGCACTTTATGCGTAGAAACGGCGCAGATGCGCAACGTTCCAAGGATTATGAGAGAGTTCGCCTGTCTTCGCGTGCTTCAGTCGATATGCGCCTCCACCAAGGACCTCCGTGATGATGAAGGGACCCTCCCATGGGGAAGCGAGCTTGTGCACCTTCTTTTGCTTCAGTCGAAGAACCAGGTCGCCAACGACGAAGGACCTGGTTCGCAGTCGACGGCTGTGGTAGTTGCGAGTCCTGCTGGTAAACAGCTGTGCGGGCCAAGGCCGTGTCGCGCGCCTCATCGAGCAAGTCGACTGCGTCTTCGAGTGCTTCTTCCGCGTCTTCTTCATTGTATGCTTCAACTCGTGGCGCATTGAACCTTACATCTGATGGCAGAATTGCCTCTGCACCATAGACCATGAAGAATGGGGTGAACTGCGTAGAAGTGTTGGGAGTTGTGCGTAGGCTCCATAGCACAGATGGTAGTTCTTCGACCCAAGCACCCGCAGCTCTTTTGAGTGGCACCAGGAGGCGCTTCTTGATCCCACTCGTCACAAGTCCATTGGCCTTTTCGACTTGGCCATTGGATTGTGGATGCGCCACGGATGCGTAGTTGAGCGTAATGTCCTGCTCTTTGCAGAAGGTTTTGAACTCCTCAGCCGTGAAGTTTGTGCCGTTATCAGTGATGATACTGTTTGGGACACCGAAGCGGTAGATGATGCTCTTTATGAAGTTGACTGCCGTAGTAGCAGTCGAATTTGTGATGGGGACCGCCTCGATCCACTTTGTGAACTTGTCGACTGCCACCAGTAGGTGAGTATGCCCGCCATGCGATGATTTTTTGAGTGGCCCAACCATATCGAGCCCCCATTGGGCGAAAGGCCAGGCCAGCGGTATAGTCTTCAACGCCGATGCGGGTGCGTGCGGCTTGTTGCGAATTTCTGGCAGCCGACGCACCTTTTGACTATGTCCTCCGCGTCTTTGAGTGCTGTAGGCCAGTAAAACCCTGCGCGAAAGGCTTTGGCTACGAGTGATCGACTGCTGGCGTGATGCCCACAGGTACCTGCATGAATATCTCGAAGTATGGCTTGGCCATCTTCGAATGCGATGCATCTTTGGAACATACCTGATATGCTGCGCTTGTATAACTCGCCGTTGATAACGGTGTATGCTTTTGATCTTCGAGTCACGCGTCGGGACTCGGTTATGTCATCTGGTAGCTCGCCACGGAGTATGTAAGCCAGAAAAGGTTGAGTCCAGTTGGCTCAATGAGAAATACCTCGACTGGGGGGTCCTCTGTGCTAGGCACTTTGCTTTTGGGTGGCGTAGTCGACGGAGGAGGCTCTCGTTTCTCCTTGATAGATCTGTGTTCGATGCGCTCGAGGAAGACACCAGGTGGAATTTGTGCGCCAGTTGAGCCAAGATTGGCTAGCATGTCTGCTTCTTCGTTACTTTCCCTTCCTATGTGCCTCAACTCACAGCCCTCGAAGCTGCCCTCCAGTGTGTTGTACAGGTCGCGATAAGCGATCATGTTGTCCGCGATTGCGTCGCAGGCCTTCATTGTTTGCTGCACCACGAGATTGGAGTCGCCGTAGATCATCAATCGAGTGCACCCAAGTGCTTTTGCCATCCGCATGCCATGGATCAGAGCCTCGTATTCAGCCTCGTTATTGGAGGGTAGTTTGAATCCCATCTGCAAAACATAACGTAGCTTGTCCCCTTTTGGTGATATGAGGATGACGCCTGCGCCTGCGCCTTCGTGTTTCTTGGACCCATCGAAGTACATGGTCCAGGAATTGGACACGTCTGGTGCTCCAGGTAATTGGGCCTCTATCCACTCGGTTGTGAAGTCGGGTAGGACTTGTGCTTTGATAGCCTTCGGGTGCTCGTACTTGATGTCTCTTGGAGCCAGCTCGATGAGCCATTTTGCGACTCGACCCGTTGCATTGGGGTTTGTGAGGATATCACCGATTGCTGAGTTACTTACCACGGTGATCGGGTGCTCGGTGAAGTAGTGTGTCAACTTCCTTGAGGACATGAATACAGCGTATGCCAGCTTTTGATAGTGCGGGTACCGCTGTTTTGATATGGAGAGAACCTCGCTCAGGTAGTAGACTGGACGTTGTATGCTTTGGATGTGCCCCTCCTCCATGCGTTCGACTACCAGTACGGTGCTCACCACCCTGTTTGTAGCCGAGACATACAGGTAGAGTGGTTCCCGTTCCTTAGGTGCGACGAGGATCGGAGGGCTTGTGAGGATCCGCTTGAGATCTGTGAAGGCTGCTTCAGCTTCTGGCGTCCACTCGAACTTGTCCGCCTTCTTCATCAGTCGATAGAATGGTAAGCCTTTTCACCCAGTTTGCTGATGAATCGACTGAGCGCTGCTACTCGTCCTGCTAGTTTCTGCACATCGTGAAGCTTTGAAGGCCTTTGCATTGTGAGGATGGCCTGTATTTTCTCCGGGTCTGCTTCGATTCCACGGGCAGAGACTAGGTACCCTAGGAGCTGCCCGGCTGGAACGCCGAACGTGCACTTCTTAGGATTGAGCTTGATATGGAAGCGTTTGAGGTTTGCGAACGTCTCCCTCAAATCGTCGAGTAGTGTGTGTTCTTCCCTTGTGGTAATGACAATGTCATCCACGTAGACCTGGACGTTGCGTCCGATTTGCTTTTTGAGGCAGTCCTGCATCATGCGCTGGTATGTTGCACCCGCGTTTTTGAGCCCAAAGGGCATAGTTGTGTAGCAGTAGACCCCGAGTGGGGTTATGAACGCCGTTTTTTCTTCGTCTTCTTGCTTCATCCTTATCTGGTGATAACCTGAGTAAGCATCCAGAAAGGAGAGTCGTGCGCATCCGGCGGTGGAGTCGACGATCTGGTCGATTCGGGTAGCGGGAAGTGATCCTTTGGACAGCACTTGTTCAGCGCTGTGAAGTCCACGCACATCCGAAGGATGTCTGTATGCTTCTTCTCTACGAGTACGGGGTTGGCCACCCATTGTGATTTCTTGATTTCCCTAATGAATCCTGCTGCGAGTAACCGGTCGACTTCAGATTCGACTGCGGTTCGCTTTGGGCCGGAGATTCGACGCATCGTTTGCTTGACTGGCTTTGCATCTGGAAACAATTGGAGAGAGTGCTCGGCGAATTCCCTGGGAATACCTGGCATGTCGGCTGGACACCACGCAAATATTTCCCAGTTCTCACGGAGGAATTCGACGAGCGCGCCTTCCTATGCGATAGGCAGGCTCGAAGATATGTTGACTGTCTTGGACGGATCGGTCGGGTGCACCTGATGCGACCTTGTGTCATTTGTAGCATTGAAGGATCTGTCGACTGCCAACTTCTTATGCTCCGGAAGGAGTGTGCGGTCGTTGGAAATCGCCAAGTCGGCGAGTGATTCTTCCACCCCGAACATCTCGGAGATTTTGCTGAACTCGCGGTCGCAAGCATCGGACCTTTGAAAGTTTCCACGGACAGTGATGACTCCCTTTGGTCCTGGCATCTTCAGCGTGAGGTACGCGTAGTGTGGCACCGCCATGAATCGAGCAAACGTCGGGCGACCAAGAATAGCATGGTATTGTGATTTCCAGTCGACGACCTCGAACTCAATCGACTCTGTCCTGAAGTGGCTTTTGTCCCCGAACGTAACGTCGAGTTGTATGGTGCCTTCTGGGCTAATTGCTTTGCCAGGAACAATACCGTGGAAGGTATTTGAAGATTTTGGGAGGTTTTCGACTGACCTGTTCATTTTGCGGAGCGTGTCCGCGAAGATGATGTTTATGCCGCTGCCTCCATCCATGAAGACCTTGGTCATGGCGTAGCCTCCTATTTGCGCGTCGAGTACCAGAGCCGCGTGCCCTGGTCGAACTACAGCTGGGGGATGATCCTCTCGACTGAAGCTTATGATGGTTTCCGATCCCTTCAGAAATTCGGCACGGCAGGAGGTGCCATGACAGCCATGTTCACCTGTCGAGTGATTAGCTTTTGCTGCCTGTTAGGGGCGACCCTTTTGTATCATGTACATCTGCCCGTGGGGCTGTGGATATTGATCATCTTCCGCCCGTAGTACGGGTTGTATGGCACCTGCGAGGTTTGCGCCTGGAGCAGGCTGTGGTGGTGGTTGCGGTGGCGGCTGTGGCGCCATGAGAGCGGGCACAGCGTTCGGCTGTGGTGCGGGTGCAGGCGTGGGCTGAGCAGGTGCTGGGCCGTACCTTTTGAGTCGTATCATGTAGTCAGTCGCCATTTGGTCGAATTCCCTGCAGTTCCTTAGGGTGTGATTGGAGCGTAGTTTTCCGTCGTCCCCCTTGAAGAGGTGGAATCTGCACCAGTCGTCCATCTTTTCCTCGAATGACCGCTCGGGTTTTGCGTCGCTGCGTTTGCGCCATTCTTGCCTTTTGTAGCTGTCGCTCCGCTGCTCGCGATCTCGACTGTCCCGTCGATCATCCGAGCGTCGATTGCTTCTATCTTGGTCTCCCGGGGTTGTGTGTATCCAGCCGCCATGAACTCGGGTCTGTTATCGTCGTAAGGACGTTTGGAACGTTTGCGCCTGCGATCTTCTCTGTATGAATCTCTGCGGCCTCGACTGCCGCTTTCGTAGTTGTCGCGTGTGGGGAAGCACGGGATCTGCGTACAGAATCCTCTCCATCTGCCCACTCAGTCGCAACTTTGATGAGGTCAGCCAGGGAGGTTGGCTTTTCACGACCAAGTGCCTCTTTGAAGTCCTTCCTGGCGAGACCTTGTATGAAGGCATCCATGGCCCTGTCTTCTGACACTTTGCCAACCGAATTGCGTATTTCGGTCCACCGCCGTATGTATGATCTCAACGACTCGTCTGATCGTTGAGTGCATGCCTTAATTCTTCGAATGTCTTCGGGCGCTCACATAGAGGCTCGAAGTTTTTGATGAAGTCTCTGCGGAAATCGTCCCACGAGTCGTATGATGATGGAGGGAGCGCTTGAGCCAGTCGCGGGCAGTTCCTTCGAGCATAGTCGTATGTACTGCATCGCCGTGGTGTTCGTGCCACGCTGGCATGCCACGAGTCTGTAATCTTCTAACCACCCGAAGGTTCTTGGCGACCGTTGTACTTGGGTTGTTCGCCTGTCAACTTGAACCTTTGGGCATCCGCGTCTCACGGATGCGTCGAGTGAAGCACAATGCTCCGCATGGCTCTGGTTCGCGATCAGAGTATGAATCGCTGCTATAGGATCTTCGAGATCTGCTTCTGCTGGACCTGTGCCGGCGCGTGCTTCTCCTTCCTTCATCCGAGTGGTGGCTGCGACCACTGCGATGATGTGCTGCGTGTCGTGAGTCGACTATGTCGCGATCGCGATTCCTTGCTGGAGTTTTGTCTTCTGGCTGTATAGCCTGTGCCGCTAGAGCTAGCGATTTGAGTTGTTGGCGATGCAGGGCTGCGTTAGGGTCATTCGCCGGAGGTTGCATTGCCTTGAGGTAAGCACCTACGGAGAATAATGCACCCGCAGCAGTTTTGGGCACTGGGATTCCGTTAGCGTCCTCTGTCATGAACGACAGGTTACGGGTGATTGCTACCCTTTCATGTTCTGGAAGGCTTGCCAACCGCGACCTAGGTCGTGGGGTTGGTTGCATTGTGGACCCGAGGGATTGCTCCCTTCTTCGGGCACTCGAGAGGCTGGCTTGCCTTTTGCGCTCTCGAGCGTCGCTCGGTAGTTTTGCAGTCGAATTGACTCCTGCCAGTTGAAGTACTGGAAGGTCAACATCTCCTCTGGGGTGGAATTTGGTGGCATCATTGTGCACTCCTTTATGACTTTATCTGCTTTTGCTGCCATCTCCTCCGTGATTGTCAAGGTTGTGACCCCATCCGGCATGGTTACCGTGCATGGGAATTGTGCAGGCCTGCGAGCGGCTGCGTCTGCGGATGATTCTGCGGAGAAGGCCACGTAGACCTGATGGGGCGTGACCCGAGGACAGGTGTATGTGCTGTCGATTCCAGTCATGGACTCGACGTCGCCGTCGAGGCTCATGTCAGAGCCAGTGTGTTCATCGAGTAGATCTTCGAGGCGAATCTCGTTGTCGATGTGCTCATCGCCTATGCTCATCTCGGTGTTGGCGAAGCCATTATGGATTTCTGAGTCGAGGTTGGTGTTGGTGAAGATCTCCGAGTCGACGTTGCTGTCGTTATGAATCGCGGGCTCGTAGAAGTCATCGAGGGAGATCCCGCAGTCGAAACTCTCGTCGAGTGGTAGGTTGAAGTCGACGTTGCTTGTGCGGTATGCTGATTCTGCCTCCTCGCCTTGGAGTTCCGTCATCATGAACCTGTCGATCTCGCCGGTCGACATGGTTGTTGCGGGCGAGCAGGCTTCAGGAATCGACGACGGGGCGAGCGCAGTCGACGGAGCCTCGAGTGCGCCCAGCGCCAGTTGTTGCGGATCTGTCGAGTCCTGCGTGCCAAGATTGTTTACGAAAAAATTGAATGCTCCAACAGTCAAGCTCAAACCTGATTCAAGGCCGAAAACGCCTCCTGAAGCTCTGGCGAGTGCGGATTGAAATTCATTGGAAGAGCAGATGCGCTTTTTGCAGGTGAAGCGGGCAGGCTGCCGCTTTTCGAGTGGATCGGCGAGTCGCCGTGTGTCGCCTGGATCGGCGAGTTGCTGTTTGCTGACATGGCCGGCGAGTTGCCGTTTGCAGATGAGATCGGCGAGTTGCCGTTTGCTGGTGTGATCGGCGATTTGCCGTTTGCTGTTGGGACCGGCGAAACTTCGAGTCCAGCGCTATTCTTTCCCACAGACGGCGCCACTTGACGAGGGGTAGACTCATCAAGACCCATGGTTAAGGTCCCTAGGTTATGAATATGGGGGAGAGAACGTGGTAGAGCTGGAAGTATCGTCGGCTGACAAGCAGGGCAAAGATTTTACCCAGGTTCAGGGCCCTCGTGTGGAGGTAACACCCCTACGTCCTGCCTGTCTGTTATTGCTTTGTGAATATGATGGTTACAAGGTCCCGGCGAGATGTCGATCTCGCTAGGGTTTTGGTGGCTCTGAAAGTACGTGGTCTGGTTCGATGGCCCTCCCAGTCCTTAAATAATAGGCTGGGTCTCGGGTGTTCGTAACCGACTCGATTTACAAGTAAGGAAACTCTAAACCGACTATTGCTTCGCCAAACTTGGAGGATACTCCATCTTCGTGGGCCTCCCTTCATGGGCTTCATGTAGGCTCTGATAGTTGGGCCTAGTCGATACGTGCACCAGGTACCCTCATGGTAGGGTACCCGATAGGCATACCCATGTCACCCTATCTGCTCGGGGCCTTCTTCCGCCAAAAGATCAATGCGAATGGCGGGCGGCCGGTGAGGAGTAATCCTCAACCAGGAAAGTAGTGATTTTTTGCGGAACATCTTGAGCGCGGGTTCAAGCCCCCGGCTCTCTCTTCTTCCGCTCCTTGATGCAGCGGTTAGGTCTCCGCTTCCATGATATTGGCCCTAATTCGATGTTGCAAGTGAGCAACTCCACGTCCTCTGCGAAGATTATCTGGTATCCGCTTCAATAGATTCTGGCTTGCTCTTTTCAATTGCAATAGTCAAAGGGAAACCACAGATGGTCCTTTTCTACATGCGGCGCCATTTCCTTCCAACGCGTCGGGGTAGTATCTTCCCAAAACTAACTCTTGCCAAGAAATCAAGGAGTGGCAAAGGACATTCTTCTATTGTAAAAACACTTCTCCTGAGGGTGAAATTCCTCTCCCTCTTTGGTCTCCTCTTCCTTCGAGGCTACCGATGCTCTGTCTTCCCAAACTGATCCTTCTCGTTGCCCTTTATCGAATCCCTTTTAGACAAAGTGAGAGCGCTGACACCCATGGTCTCACTGGACTAGATCTCATATCTTGCTGGACTAAGTGGCGAGTTCAGCCTGTGAGTCCGCTCGGGCTTATGGTGTATTCACTTGTCATGCAAACGACGTTCGATCGTACTTGCCTGAAGATTGGACAGAGGGGAGTGGATAAATTTCATTCGCCGAGTGACGGACGAGGATATTGACTCGTATGACAACGTCGGACTTGCTCCCTGGGCTGAGCACAAGCTTTTGTGGTAATGTCTACTTGTCACCTGTTTCCCCTCGAAAATTCCTTCTCACAATAATTAATTTTTTTGACTTGAGCTCCTTTTCAGATCGATCCCTATTCTGGTTCTCCCCTCAGAGGACGTCGACTTGAATCAAGATCCGCGGCTGAGTCGTCAAAACAAGCCGCAGCTTTGGCGAAGATACAGTTATGCACGAGGGTAGTGCTTCTGAAGAGGAACAACAAATGGCCGACCGCTCTCTGTCCTCGACTCCAAATACGCCTTTCCTGGAACTTCCTGAGGTGCCTCGCAGGTCCTCGAAACGTATTTTGCCAGAGCTCAAAGACCCCGCGCAGCCTGAGAAACGTTGCAAAGCCTTGGCGTTACTAGCAGAAACAAGAGCTGCCAAATCTTTAAAACTCGCTGATCCCAACAAGGCTACTTTTTTCTTCCGAAGCTGTTGCAAAGGATTGCTTCTCATAAGCTCGGGTAATTGTTTGCGACTCTTCCCTCTTTTCTTTTTGTGTTTACATAATTTCTGGCAAGGAATTGCTGATCACTACTTCTTTTCATACTATGTAGGTTCAGATTTGCAAGGTTTATCTTCTCCTTCCTCTGGTTGCCTGATGAAGAGTGATCCGGTCGCCTCTGGGTATGGTTTCGCCTTCTTTTCAATGTTGCGGCCTCTGCTAAGTCAGCTTATTAACCCATCAATGTTTTGCAGGGCCATGTCTGAAGGGGCTACCAAGTCGTAATCCCATCCCACTTCTCCTCAGCAAGCTATGAGCGAGATGATGCTGCTGATGAAAACGTGGAAACAGTAATGGTGCGACTCAACCAAGGCCCTCCCTGGAGGAAGGTATTGCAGGCGCGGCTCCTGCCGCGACTCCAGTCGCAGCTCCATCCACAACTCCTGCTGCTGGTAGGGTATCTACTGAAATAGAAATCCCATCTCCAGGAAATAGTTCTAAGTCAATCGCAGATGCCATAATTTCTGCTGGAGACAAGCAATGCTTGCTTTGCTGCGCGGCTTAGTTGAGCAATTTTT